>OX393577.1:30526964-31067320 GCA_947652605.1 Elmis aenea | reverse complement strand
AAAATCACATTTTTCAGTTTTTTTGTAATAAATCAAAACGAATCAAAATATCCAGGATTTCTTTTCAGATTCTTAATCGCCATAAAAATGTGCAACTTTTCTCTAATTTAACCGACCTTGTATCTCTTACCGTTTCCAAGATAGCAATGGTGAGCATCGAAAAAAGCACCACCCTGTATACACCTCAGCCAATAGAAAGTTGTCCTACGCGTGTCCCTACCCTGGTTATAAAGGTACCCTAATTTTAGTCATAAACTTCTATGATTTTAGTACTGAGTTTTTTTTTTCATTATTATTTCTCTAAAGCGTAACTCACTATTTTGCATCATAATGACATTTTGTAATTATTATTAAAATATTAGAAAGATGTCTTGGATTCATAATTTTATAAAACTAATGTAAATATACCGACCATTTAAAAAACCATTTCGGAACAGTAACTCGGATTAATAGTTACGCACGATGTCAGTTTAAATTAAATTTAATTAAGTTAATCCCGTTTTTGGGTGAATTCCAGAAAATTAACGAACCGTGTAAAACACACGACACAACCATTTGTACAAATTAAAGTTGAATTTTATAGCCCGGTTCTTTGCAAAAGACAATTAGAGAAAATTTTACTTCTTCCGTGAATTGGGCCAGCTGTTGGACCATAAAGTTTTTGGCATTATTACATTATGCGCAAAACATCTCGCTGTAACGAATAAAGTTTAATAAAATTATCTTACGTTAATGTTAAAGGTTTTTTGATATTAGGTCAATAATAAAGTAATAAAACTGCTTTAAAGTTTAAGTGGAGCGTCTTAAAATAATGTGGAATAAAGTGCAGATAATTTACTGTTCGAAAAGTACCTTATCTATTTTTCTTTCGCATCACTTGAAGTAGGTACTATCAACCCGTTCACATTTATTATGCGCTCGTTTATTATCAGGGCCGGTCATAGCGCTGACATGGCGGCCTTAATGAAAATTAATGAAATCGATGTTGTTGATAATCAATATTAATTATGTTCTTGTGATCAAAAGCTTCAAATTCGTTTAGAAATGCTAGATAATACGCACTAATTTAGTGACAATAGTACAGGTCGTGTAATTAATCTTCATTTGTTTTTCTTTGTTATGTCATCGGTTATATTTATGACAAATTGACTGTTATGTAGCAATGCGAAATACTTACATTTCGGCAGGTAATATGTAGCAAGTAAGCGCAGACTTTTCTGTTAACGTGGTCGTGCCATTATTGTCTTGCATTTTTTGGCGTTACATCGTTTGCGGCTATCTGCAGATCAGGTCTGGCCAAGGCCTTTCGATTGCATCTTGCAACCCGACCACGTAGTAACGGACGCGACGATTTACGGTAGAAATCTGCAAAAAGAGATCTCAACTCGTTCGTTACATTTCTTTTGTTTATGTTGGCCACATATTTACGTACCAACATATATGTAAGTATTGTGCATCTACTCAAAATCGTTTGTTTTATTTAAAATATCTTTATTGGTGTCACAGTAAATAACGATTATTTTGACTTATAAATATATATATATATATATATATTTGCACGCCTATCTTACTCGCCTCCGTACGTACAAAGGACGCACAGGCCTCCACCTTAAGGGATCGATTAATCTGTGTGTATTCTGCAGAAAATAATTAAATAATGTAGCACTAATGCCGGTGGCAAAAGAGGGGAAAGGATTTTTCATTTTTATTATATACAAAAAAAGTGATAAACACAAAATAGTAACTGAACTCCACTCATAGAATGGTTAAGTCGCCTCCGGAGTATATAAAACACTAAAGATGTATGTTAAAGTTGCCTCCAGCAACGTTGCCATCATTCTGCAAGCTTAGTAGCATTGAGAAGCTATGTATCATATCCCAATCGGTGAATATATGCTTGACGCGCGAATTGTAAACAATCAAGTAGGTAGGTAATTTCGATTGTGATTGTTGGATAATTCGTGTCAATTAATAGTTTTGAACTATGTACGTAATATTTTATTTTAATAACGCACCGTAGGTCACGTATTTGTTAAACCTTCAACTGAACAAATTATATGCAAACTTTTTAGTGACAGTTATGTAAATTATAAAGGAGATATTTTAATTATACCGATTTTGACATCAATATTTTTACATACAGGATGTCTTTTTTTGATAGTATCAGGGATGGAAAACGTAACGTAACGATACCCGATAACGTTATAATAACGATTCAACTTTCATTTTTTATACAATAACGTAACGATATTTTTATAACGTTACACAGGGTGGTGCTTTTTTCGATGCTCACCATTGCTATCTTGGAAACGGTAAGAGATACAAGGTCGTTTAAATTAGAGAAAAGTTGTACATTTTTATGGCGATTAAAAATCTGACAAGAAATCCTGGATATTTTGATTCGTTTTTGTTTTATTACAAAAAAACTGAAAAATGTGATTTTAGAAAAATATTATTATCTTCCCTACCACTGACTCTATTTCATTTAAACTTGGGCACTCTATGTTTTTGACCGTCCTGGGTTTGATGACGTCAACAGAAATTTTCTAAGCCTTCTAGATTTCAAGTTGCGATAGTCAACTTTTTTATTTCTTATGGCCGCCATATTGGATTTTTGCACCATCAGACAGACAAAAAAATTAGCTTTTCAAATTGGTAACCAAAATACTTTTTTTCTTTCAAAAAACTTGTTGAAATTTGAAAATTTGTATAAATAATCTACAAAATCGAGAATGCTCTGAAAAACAATTGAAACTATGATATCAATAATAGTGACAGATTGCGTGCAAGTGACGTACGTAGAGTTTCTTTATCGTCTTTTTTGATTATCAAGATGTTTACGAATGAAGAAAAGCAGGAAATGTATGATGTCTACATTCGAAACCGTAAAAACTCTCTTTAAGCGTCTGAAAATTACGCAAATTTATATCCAGAGAGAGAGAGCAACCCCACAGGACAATGTTTACGAGGATTTCAAGAAGTTTGGGTAATTATGGCGTTTAAAAGACCGCGAGGGCCGTATAGGAAAAGGATTAATGTTAATGAAGTGAATGTGTTGGCTCAAATAGCAATTAATCCAGAAAACTCCACCCGGAAAATTGCTTAAGAGTGTAGTATTAATGATGCATATGCCAGACAAATAATAAAAAAACATAACTACCACGATTATAAACTCTCAAGGGTACAAACTCTTCATCCTGGTGATACTAACAGATGATTGAACTTTTGTTATTGGTTTCGGGAAAAACTGCAACAAGACCCACATTTTTCCAGAAAAATACTATGGACTGACGAGTCCTTATTCACAAACTCGGGAATGTTTAACAGGAAAAATGTTCATCATTACGCTACAGTGAATCCCCATTTAATAAGAGAGACTAGGCCGCAAATTCGATATTGGCTGAACGTATGGGCTGGTCTTTAAGATAATACGATTCTGGGTCCCTTTTTCATCGATGGACATTTGGATGGGCCTGGATATTTAAGATTGTTGGAAACAAATTTAGAAGATATGTTAGATGAATTGCCATTATTAACCATTCAAAATCTTCAATTGTTTCAGCAAGATGGAGCTGGTCCTCACAACGCCCGAATTGTAAGAGAATATTTAAATGCACGCTTTCAAAATTGGCTTGGTACGTTTGGTCCTGTTTATTGGCCTCCACGATCGCCATGTTTAACGCCCATGGATTACTTTTTGTGGGGCAATGTAAAACATGTTGTTTATGCAACCCCCACGGATAATATTGAACATCTTCGTCGTAAAATAAAAAATGCATTTGACTCAATTCCGCGACAGACTATCCTAAAGGCAGTGGACGAAATGAATTTAAAAACTAACCTCTGTATAATACATAACGGCGGACACTTTGAACAGTTTAAATAATTACTTATATCTGGTGTTTTAAATTTATTTTCAATTTGTTATCATTAGACCAATAAAATGTTCAGTCTTTTATTTATATCATAGTTTCAATTTGTTTTTCGAGCATTCTCGATTTTGTAGATTATTTATACAAATTTTCAAATTTCGACAAGTTTTTTGAAAGAAAAAAGGTATTTTGGTTACCAATTTGAAAAGCTAATTTTTTTGTCTGTCTGATGGTGCAAAAATCCAATATGGCGGCCATAAGAAATAAAAAAGTTGACTATCGCAACTTGAAATCTAGAAGGCTTAGAAAATTTCTGTTGACGTCATCAAACCCAGGACGGTCAAAAACAATAAGTGATTAAGTTTAAATGAAATAGAGTCAGTGGTAGGGAAGATAATAATATTTTTCTAAAATCACATTTTTCAGTTTTTTTGTAATAAATCAAAAACGAATCAAAATATCTAGGATTTCTTTTCAGATTCTCAATCGCCATAAAAATGTGCAACTTTTCTCTAATTTAACCGACCTTGTATCTCTTACCGTTTCCAAGATAGCAATGGTGAGCATCGAAAAAAGCACCACCCTGTATAACGTTATAATAACCGATAACGTTTCATTAAAAGTTATTTTATATCGTTATTTTCTATAAATTAAATTTTTATATGGCAATCTTTTTATTTTCAGAAGATATAATATTTTGTCTCTATTTTAAAAATTAAAATGAAAATAATAATATCTCAACGTAATTTTGTGCTATTTTTTAAATTTACTTTTCAGATTCCAAAAATAATTTCAGAGTTACAACTAAAAATTATTTTTGTACAGCATGTTTCTTAAATAATGCGAAAAAATTCTGGAGGTGATTCCTTATCGAAAATTAAGAGGGGTCTTTCATATAATTTTTTTTTCTTTAGGATCTCCTTTCGGAGTAACACCCCATTAAAGGAGATCGGTAAAATTGGGTTTTTAGTTTATTTCTCAAATTTGGGTTTATGTAGGAAAATTATATTTGGTAGATGTTTTATACTTATTAAAAGGTTTCCCATATTAATATTTTTAATCATTTCCCATCTTCACAGGGGGTTGAAAAGTGCGACAAATGTTGTTTTTTTTATTAGAACGTTTTGGCAGGTTGAAATCTAGCAATGTATTTTTTTTTGAAAACTTGATTTATTTAGAAGTTTTTTTTTTCTTTAATTTTTTTCTTTAAACCTACAGTTTTTGTGAATGAATATGAACCATCAAATATTCCAATATAAAACGATTCATTTTGGTGGTTACCATGGTTTGTTTATGTTGTAGGATTTACGAGAAAAACTAAAGAATAAAAAAATGTTCTAAATAAATTAAACTTACAAAAAAAAGTTTAAATCAACAGGGGTCGCACTTTTCAGCCCCCTGTGGAGGTGGGAGATGATTAAAAATATTACTATGGGAAACCTTTTAATAAGTATAAAATATCTACCAAATATCATTATCTTACATTTATCTAAATTTGAGAAATAAAATGAAAACCTAATTTTACCGATCCCCTTTAGGGGAGACGTCTAAGAAAAAAATTTTATATAAAAACCCCACTTAATCTTCGATAAGGAATCACCTCCCGAATTTTTTCGCATTATTTAAGATAATTTATGTAACGTTATATAACATAACAATTCATTTTTTTAATGTTATTTATAACGTTATGTAACGAAAACCAATAATAAATAACGTTATTCAATAACGTAACGATTTAAAACGTTATTCCATCCCTGGATAGTATTATGAACAGCTAATCCCACTCAACATTTCTAATCTAATATTAAACAATTAAACAATTAAGAGAATTAAAAAAAAAGAAAAATTAAATTTTTTTCTTAAAAAACCAGATATATTAAAAAACGAATAACGTTTCATTACTAGTTAACTATTAAAAATATTTATTTAACAATAAAATAAATACCTAACTAACTCTTATTTCATTCGGGTAAACTATCTCAAAAATTTCCATTTAATAAACCCTGATACACAAGGTACGAAAAATCAATTCTTCTTATAAACATTTGAATTTTCAAAATATTTAAATTTTTAATCACTTTACTAATAAACTATAATTTTAAATTTTTTTTCTATCTAAATAACAAAACAAAAAAATCATTTAATTAAAACAAATAAAAATAAATTAAAAAATTCAAATTAAATTGAATTGCACAATTAATTTTTTAATGTAAATAAAAAAACTTTCTAACAAGCTCTAATCTGATCATTCTAGGTACACTTTCCAGTACACCTACTTTGTTACGACTTCTCAAATTAAATGAGAGCGACGGGCGATATGTACATATTTTAGAGCTTAAATCAAACTGCTTAATTAAACATTTTTACTTTCAAATCCAATTTAATGATAAATATTTCAATTATTAAACCATTTAAATAAATTTATTGTAACCCATTTCTTCTTTAAATTTTTATTTTAAAAATTGAACATTAAAATTCTTATAAAATATTTAAAACAACGACGATATACAAATTATTAAAGTAAGTAAAGTAAATCTCGTCAAAAGTAATGTTTAATTTTTAAATTACTACAAAAATTATTGTTTCTATTTCTTTTGAAAAGAAAAGTTAGTAACCCCTTCCACAAACTGATTTTTTTAAAATTCCAAGTTCCAATCTACATCACCTATTTCTTTTGTCAATAAATAATGACTATTACAGCAAAAGTTGTTTCATTTTATACCATAACATTTGAACAAATAAATTATAATCATTTTACACAATTTTAGTATCACTTAGATCGGATGCTTCGAATTTTCTAACAAACCAATACATAAACAACAAATTGCATGAAAATTAACTAACATTTGAAGAGTTTCAACTCAAAACCCGCTTTAAATTTTTCACTAGTTTTTTTTAACTGTAGAAAAAATAATTTATATTATTTTTTTATTTAATTTAATAATCAAGTTCAGTAACGTTTTTAAATTAATACTTTATTACGAATATCTAGAAACAGAATTAAGATAAAATTCGTTTGTTTTCATCATCTAAATTGCAAATATTTATTAGCAGATTTTGGATCTAAAAAGTCACATAGCGGGCTTTAAATCTAGACACCTCATTTGTTAGATGTTAAAAGATTAATTTCTTATTAATTGCTCTAATTTGGAAGTTGTTTACTAAGGATTACTCGTTTTTAGTAAGTATTGATCAATTTGCATCCAGAATATAATTTTGTGTGATACCACTAAGTCCTAATTTTAAATGTGCTCCCGCCACTTGTTTTACGCTATTCCACTTAAAACCCTCTTCAAACACCACAATGGTTATTTCTGATAAGCATACATACAAAATACTAATGTGCCTCCTTGCGCGTTTGCCAAGTTTCGGACGCAAGAAAGTGTGTTGTGTGTGTGGAGGTCTGTCAGTCAAGCATGTCTATGAACATGTATATGTGTATTAGTTGGTGGCGCCACCTAATAACATTTCTGTTAACTCAAGTGTATAACTGTATATGTATAACCATCGAACTAGCCTCCACCATAAAATTCGCTATGCGCTTGTCCGTGATGTCTTTAAGCATTTAAATCACATATACACGGGGATACCTAGTCGCCTCCGATTTTACTTACTCGCCTCCGTTTTCGGAGGCGAGTAATACTTTTACACGTATACATACGGAGGCAAGTTTGACGTTTTGCATATATATATATATATATATACAGGGTGTGTAAAAATTGGCGGAAGGGCTACACGGAGCGATGTTCTTCGTAAAATTTCAAGTCGAAAATCTTAATACGAAAATGTTGTACCATGCTTCCTATGGCCTCAGGAACCATTTAAAGAAAAAAAAAATTGTCAACATTGCATACATTGATTTGCGTTTGGACATTTTTTTATCAGCAATTTTTACTTAGGTATTTACATTTTTTGTTCGAACTGAAAGCCTTCAGTTCGTAAACATAGCTGCAAACTTTTGGGTATCGTAAAACACAAACAAGAAATAATTACGAGAAAAACAGAGATGACAGCTAAGGACAATGTTGCCATATGTATTACTGTCATTAAAATCAGTGATTTACATATTTTCAACACCAATTTTTGAAAGGAAGAACACAATATCTAGGAAAAAATACTATTCGAAATCTATTTTTATTCCAAATTGCAGCTTTTTCATTTGCAAGTATTAAATAATAACGCCTATTAAAGGACTAAATGTCAAAGCTTTGAGGACCTCTTGCAGACACAGCAAGCGTGGTACAACATTTTCGTATTAAGATTTTCGACTTAGAATTTTACGAAGAACATCGCCCCGTGTAGCCCTTTCGCCAATTTTTACACACCCTGTATATATATAAAAGTCCAGCCTGACTCTGTCTCTCTCTCTATCTATCTATCTATCTATCTATCTATCTATCTATCTATCTATCTATCTATCTATCTATCTAAATATCTATCTATCTATCTATCTATCTGTGACTGACTGACTCTATAACGCATGAATATAGTAACGCAGTAAACAACTACTGGTTCATTTGACCGACTGAGTTGTGTCTAATGAACCGTAAATTTTTACTCACGGGTAACATAACAGTGTCTAACTTGCAGCTCACGGTTTTATAAAAAGTAATAGTTTAAATTTAAGATATACAATATTCCCGTCCTAGGACGGGCTAACTAACTGCTAGTAAATATTTATAAAAGTCCAGCCTGACTCTGTCTGTAACGCATGAATATAGTAACGCAGTAAACTACTACAGGTTCATTTGACCGACTGAGTTGTGTCTAATGAACCGTAAATGTTTACTCACCGGTAACATAACAGTGTCTAACTTGCAGCTCACGGTATTATAAAAAGTAATAGTTTAAATTTAAGATATACAATATTCCCGTCCTAGGACGGGTTACGTGCTAGTTTTCGAAAGAAAAGTCTACTTATATTCTCAAAACATGATACGTAAATGATATTTTCGTATACTCTTACAACGTCAACTAAAGTCAAATTAAATTAAATTTAAAGATTCGTTTTAGTTACGAAATAAATATCACAGAAATTTGGAATACATAATATCTTTTTACATAATACAAGTTGTCTATAAGTACACGAACACAACGGCTTGGCTGACAGTTTGATAAAGGGTGGTTAGATTATTTTATTTTTAAATAAGACTATCAGTTCATAGATTAAACCTGTTTTAATCCTGTTTGTCGGTACTATTTTGTTCAATTTAAAGCTTTAATATCTATATTAGAATATGTCCAAAAGAAACTTCATCGTTTAACGTCTTCGTCGCTACACCAATACGCAGAAAACATAAAAGACCTGCTGTCTTCCACAATTCAATGCATTCGCAAAAATATCCTAGATATTTGTGTTGAGTGATTGTCACCTCCTATTACAATATAAAATTGTACAATGTTTGTTTTTCCGTATATCCCCAATATGTATATATCCAGGAAAAATGTAGTTTTTCCACGTCTTGAAACTGATTATAATTTTTTTGAATAAAAAATAAAAAATGGGCAATTTAAACTCGCCATAAAAATATAATTATTTATAAGGTGTTAATGTTCTATTGCGTAACACAGTAACTTTCTTATTATAAGAGTAAGAGAATTGGTTAGATTAGTAAAGTCTTAACAACTTTATGAAACAATCACAAAAAGTGCCACATGATAAATATTTTTAACTATAACAAATAAAAAACAACGTAAATAGGTCATTTTTACATAATTCTATGTGCAGTAGATTATGATTAGGACACTATAAATTTTTAAGTTTAGTGGTTACCGAAAAATAAACCAAATTTACATTTTCTTAATGGCAACTACGGTAGCCTGTCGCCTTTTAAATTAGTTTTTATTTTTGTTATTACAATAGTTTACAAAATTTACATGAAATGTCAGTGGTTTTTGAAAAAAAATAAGTACATATATTTTAAGAAATTATAAAGGCTTGAACAATTAAAAATGACTACTTCTTAATATTTATGTTTTATCAGTCTATTAACTTTTCATACATTATTAAAACAGTGTAGTAATTTTAGATTTGTTTCCATGAAGCAATATAATAAACATTCATGTCTGTTTTTAATGCAGTTGCCACCGCGAATAATTTTTACTGGTACTATTTAAGTCTAATAAAACAGACTTCGGATAGAAGTAATTTAAATAAATTTACTAATACATACCTAATAATCTAATGGAAAATTGAATGATTTACCCCATTTCAAAACAGACTGACAAAATACTTGCAATCCTTATTGATCAAACAGATTATATTAAATAAACGTTTTTGTATTGCAAGCTGTTTTGGGAGATATATTTCAGGTTTTTTATGTAGTTTGCACATTTTCCAGTTAAGTGGATTTTCTCGAATACGGTCTATTTTATCTTGCAGAGAACGATATACCGGGTGTTAACCACCAGCCGTGAACATAGGGAATTAACATTGGTTTTAACTTTTTTTCGGATTCCTGCTCCCCAATTGAATTTATATTAAAATTAATGGTAATATTGGAAATAGTGTGCGACCCGAGGTCTGCTATTACGTTGTTATAGAGATATGTTATTAATGTATTAATCATACATGTCAAACATCTTATTCAACTCAATGTAATTCTGCTTAATATAAAATAAACTGTTTTCAACACAATCCACGGAACTCATTCTCACAGGTTATGGGCCCAGAATACCGGAATTAGTGTTGAACTGTAAATTAGTGCGACGTGAAATTTTTGGAGTTTTATTTTCGAAATAAACTTATGTTGTGAATTGCAAACCAAGCAATAATGAGTGCATCAAGTTTTAGAATCGAAACACTGAACAAAGAAAATTATGATACTTGGAAAATGCAGATGGAAGCTTTGCTAGTTAAGGAAGATGTGTGGGAATTCGTAAACGGTTCGAATGTGTTACCTACTGGTGAGACCGCAACGGATACCATTGTACAGGCATGGAAGAAAATGGACAACAAAGCTAAATCTGACTTAATACTGTCAATTCATCCCTCGGAATTAAAGCAAGTTAAGGGATGTGAAACATCACGCGAAGTATGGTTAAAGCTGGAAGCAATATATCAATCAAAAGGACCGGCTCGAAAAGCTACCTTGTTGAAACAGCTTTTACTTCAACGGATGGAAGATGGCGACGATATACGCGAACATGTGCGGAAGTTTTTCGACGCAATCGACAAATTAAGTGAAATGAACGTTGATATAAACGCGGATTTGCAGTCCATAATGTTACTATACAGTCTACCACCTAGTTTCGAAAATTTCAGATGCGCGATCGAATCTCGCGACAACCTGCTGTCACCAGAAACGCTTAGTGTAAAAGTTATCGAAGAAAGTGACGCTCGTAAAAATGATATGCGAGATACGATGCAAAACGCGATGTTCGCAAACAGACGCTGGAATCAGAAAAAGGGAAAGAAGACTGGAAATAATAGTGAAAAGAGTACTGAAAAAAAAAAATTTAAGTACCGATGTCATCGATGTCGAGAAATAGGCCACAAAAGCATCGATTGTAAAAAGAAACACGAAGACACTAGAACTAGACCGTCAGCAAGGAAAGCTGAACACGTAGTTTTAAATGCAGCGGAGTGTTGTGCGAATGACACTTCCAATGGTAAATGGTGTTTAGACAGTGGTGCAACGTCACATATGAGTAGTCAAATACGTAAGTTCGTAGAAATAAACGAATCGAAACGCGGAAAATTAAATTTAGCGTGTAGTAGTTCAACTGATATCGAGGCAAAGGGAACTGTTATGTTTACAACGGAGATTGATGGAAATATGAAAAACATCAATTTATCAAACGTGTTATACGTTCCTGATCTTCGTACAAATTTGTTATCTGTTGCTAAAATAACTGATAAAGGTTGTGAAGTTCATTTTACCAAAGATAACGCTACCGTCACGGGTAATGAGGGGAATGTCAAGGTAATTGCTGATCGAATCGGAGACCTATACTATGTACGCGAATTTATGACGGAAGAATGCCGGAAAATTTCAAATGTGACGAATGAAAACCCAAAAGAATTGGAAACGCTAAGATCATGGCACCGAAGGCTGGGACATATCAATGTGCAGGATATTCGCGCAGCTGATAGAAATAAGACAGTGCTCGGTGTAAATCTCGGAAAAAGTGAAAGCAAATTAGAATGCGAAATTTGCCTTCGCGGGAAATTGACGAGAACCCCTTTCCCAAAGAAATCGGAGAGGAAAACAAAAATTTTGGAAATAATTCACAGCGATCTCTGTGGACCCATGCGAATCGAATCCAAGAACGGAGCTAAGTACTTCATGACGTTTATTGACGATAATTCTAGATGGTGCGAAGTTCGTTTTCTTAAACATAAGAGAGAAGCGTTCGAAATATTCAAGGCATTTAAGGCTCTTGTAGAAAACCAGAAGGACAAGAAAATGAAGTGTCTTCAGTCCGACAATGGGACCGAATATCTATCTAAGGAATTCGATGAATTTTTAAGGATGCATGGAATTCAACGAAGACTTACCGTAGCCTACAATCCGGAACAAAACGGAATTGCGGAGAGAAAGAACCGGACTCTCCTAGAAATGGCAAGGTGTCTTCTTATTCAATCAGAATTGCCACCGTCGTTCTGGGCTGAAGCTGTTTCGACTGCAAACTATATTCGAAACAGATGTCCCACAAAAAGCTTAGATGGAAGAACTCCATATGAAGCATGGACTGGAAAAACTCCAAACGTCAGTTATTTCCAGGAATTTGGTTGTAATGTTTTTGTTTTAGATAGAGACATGAAAAAGGGGAAGCTTGAAGAACGCGGAAAGAAAGGCATTTTCTTGGGTTACTCACTAGAATCCAAAGGCTATAGAGTTTGGATTCCTGAGAAAAACAAGATTCGAATTACAAGGGATGTCAAGTTTCAGAAATCATCGGAAATCAATTCGAAAAGTAACTATGAAGATTTCATCTTAGAACAATCCGAATGGAAGATTGTCGACATTAATATTAGGCCAACCGAACAGGTCGTCGAAAATGAGGTCGACGAGAAAATCGAAAAAGAAAACGATGAAAACGACAACGCTGTTAAAGAATTAAGAAGAGGTCCAGGAAGACCACGGATGATCATGACAGGGCTTAAAGGAAGACCAAGGAAACAATATCACCCGCCACGTGAAGAAACCAAATATGCAGAATCATGTGAATCATTTGCGACAGAAATACCTGTAAAACAAGCGATTTTTGGTCCAGATGCTGAGGATTGGTTTCAAGCTATGGCTGACGAAGTAAAGTCAATCCTGAAAAATAATACTTGGCAACTTACGGAACGCCCTGAAAATCGAAAAATCATCGGAAGCCGCATGGTTCTAAGAAATAAATATAAATCAGACGGTTCAATCGAAAGAAGAAAGGCGCGAATTGTAGCACGAGGTTTTGCTCAACAACCTGGTATCCACTTCAACCAGACATTTGCGCCGGTGGCTCGTTTAAGTTCCATTCGTCTGTTAGTCGCTATCGCAGCGAACTATGGAATGACGATGAGGCAGTTCGACGTCACTACGGCATATTTGAATGGAAGTATTGAAGAGGAAGTGTTTATGGAACCTCCTGAATTTCTCAAAGAAGCCTTAGAAATTATTGTAAAAACTGAAAAAGGTGATAGTGAAATGAAAATCAAAGCAGAAACGATGTTCAGAGAGATGGAAGCTAGCGACAAGGTATGTCTATTAAAGAAATCCTTATATGGCCTACGCCAGGCTGGAAGAAATTGGCACAATAAATTAAATAAAGTGCTAATTAATATAGGCGCAACCCCAACAAACGCAGATCCTTGTGTGTATTACATAGGAAAAGGGGAAGATATACTGTTAATTGCCGTATATGTGGACGATTTTTTAATCGCATCTCGGGAAAATAATAAAATTATTAAACTGAAAGAAAATCTTTCTAAAGAGTTCGAAATAAAAGATATCGGCGAACCAAAGTACTGTCTTGGAATCGAATTCACACGAGATGGAGATAAAATCGCCATGCATCAAAGAAGATACATCGAAAACTTATTGGAACGCTTCGGAATGACCGATTCGAACCCTGTAAGCACCCCCACGGATGTCAACGTGAAGCTTACAAAATTGGAACAATATCAAGATCTAGAAGAAAGGAGATTACCATTTCGAAACCTAGTGGGTGCGCTAATGTACTTAGCTGTTGCTACGAGACCTGACATAGCTCACGCCGTTAGTGCCTTAAGTCAATTCAACACATGTTTTGGTCAGATCCACTGGACTGCAGCGAAACGTGTACTAAGATATTTAAAAGGATCAGCTGACCTGGGGCTGATTTTCGAACCGGGAACAGAATCTCTAAAAGGTTACGTAGATGCTGATTGGGCAAATTGTCAAATAACTAGACGTTCATATACTGGATATGTTTTTATTCTGAGCAATGGCCCAATTTCATGGGAATCCAAGAAGCAAAGAACCGTAGCCTTGTCATCTACCGAAGCGGAATATATGGGAATGGCTGAGGCTGCAAAGGAAACCATGCATATTCAAGAGTTCGTAAAAGAATTAGGATTCAGAAATCTGGCTGATACTAGAATTCTGAATGATAACATGGGAGCCATACAGCTTGCCGAAAACCCAGCTTTTCATGCTCGAAGTAAGCATATAGATATAAGACATCACTTCATACGTGATGCTATAAAGAGGGAACAGCTGAAGCTGGAATACGTCTCAACTGATAACATGATTGCAGATATTCTCACAAAAGGATTATCAAGACCGAAACATCACAAATGTGTAGAAATGCTTCGTCTTGGAATTTTAAGAAAACATTGACCTCGTTTCGAGGGGAAGTATTGGAAATAGTGTGCGACCCGAGGTCTGCTATTACGTTGTTATAGAGATATGTTATTAATGTATTAATCATACATGTCAAACATCTTATTCAACTCAATGTAATTCTGCTTAATATAAAATAAACTGTTTTCAACACAATCCACGGAACTCATTCTCACAGGTAACAATAGAAAGATAAAATTATTACGCATCATTTGAGACCATTAATAAGCTTAAATGTTTAATATTTAGTTTATAATTAATATTTTAAAATTGGATTAATTTTACAAATATAAGTAGCCATGACTGTCAATCTGACATTTGTCTTCATTAATTTTTGTTATTATCTGTCAATTTTTAAATCAGCGAGTTATTTCTTTAACGATTTTGATTAAAATAAGTAATAACAATAACGAAGAAAGAGTTTTTATGGTGAAAGCAAAAATTAATGAAAACAAATGTCAGATTGACAGAATGACAGTCATGGCCACTTATATTTGTAAAATTAATCCAATTTTAAAATATTAATTATAAACTAAATATTAAACATTTAAGCTTATTAATGGTCTCAAATGATGCGTAATAATTTTATCTTTCTATTGATACCATTAATTTTAATATGAATTCAATTGGGGAGCAGGAATCCGAAAAAAGTTAAAACCAATGTTAATTCCCTATGTTCACGGCTGGTGGTTAACACCCGGTATACGTACTGCAAAGAAATATCCTATATCATCCTATATCATGAATGTTAAGAAATTACAGACTGAGTTTATTGAATATCTATGTGATTTTCAGCCTAAAATGGATCGGTTTTGTCATTATTATTTTTGTTTTTGATTCCGCATTGCAATAACAGTATTATTATTGGAAGTTTAAGTACTTAGCGGGATCGATATGTCACGGTGGTGTAAAAAGTTGTTTGTATACATAGTTTTATTATTTGTAAAATATGTATCGTATAAGTCCCAATTAAAGGGTGTAGAATTGGATCACGCAAAACAGTAATTTCAATGGTAACATTTTAAAAGTTGTATACTATCTCCCCTAATTATTTTAGAAAAAAAGTGCAATTAGGTTTTTCGTAGAGAAAAAATTCTGTGTCTATAAATGTAATCAATATTAATTTTTAGTTTTCCAATAACTGAAAATTAAGCAAATTGCAAAACGCGTTTTGACAAAAATCTGTAGTGCCTTGGAATTATGCTGCCCATCCTAATAACGTTTATTCTGTCACTTTGAGGCGAAGTTTATTCTTAATTGTTATTTTTATCAATTCTTTGAATGAAAACATAACTAATTGTATAAATAAATGTATGATAAAATATAAAGTATAATTATTAAGAATGAATTTCGCATCAAAAAGACAGTAAGTATAAGTGACATTAGGATGGGCGTTTTGTAATTTGCTTAATTTTCAGTTACCTATTGGAAAACTAAAAATTAATATTGATTACATTTATAGACACAGAATTTTTTCTTTAGAAAAAACCTAATTGCACCCAATAACCGATACAAAGTGTTTTTTTTTTAATTAGTAGACGATTTAAAAATGTTTAGCACAGTTTTTTGTATATATTTTTAAGGGCTGGACTGAAAATATCAAGTTAAATATACATCTTTGCAAAAAATTACAAAAAGAAACTATTTAAATTGGTTTATCGCCAAACGAATTTGCGCTATTGGTTTTATTTGGCTAAAAGACTGTTGAGCAGTCCTTAGTTACAAACGTATAAGAGTTCTGGCGCTATACACTGTATTATTATCAATAATGAATATCAATATGTATGTGGAAAATACATTATGTTAACTTTTTATTCGAATAGTTAAGAAAACTCTTGATATTGACAAAGGAGGGTTTGCCGAAACGTCGAGCATTGAGCATATCTAAATATTACGTGGGTAAACTCCAAAAACCGTATTAAAAATCTTAGTAACCGCGAAAATCTAAAAAGAAACTTTGCGTAATAGTTACTATCAATAGGTGTATGTTTGTTATGTTGTCTGTTCACGCTGTATATCCTCCAGGGCTTTTATACGTATGCAGTATTGGTTCATAAACAGTAACAATGGCATAACAGTGTAAGCAATATAGAGGGCCAGTACTAATTGGTCAGTTGATCTAGTTTTCTACTCTTTGCAGTAAAGGTTTATGCTGGTTAGTGTTGTCTGATTGTAAACTGCAGGTTATTAGATGTCGTCTAACAATTGTATGAGAAATGCACAGTTTTGTTTGAGACTATGTTTACCTAGTCTAATTTGAATTTTAATGTTGAATGATACAACAGCCGCAAATGGCAGTAAATAGGGGTAAGACTATTTCGTTTTGTACAAAGATGAGTTGTTCTGAGAGACCAGGGCGAATAATGAAATCACAATGGTTTTAGAAAAGTTGTGATGTCTTTTAAAATCATTTATTTTAATTTTAACCCATTTGTTGAGTTTGTTTCAGACTAATTTAGTTGAATGGTTTAATGAGTAATAAAAAAGAACAATTTCCAAAGGAATTTATAATGTGCTTAAAATAAATAGGCAATAACAAATATCATTTAATATTCTATCTTTTTCTTCACTTTATGGGCTAGGCTTAAATGGTTTTGTCTTCATAGGTAATGCTGCATTTTTCCTGTATGGGCCTATGAACTATCTATCTATTTCTTAATACGGATAATGCATAATGTTGTTAATTATTGTGCGTAATATAAAAGCCAGCAAGAAGTGGGATGGATCAGTTTAGAATACTCTGTGACTCAAAACTGTAAGAGTGATGTTAATAAATCGTCGTAATTAATTCTTACCGGAATCGTAAAGTTGTAAAATATTACTCCTACTAGTTTTGTATTTATCAAAATGTTCAAGGACTTCTAATAACTTAGAAACGGTTGATTTAAGTACAAAAAACATCATACATTTTTGGAAAATAATTTGATTAAAAATTATAAAATTGAAAAATTGGAAAAGATACAGTGTTATTAAAAGTAAAAATTTATGATGAGTTTGGGTATAGGACATACTTAACAAAAAAAGAAGCTCTCTTAAAGAATAATTCGATGACATAAGAAAATACAGAGTGTGCATTTGAAAAAATTGAGTTACGAGCTTTTGAAAATTATGGAAGTTGCCACCTATTTATGAACACCCTGTATGCGTGATTCAAACTTTTTCATATCGAGCGAATAGAGCAATGTTTTCTGCATGTCCTTACCAAATTACAACTCTGTACTTCGAAAAATAACTTAAGGAGAATTTGTTAAATAAAGACTTAAAACCTTGAAAATTAATATTTTTTTACAGCGTTGCATAAAAACCTGGAGTATTTTATTTTATATTGATGCAAAGATAAAGTAAAGGCAATCAAAAATATTAAATAAAAAATGGGGTGTTGTATTTGAAATTTAAAAGTTTCTATTAGTTCCGGAGAGGTGACTCGCCCTGTATATATGAAAATATTTTTATCGTGTTCGAAAGAAAAAACTGTATGAAATAGCGTTTGAATCAACTTTCTATCTTAAACCGTTAAGTCACAATCGATCAATCCCGCACTAATGACTCGCCCTGTATATCTATCAATCAACTGTTTACAAATAAAAAAATGGTTTTGATTAATAAGTAAGACACGAAGGAAATAGGTGAACACTCTATGTAGATTGTAATCAACAAAAAAACTACACATTATCATTTTAGTCATGCCTATATGGTGGACCTTTAAACGAAATTGGTTTTGCTAAAAAATTACTGATGAACAGAATTAACAATGTTATTATGTACGTTGTGGGTATTTACATGAATTAAAACAGTCCAAAGAGCTACCTGAGAGTAACTACCAGCAACGCTTTCACATTATGTGTAATTTTACTCTTAAAAGCCTTGAGCGCTTTTGGAATTGGACTCCACAGGTTTGATACTGTCATATGATTTGAAATCGAAGTTGATGATTCAATTTACTTCTAGAAGAGCAGTTTTGAGTAATAAAATCAGCTTTTTTAATAATCATGTTCAGTGCAAAACCAAATCTAATGCAAATCCGTCATCGAAGGCTTGTAAACCTTGCCTCGTCCAAGTAAAAATGCAGATGACGTGTTTTTGTTGCTTTGGTTTTGTTTTCCATTTATTTCGATTATATAATTGAGTTGTGAAATTTGATATTGATTGCAGCTAGTTGTACGGCTGTAGTAGGATCCACATCAAATAATAACCACCTCGCAACCGGTTTTATACATCTTATTTTTGCAGCACGTTCACTGGCTATCCGGCGATAAATTGCTTTTTAAATCAACACTACTTTAATGGAATTTATTTAAAATGCTGTCAAATGTACATGAAATTACAACTTCCGCTTTTTGTTTGAAACCATAATCGTCTTTGCGGCACTTGCGAGACTGCCAACAATGCGCCACGGACAACACATTGACATCATTGAATGATATTCAGATGAGTCTGACTCGGTTAGATGAATTAAGAAGTTATGAGAAACAATAAATATTTATATTTTGCTTCAAATTAATTTGCAGAATCACTTGTTATTTTTTTTTAATTTGGTGTAGAATGGTGAACAAAAATTGAAACTTAATTTATTTATTTGTATTGTTTTTGTGAAAAAATATGTAAAAGCGACCTCTACTTTCTGTTTAAACAATAGTGATTTTTAAAACACATTTATCATGAAATGTTTGCAATGCAGTTGCTTATATAACTGCTCTAATGCACCAAAGCCCAACGAAAATTGCTAACATGGAAATGCTTTAAAATTCCAAACACAACTGCTGTTGATGACTTCTGTTTCGTGTCTAAAAACTTATTACCATTTTCGATTTGTGTGCGGCGTAACCAACCAACGGTTTTAGTGATCCTATTTTAAGTGGTTTTATGAAGCAGTCGGAAAACTTAGGAGACTGTCGATTATTATTGGTGTAAAAGCCTATATGGAAAGGTTTGTAGAGTTAATTACACACAGGGTGGATAAAAATCATGATTTTTTGAAAAAAATCGATTTATTTGATTTAAATCAGATTTTTTTGATTTAAATCAAATGTACCATATTATCGAATTTAGTGACATATTCACATGCTATTTCTGTTTTGTGCTATTATATTTAATAATCAATATATTTAATTCATTGGTGAATTTTTGTCAAAATGAAAAATTAAACATGATTAAGAATTTTGAAAAAATCAGTGCTAAATGGTGATGTTTAATTAATTATGTACAGGGTGAGTCATTAGTGCGGGATCGGTCGATTGTGGCTAAACGGCTTGAGATATGAAGTTGAATCAAATGCTATTTTATACAGTTTTTTCTAAACAACACAATAAAAATATTTTCAAATATACAGGGTGAGTCACCTTTCTGGAACTAATAGCAACTTTTATATTTCAAATACAACACCCAATTTTTTATTTAATATTTTTGACCGCCTTAATTTTAGCTTTGCATCAATGTAATATACTACAGGTTTTTATACGGCGTTGTAAAAAAAACATTAATTTTCTAAATTATTCAAGGTTGTAAGTCTTTATTTAAAAAATTCTCCTGAAGTTATTTTGAAGTACAGAGTTTTAATTTGGTATGGACATGCAGAAAAAATTTCTCTGTTCGCTTGATATGAAAAAATTTGAATCACACATACAGGAGTGTTTATAAATAGGTGGCAACTTCCATGATTTTAAAAAGCTCGTAACTCGATTTTTTCAAATGCGAACCCCTGTATTTTTTTATGTCATCGAATTCGTCTTTAAAAGAGCTTCATATTTTGTTAAGTATGTCCTATACCCAACACTCATACTTTACGAGATATTCGACATTTTTCTTCAAATCGTTATTGAAGCAATAGAGTGCCGTGGAAATTGAAAAAACTGACTGTTCACTTCGCTAATGCCAAAAACTTGTCATTTATTTTTTTGAATTAATGCATATCCACAATGAATATTACTTTACAAGAGCAAATTGATATGGTTTATTCACCATTTCGTGTATTTAATTACTAATAGTAATACAATTTTGTTTTATTATAAATATTATATTGTACTCATATAATCTGTGATTTAAATAGATATTTTTTTTTTTAAATCACTTGATTTAAATCAATGATTTAAAAAAAAAATCATTTGATTTAAATCATGATTTAAATCGTGATTTAAATCAATTTATTTAAATCTGCTCAACCCATTACACATGATTAGGTATATTCGCTCGTGAATTGGACACGAGCTATAAGTAGTGCACACTAAATATTTATAACCATATTTTTCTATACGTAAAAATTGGCAAACAATTTAGATATAATTAATAATAATGCGTTGGTGTGCTCATAACTCATGGCGGTTGTACTTGCATATTTAAAAGGCAATAGTGTCTCCTCTTTATTTGTATTATGTTTAAATTGTTTTAAATTCCATGATTTCATTAAATTTGTGGACTCTACGACTTAAGCATTTTTGGTCTTTAATCCATCTCGATAGAAATGTTAATGAAACTACGTTGTATTGCATGAACGCATTACTACAGCTTTACGAAAATATTTATGATGACAGGCAATTATTTGGAAGATCGTTGTAATTAAAACCGTCTGGAAATGTTAAATATTCGTTTATGTATAAACTTTTGTCGTTTTTATTAAAGTCTGCAAAAGACGGTATATCTTTAAATTGTTTAAGACGATAATAGCGAAATTGGCATGTTTGTATTTGTTTCTCTGAACAATGAGGAACAATGAATGCTAGAAGCGGTTTAGCGTTTTAATCTAAGTATTTGCTGTGTAAGTTTTACATTTTCTAATAAAATTTAAAGTTATATTTTAGTTAATTAGTACGCACTCGTATTTTAGTGTAAGCGTACGCGCAAATCTTGTTTAAAATTTGTGGCTTAATTTTAAAGTTTATTGTTGTCGATCCTTATCTCGAAAATTTTAGCAATTACTTGTTAAATTGTAAAATGTACGAAATTTGAATGTGAGTGTTGTTAAGTTTTGTAGGATTTTTACTGCTGTTGGGAGTGGATTGATTTAATTAACTAAAAGGTTTCCAACTTGCTAAGTAGTAAGTGCATGTACAACTAAGTGGACGCTTTTTAGAGTAACATTTCTATTCCTCCGATCCTGTTTCTTATAGCGTTAATGTGCTTAGTAAGATTCGATGTTCTTTTTTTTTTTGGAGAAAAAGCAAGAAAAGGTTTCTTATTGACGGTGAATTCAACGATAAGATTTGTCTCCAAAACAGCATATTATTGAACGGTATTGTATGGTTTTATTCGAAGAATAAGTAAATACTTCACTTTTTTTGTGTTTTTCACCTTGCTACTTCACGAACTGAAAGAGAAGTTCTTAACGTTCCAACTCTAGATTTTATGAGAGTCCAAAATGTATGACGAATGTTGTACAAGTGTCTTCTTTTGTGTGCCTGATGGATGATTGAAGAACAGTTTTTAATGAGAAAGTGTCTACACAGTGTTATTGTGATATAGAAAACCCAAAACCACATACATGCACGTAGAACTATTATTTGATGATTTTTGTTATTTCTTTTAACTAATGTATTTATGCAAACGACGTACGTCGTACGCTATTATATTTTGAATTTCTTCATTAATGTTTTATTTATCAACTAGTTTCGCCCAAATTTACTACTTATAGTAGATATTTTAAAATTTAGTGTTATCTGTAAGCTATTTTAATCTCTCATTAACATTTAGTTACGAAGTGTAAATGAAACTAATCAATTAATTTTATTAGCTGCATACTATTTGCGATTTATTTACGTGTATTAATTACTCCACACACTGCTTATAAAAAATCAACTACAGTTTAACAAAATAATGTTTTCACGCATTAGTTTGATCTTGACCATTAAATAATATACCAGATAATTATTTATTCCACACGCATATCTAAACCGTTATTATGTTACACTGTATTAACTGTAACGGTTTACACTTGATTTTCTTATTACTGTTTTTGCAGTAACCAGTAAGTATTTGTACTACCATATACGAATGAACAAAACGGATATTAGGTATATTAAATCATTGGTAAATGTATTAATAGTGGGTTGTGTATGGGCTAGTCAGTAATTACTTCTTGTAGTTATTAGTGATTGCTGCACGAGCTATCAAGTGCAGTGCAGATGAAGCGAACAAGAACATGTATTATGAGCAGAGAGGTGATAAATAAAACCGGATGTAGTGCTTTTATTTTAAAAAATACTTAAATAGTAGTATATTACATAACAAGAGTTGTAAGGAGCATGTTACGCATGTGGAAGAGTTGCGCACGGAGACGCGTAGCGGCGAGTGCGCATTTTCTTGAGTGAATAACTGCTTTACAACTCGAGTTTTGTAGTATACTTTTTCTACGTTCACATAATACTTACGATTTTATCGTTTTTTTTTGTTGCTAATAGTTAACACACTTGTACGTACGCTGTTAACTGTCGTTTACGTAGTCTACTTTGACATTTCTAGAAAAGTGTGCTGTTTGCTTACCGTGCGTTACCCACACTATGCATGCAGGCTATACAGTAATAGCATATAATCTATATTATATAAAAGAGCTCGTTTGTGTTTGTTTGTTTGTTCGCTATACAATCCTAGGTCCGTTGACCGATCGGGACCAAATTTTGCACAGTTACTATTTAGGACCTTGTAGATCTAACGCCAAACTTTAAGTACAAGCACATATTACCAATTAAAAAAAAAAAAAATTACTTGGACGGGATTCGATCTTACGTCGGCAAATACCTGGTCAAAACACGATACGGCGCGGGGTATTTCACAAGTAAAGATTGTTTTGTATACAATTAGTAATAAATGTACATGAAGTATTATTTTTATTAGTACATTTTTAATTGAAACAATACGAAAGAAAATAAATTTGAGTTATTATTCAATTTTTAAGCTATAAATAGTTATTTTTTTAAGGAATTATAAGAAAATGAAAAGATGATTGTGATCAGAGTATGTCATTTGTGTATGATTTGGAATTATTGGGCTTATTCAAGTTAAAACAGTAATTAAAATTGTAATCGCCCGTGCAACGCCGGGTAAACCATCTTGTATATTGTTACGATTGGCTTCGTAACTATTATTAATTGATTATTAATAATAATCAATGTCAATTAAACTCGGAGCAAGGTGACCGGATCTGAAATGGAATAGCACTGATCTGTAAGAGAACATGGAACATTCAAGAGAATATGCAAATGAAATCCTATAAGTAAACTTAAAACGTTTATTAAATTAAAGCACAACTAGGATACACTAGGATACAAAACATAAATCGGAACTTAAAGTGAAACAACGTTAAATATATAAAGACACCTAATTACTTACAATACTACAATCGTTATCAGCGCTTGCTGGGTCAGGGACTTCTCCATTCTGAGAGGGCTTCCTTTTGGTCGCGAACGGCACTTCGCAATTTGAGTCCCAAACTAGACTGCCCTCTCAGAATTTAATTGATCTATTTATATTGATTTATTCCCTGACTCAACAAGCCTGTAGATCGACGTATTATTTCCGGAGTGCGTTACCACGCTTGGGTCGGCAACTCAGCGTAATCCTAGCATCAGGAATGTCGCGCTTGCAGAATTGCATGAATTACGCTGAGCTGTTATAGTACATCATCGAACGATTAAGCGAAGGTAATGAACTTATAAAAGTAATCGAATAAAATAAATTTGGAAAAATACTAATAAAATACTAATGTGACATAACACCTTCTTTCGAAAAGCTGGACCCACAGCTTTAATTTTGAAAACAAAAAACGCGGACAATGAAGTGAATATGCTTGGTAACGCATTCCCTTATCTGTAACAAAATAATAACATTAGAATATAGAATTACTTGACCTAGAAACTAACCTATCGCAATATCTGAACAAGCAGTAAACCTTACGTGAAACTTAAATGAAATAAAAATAAACTTATTACGGTTGCAAGTTAAAATTTTAAAAAAATATTTAGAGAAAAAACAATAATACGTAAGCAATTAATTTGCTCATACTGTAGGCCTTATTTGACGACTAGGTTCTTCTGTCCCAACTACGTGGTGATGCCTTTGCCTCTTATTTTGCCTACTGCCTAAACAAGAAAAAATCGGCACGCTGCGGAAGCTGGCTCTCACTCTCTTGCAGGCATCACGGACTAAGAGAGTGATTCCGCATGTGGACCCACCGTGGGCATTATGTTTCTTTTACATAATCCGATCCAGCCTTCACCATATTAAACCATTTACCATGAGACATGGACAGAAGGCCGTCTTGGTCGTCTACGTTTTGATACCGCTGCTCTCTGTGTGCATTATGCTAGTAACTCGGGACGTCTTTTAAACCGTCTCCATTCTCGAAGATGTTCCCAGTAACGTGTAACCTGGTACTTCTAAATGTATTCACCTTGGATCTTGCAACAAATAAGTTTAGTAAGAATCATGCTTACCAAGAAAAGAAACTGTATACTGCTTGCCCTGAAAGTTATACACAAATGGAAATTATAAACATATATGAGAAAAAAAGAGATCCTAACCTATCTTAACCTAGTAAATGTTTTTTTCCACACAAATAAGTCAAAAAAAATTTTTCTTCTTCCAAAACTAGTCTTTAACTCGCGCCACTGACACTTAATTAACACTTAATAGCACTTAACTAATTGTTCAAAGGTTCTAGTCTAGTGTTGTTTGTGTCCTCGTACTCTGGTGTGACGTTGGTTTGGGCGAGTTGGGGTGACCAGGGATCGTGGTACGGCAGAATTCGACTCACGTGAATAACTTCTTGTTTTGATTTGCCAGTAGGACCCTTTTGAACCATATAGTCCACTTCTCCAATTTTCTTGGTAATGTAGTAGGGGCCGAACCATCTTAACATGAGTTTTTCGCTACGTCCTACTTTCCTAACGGGAGTGAATACTTTTACTTGGTCTCCTGGCTCAAATTCGAGATGTCTGTGCTTGGAGTCGAATCTAATCTTGTCGCTGTCTTGTTTTTTGTGGATCCTTTCAGCTGCCTGGGCTCGAACGGCGAGGGCACGCTCCCTGATGTCATCTACCGACGTTGTAGTTTCACTGGGCATCAGGGTGGTTTCGGATGGTAGGATCGGTTGCCTGCCATACACTAACATGAAGGGGGAGAACCTAGTGGTATCCTGTTCTGAGGTGTTGTAGGCGAACGTCACATGAGGAAGATAGAGGTCCCAATCGGTTTGCTCTGTATTAGTGTACATGGACAGCATGTCGGTGATGGTTTTATTACACCTCTCTGTCAGGCCATTACACATCGGGTGGTAAGCAGTGGTAAATTGACTTACCACGCCCATGATTTTGAGCAGCTCAGTCACCAACTGGGATTGAAACACCTTGCCTCTGTCGCTAAGAATATGTTTTGGTACGCCGTGCCTGGTGATAATATTTTCTAAGATGAATTGGGCCACCGGTCCAGCTTTACCATTCGGAAGGGCTTTGGCTTCAACCCATCTTGTGGCGTAGTCCGTTGCTACGACGATCATAGTTTTTCCATTCTTGCTTTTTCTGAAGGGGCCTAGTAGATCAATACCAATTTTCTCAAATGGGGTGGCGATGCGGATAGGTTGCAAGAGACCAGCGGGTTTTACGTTGGTTCGTCCTTTTCTAGCTTGGCAGTCTGGACACCCCTTGACGAATTTCTCTACGTCTTTTTGAAGTCCATCCCAATAGTACCGGTCCTTGACTTTTTTGAGTGTCTTGGTGATGCCTAAGTGACCTGAAGTTGGCTCACTGTGATGGGAGAACAGGATTTCTGGCACCAAGGATTGAGGGATCACGAGCAGTTTGGGCAGGCCGTAAGGATGGGAACTTTTCTTATAAACGATATCTTCTATAATTCGGTAATTTTTTGCTCTTCTCGCAGTTCCAATGGTAATTGTGGGATTTTGTGGGTCTTGAATGGCTTTTTTAATAATTTTAATCGACGGGTCATCCTCTTGTAGTTTGCATATATTAATTTCGTCCAGCAGGTACGTAGGGATTTCGTTGGCTTCTACTTCGTCAGCTGGGGTACCTTCTCGTACAGGGTTTCTGGATAAACAGTCAGCATCTTTGTGGGTTCTTCCACTCTTGTGCACTATGCCATAGTCGAACTCGGAAAGTTTTATTGCCCATCTCGCAAGTTTTCCTGAGACGTCCTTTAGTGTTTTTAACCAACACAAGGCATGATGGTCTGTGACGATCTTAACAGGACGCCCATAAATTAAATGGCGAAGGTACTGCAGACTCCAGATTGCGGCAAGAGCCTCCAGTTCTGAAATGGTATAGTTCTTTTCGGCCTTGGTGAGGCTGCGACTAGCGTAGGCGACTGGATGCATTGTTCCATCGTTGGCTTCCTGCAGTAATACGGCTCCTAGTCCCGAGGTACAGGCATCTGTACGGAGTTCACATCCTTTGTGTGGGTTAAAGTGGGCCAATACGGGTGCGGTTAGCATCTTCTGTTTTAAAGTCTCAAACGCTTCCTGCTGTTCAGGTCCCCATATGAATCCAGTTTCTTTCTTTGTAGCCTCGAAAAGGGGTCTTGCAATTCCTGAAAACTGATTTATGTGGCGCCGATAGTAATTACAAAGACCAGTAAAACTTTGGATTTGTTTCACTGTCTTGGGTGTAGGAAACTTCTGGATAGCTTCCAGTTTTTCTTCGTCCAATTTTATGCCTTCTGTATTGACCACGAACCCGAGGAGTTTGACTTCCGTCTGAGCATAGGTACATTTACTGGGCTTTAGGGTTAGTCCTGCCGAGCGAAGTCTTTGGAGCACCTTTTGAAGACGTTGAAGATGTTCCTCAAAGGTGTTGGAAAATACGATGATGTCGTCCATGTAGACAAGGACTTCCAACCATTTCATACCTTGGAATACCTGGTCTGCAAGATGCTGGAAGGTAGCTGGCGCGTTACATAGGCCAAATGGAAGTACGTTGAACTCGTACAGTCCGTGTCCTTGAGCAAGAAAAGCGGTATACTCCTTGCATTCTTCTCGGATAGGTACCTGGTAATAGCTTTGCTGCAGATCCAGTACTGAAAAAAATTTTGCTCCTCCGAGGTATGTAAGCATATCTTCTATGTTGGAACTGTTGTAGCTAGATTTTTTAGTAACTTCGTTGAGTTTTCTGTAGTCCACGCAGAACCTTGTACCTTTATCCTTTTTTTTGACAAGTACCACTGGACTGGCCCATGGTGACTGGCTAGGTCTTATAATGTTGTGCTGCAACATTTCGTTTATTTGATCACTCACCAGTTCTCTTTCTTTGTGGGAGATTTTATATGGTCTAGATTTGACAGGGGCTGCCCTTTGAACATCAATTTCGTGTTCTGTGACGTTGGTGAGGCCAAGTTCGTGAGTGGTGACGGCAAAGACGTCCTCGTACTTCCTTAACAATTCTTTAAGCTGTTCATGCTGTTGGGTTGGTAATTCCTTGTTTATTTGATGATCTATCTTCTTGGGGTTAGTCGAATTCATTGTGCACAAGATCTCGTCGTTCTCATTTGTTGTGGGTAGAGGGTGTAGATAGCCTAGTGCTGTACCTGCGAACAATACTTTTGGTACCACTGATTTAGAGATTAATTTTACTTCCAGGCCATCTTCCTTTGGGATCGGTTTACTGCTAAATGCGAGCCCCCTAGGGACCAAAAATTTTTCATTGGGCAAAAACTCCCAAGTTGTGTTCTTGGAGGTTGTATCTTTGGTTATCAATGAGACAGAGATTTCCACATCCTTGGTAAGTATGTAGTCTTTCTTCAGCATTAGCTTGTGGTATTCTTCGACTTCGCTTTTTTCGGCATGTATTGGCTCCATCGCTAGGTAACAGTTATCATATGGGCCATTTTTCCACATGTTAAGGGTAACTTTTTTGGACGTGGTGCTAAGTTCTAGCATACCTTTAGCAAAATCAATGACTGCGTTGTGGTCTTTTAAAAACTGGGTGCCTAGTATGAGCGGTTTTGGAGACCTTTCTATCACCAACGCCTTGCAGTTACTATACATTCCACCAATTGTTAGCTGCAAATGGGCTTCTCCTAGGACTGTGACTCGATGACCACCAGCGGTCTGTAGCATCTCAGGTTTGCTTAATTCTTTTATATTCTTGACGTAGTCCATGCTTACGACGTTTTTAGTGGCACCAGTGTCTAAAACTATATCTGTTAACCTATGATTAATTGTACCTTCTACCGTTAAGATTTGACAGCCGTTTGTCTGAGGGGTGAGGGAGGGGGCAACATCCGGCTTCTTTATTCGTGTTGCCCTGGGGCGTTTGGGGGTGTCATCTCGTTAGGTGTAAATGACACTCTTCTTTCTATACTTCTTGGACGGTCAAGTTCCCGTGGGTTTCTTGTAGGCGTGGCATCTCTTCTGTTGGACCACTGTGCTTGAGGGCTATTAGATCGATATTCTCTTCTTTCCACACTCCTTGGGCGGCCTTGATCTCGTGGATATGGTCTGGGGGGTGTAGCGTCTCTTCTATTTGACCATTCTTGAGGATAGTTGGACCGGTACTCCTGGTAGCAGGAATTGGCCTGATGTCCAACTCTGTTACAGTTATAACACCTAGGTCGCCCATCGCGGCTTCGGGTGTGTGGTAGCCTGGGGCTGCTGTACCGTTGATTACGCCATCGATTTCCGTTTCTTCGGTAATCGTTGGAATTTGTTCTGGGGTTATTTGGACTATTTCCAGGGTAGGCTGGTCCATTGTTGCCCAAGGTGAGGAATGATGTTTGCAGAGTTAGCTGCGCCATCTCTGAACGTTCTCCAAGTTCACTAAGCTTCAGTACCAGAGATTTGAGATCTGCCATCGACATATTGGCACTGCTCATAAGGTAGTAAGTATCATAGTACCTGGGATGTAGTCCGTTCTCAAATCGCTCTCGGAAGGCTTCTGCACTTGTGTTGGGGTCCACTTCGTACGCCAGTGCCTGTAGATCGTAAAAATACCTTTTTATGTCTTCGTGTTCCTCTTGACGCCTGGTGTTTAACTTGAACTTCATTTTTCTTAATGGATTTTCTCCTCCAAATTCGGTTAAAAAGTCCTTTACAATTTGTTCCCAATTATTATTTGCGTTTTCTGCTTTGCTAATATAATTCGTATACCACACATTTCCCGCATTTTCTAAAAATGAACCCAAATACGTGATCTTATATACGTTACCCCAGCCGTTTGCTATAGCTGTCCGCTCATAGCTCCTGATAAACGTCACTGGGTTGGTACAGCATGGATCAAATGTGGGAGGTGAGATGAATTTTGGTATTGCAGCTGATCTTCCAGCTTCTACGGCTTCTTGGATTGTCGTATTAGCGTCCATCTTGCGGATTCTTGTGTCTGTAGCGTTAGCAACAATGAGAATATCTGTTGCTGGATCAGTAATTATGTCGGGATTGCCGGTATTTACGCTAGGAATAGGACTTGTTGGAGGGGTTCTTGTTAATTTTCTTCCGGATTCAAAAACGTTCGAATTTGTAAATTCACTACTTGGCGTCCTTGGATTTTCAGTGCTGTAAGCTGGTGTGTTTTCACTATGTATTTCGGTGCTGTTGTTCTGAGGCCTAAACGAGGGTGATGTACTATCGTTAGTTAGAGTAACTTTGATTATAGAACTGCCAGAGGTACTTTTTGACCTGGTGTGCATAATATAATAATTACATAAGCGGCCCTTTAACAATAACTGTCAAAAAATGTTACCTAAAACAGTATTTTATAACAAAATACATGAAATTATTGTTCTCCCCTAAAAAATCAACAATTAACAAACAAAAAAAAGAATTAGTAAAACACACATGAAATAATGTTCCAAAACTAAAAGAAAAAATTATGAAAGTTACACATAAAGATACATGCATTTAAAACCAAATGAATAAAAAGGAAATTACGAAGAATTTCCAAAAATAGAGCCGGTTTGCCTCCACCACGTGTTACGATTGGCTTCGTAACTATTATTAATTGATTATTAATAATAATCAATGTCAATTAAACTCGGAGCAAGGTGACCGGATCTGAAATGGAATAGCACTGATCTGTAAGAGAACATGGAACATTCAAGAGAATATGCAAATGAAATCCTATAAGTAAACTTAAAACGTTTATTAAATTAAAGCACAACTAGGATACACTAGGATACAAAACATAAATCGGAACTTAAAGTGAAACAACGTTAAATATATAAAGACACCTAATTACTTACAATACTACAATCGTTATCAGCGCTTGCTGGGTCAGGGACTTCTCCATTCTGAGAGGGCTTCCTTTTGGTCGCGAACGGCACTTCGCAATTTGAGTCCCAAACTAGACTGCCCTCTCAGAATTTAATTGATCTATTTATATTGATTTATTCCCTGACTCAACAAGCCTGTAGATCGACGTATTATTTCCGGAGTGCGTTACCACGCTTGGGTCGGCAACTCAGCGTAATCCTAGCATCAGGAATGTCGCGCTTGCAGAATTGCATGAATTACGCTGAGCTGTTATAGTACATCATCGAACGATTAAGCGAAGGTAATGAACTTATAAAAGTAATCGAATAAAATAAATTTGGAAAAATACTAATAAAATACTAATGTGACAATATAATAAACATATATCGCGCATTCCCTATCTTCATAATGAGTGGAAAGTGAAGCCGATCGAATGAAATGGAAATATGTACCTCTCTTTCTAAGGTGTACTTTTCACAGTTGGCAGCAAACATAAAAATCAAATAAAACTAGGATTACTAACAGAACTTACATGAAAATTGTTGAGGTCATGTTATGAAACGTGATTTTTGCAAATTAAGCGTGCAGACATCGATGTTTAACAATCCGAGGCGAATTTGCGAATTAGTACAAACCTTAGAACAGGTTTTTGTATATTAATTGTAGTTTTTACAAATCGTAGATTATCAACGTCAAATGTCATATTTTTAAACTGTCAAAAATGACGTGATCATTACGCGCGCTTCTCACGTTGTCCAATCCGATGTATATTAGCTGTCAATAGTCCAATCGCCGCATTAAAAAGAGAGGATGTATATCTGTACCGTTGACTGTGTTACGCAAAATTTGAACTACTAGCAATATATGTTTATTAGATATATGAGTAATAGTCATTTATAATTAGTGGTCGTAGAAAAAAATTACAGTTATTCGGATAACTTTGCTTTTAGTATTTTGTTACGATTAATTTGAATTTATGCAAGTTTAAAAAATTCATGGCATTGTTATTTTTGTTTTAAAATTCCCCATTTAAAATATTTCGTCGTTGAGAAACCTCGTGCATTTGAATATTTACATAATGTTAAGCTATCAATATCAGCCTTAAACTTACCGATTTTTTCCTTGTTAAGGCGACAGCCAACAAATTTGTGCTTAAAATTCAATCATGATAACGCTCCTAAAAAATATCGCTTTCTTCATCATGTGGGCTTATGTTAGCATTTATCATATATTCATTAGTCCCATTATTAATGAATTTGTATGAATATTAAGTACATATTCTTTTATTAACTTAAAATGTAAATAATAAATGTGTATTCTATTCTTCCTATATCCGTTAAGTATAATGCTGGGACCAACGCCTTGTCTACACTTTATACATTGTACACACATTGTAAGCTATGGCCCAGTGTTTGTAAAACTGTTACGTGGAATATGTGTTTCGTGGGAGGTCAAAAAGGACTCCAAGACAGTCGGCATTAATAATTAAAAGTAAACATTAATTTTGCAAGGAAGACACTTTAAATTTTAATTGATTTGAAATAATTGGTAAAGGTTTATATTTATTTCGATTTTGTTTTTAAAAATAAGAGGCGGCTGAGTAGGTACTATTCTTATGTATTTAATTTTAAAAACCAAATGGCCAGCAATGAATGTAAGCATTTCATAAATATATCTTGACATTAAAAGCGATTCGTGGCTAAGACCGTTCGGGAAACGCTGCTTGCTATAACCTATAACAATTGTATAAATATTCAGTTACTAGTTGACAATAGTCATTGGTCGGTAGCATATTAAAGTTGTTGCATAATATTGGCGCCCTATATGGCACGCCCAACTTGCGTGGGCCCTATAATTCAGGGCGCGTCTGGTATCTTTTAACTTTAATTATTTATATTTTTAGAAAAGGCGGTTATTTCAATTTACCGGCCTTGATAATATTATTCTACGGTTAATAAGGCACATTACTAATACGCAATTATTTATTGTGTCAATTTCTGTAAATTGATTAGTGCAGTTTCGAATTGGGTCTCGTTTCCCATAACTAGCACGACGCGATGTCGATCTATTTAGTGCAATTTTTTCTAGATTCAAGGAACAGTTTTCAATGCATTTCTCACGTTAATGGTGATGCTATAATCAGCAAGTAGTGTATCCTTGCATCTTTGCAATACATTTTTATGCAATTAAATGTGCTAAACGCTAAATAAGAGGTCTTTAATAACTTTATCTTTAAATTTACATTTTCTTTCACGCCACATAATCAATATAATTCCGCCCACTATGGAGATTTAGCTTAACATTAGAGATAGCCTTTCCGTTAAATTAGCAAAAAGTTCTACGTAATATTCGTATGTTTTAATATATGCATAATGAACTTGATGGAAGCAAAAAAATACAATTTGCTATTTTATTTTCTATATTATATCTTAATCTGTTTTTAAAATAAAAATCGAAATTTTTGTGTATTTTTATTATTCGACATGGCTTATAAACTTGTGATATCAGTTTTTTGCATAGCACACTTACGAAAATACAGCAGTCAACTTTTAATTTTCTTCTGGACACCATATTAGATATTTCTCTTTCAAAAAATATGCTTTGTTTAAAAAAAAATCGCCTACTTTAATAAACCAATGATAAATCATTAAAAAAAACTTATGCTGTCTATAGTGTCCCAAATTAGGTGGTACACCTTGTGTGCGTGTTTGTGAAGGGGTGCCAATAAAAAATGTAGTTTTTTGTACATAGAAAATTAAACGTTACTTGTAAAATAAATATATCTTATGCTTTTCTTTTGTACTACATATGCTTTTTTTTGTAAAATGAAGTACCTAGTTTCTGACCTAACATATTTTCCCAAGTCTTGACATCAACATGGTTTATAATTATTTTTACCGAAGTAATGTTCCAATGATCTGAATAGATAATAAGCTCAATTGATGTATGGAGAGTATTTAACAAAAGTTTCCATAGATGTTCTTTCGAATAAATTTTACATTTTTTTGGTCGTGCGTTATTTGTTTGCGATATAACCCCTGCTTTAATACGAAAAGGATACAAAATTTGCAAAATGTTTGAAGATAAGGATGCAAATATGTATTAGTTTGTTTAATCGAATCTTTCTTTATTATGATGTGCTGTATGATATGATATGAAAGTTTACATCCGATTATGTATTTACAAACATAATCTTTAATTAATGCAACATCGATGTTAAAAAAGCTCGGTTTTGCTTGTTCTTTTAGATATTTGCCTTTGGATACATCGCGGGAAAATGCAAATAAAATTCCATTCTATACGTGACAAAATTTGTTAAAAAAGATAATAGATAGCACACGTAGTTAACCTCGTACGAAAACGAAACGAAAACCCTGACCACAAACGAGGTTCGTAGCTGAGTTTAATCAGTTTTTTATCGTCATGTTCATCGTGCAATGTGACATAAAAAACACCAACTATAAGAACAACTACGCCAGCGTCCGATGTTATGAAATATGTATGTAATTTCTTTATTATGGCTTTGCGTTTAGTGTTGGGAAACAAACGGCAGTTTTTTCCTTATAAGGTCACAATTTCAGTCAGATTCATAAATGATTGCCTGTTGGGATCCCAAATTCTTCGACTTCCACATATTTGAAGGAGTTGGTCGGGGCATAACTAATAAAATTCTTTGGAATTGTTTCTTTTTTGATCATGTAATGCTAATGATAATGAATTATTAATTACATGATCACTGGAACTAAACTTGCTTATTTGCCTATACAGGGTGTTTTTTAAATATTGCAAAAAAATTCTATATCGAAAATTAAGGGGGGTCTTTCATATAAAATTTTTTCCTTAGACGTCTCCTTTCGGAGTTACACCCCCTTAAAAGGGAGCGATAAAATTAGGTTTTTATTTTATTCCTCAAATTTGGATAAATGTAGGACAATGATATTTGGTAGATGTTTTATACTTATTAAAAAGTTTCCCATAGTAATATTTTCAATCATCTCCCACCTTCACAGGGGGCTGAAAAGTGCGACCCCTGTTGGTTTTTTTGTCAACTTTTTGGTTGGCTGAAATTTTGTAATAAAAAAAATATTTTTTGAAATTTTAATTTATTAAGAAACTTCATTCAATTCAATGAATTAAAGTAGTGTTAATATTAAAAACTCGAAAAATCGCACTTTTACGTTGTTTTTATTACTCATTGGGAGTAATTAATTGTGCTTAGTACGAATGAGTGATTTTAGTTGCATAAAAAATGAAATGTGTATATTCAGTTAGACATCTCTGTCATATTAGTTAACGTATGTCCAAAAAAATACCTTATTATATAAGCGGTATTTTTATACAGAGATGTGATCGTACTTTTTAATATTTTTTGTTGTGTTCGCTGTGTATTCAAGAATTTAATTTCCTTTAAAACTATATATTTTCAAATAAGTCCTTTTATATCCTAGTAAATTTTTGTGGACATTTATAACCCTGTTTCATAGTCTGTCAACCATAGCAAATTTTTAGTTTTAATTTACATTGTCTAGTCCAATATGGATTTTTGTGTGTCGTGTGCGATGCATTTTAGTTAATTAAAGTAATAAGAAGCAATTTTTGACCAACTCTTCCAAGGTATTTAAAACTGCAAACGAAATCACTAAATGGTTATGCGTTTTGTTAAGTATCGCTGACTGTGACTTAAAATATTGAGTTGGGATTTGTTATTTAGAGGTTAGCACTACTTTTTGGCTAAAGTGCTGATTTATATTAATTATGTATGCTTATGTTTATACTGAATTTTATCTAATTTAAATTAATATTAAAATAATGTTTACTGTTACCTTATTATCTTATCCTTAAATGTGTAGTAACCGTTAAATCGGAATACAATTATTATGAAAAGAGCTCGAGGTATATGTCTGTGATTTGGACATTTATAACTAGTGATAAACACTAAAACTGCATTTGCACGGACAATTTTAGTGGTAAGTATAATAAAAAATCCTTTTTAGTGCAACATCGTTATTTGTATTATTTATCTCCAAGATTTATACATTAACACATGAAGTTTATCATAAGCAAATAATGTTGATTTTAGATTAATCAGAAAGACCAAAAGTCACATAGCTGAGTAAATTAAAAGCAAAATTAATATGAAATTTTACACAAAACTGTGAACTAGGGTACGCTTTAGTATTAAATCTGATGGCTTAACCTAAGTCACATTTTTTAGTACCTAATGTATTGTGAACGATTTTTAAATATATGTAAAATCGTTCGGTATGAAAAATTCAATTTACTTTTTAGTGGAAAATGAAAAACACATTAAGATTTACTATGCCAGAATCTCTCATTATAGTATAATGTGCTTGAAAAAATGCAGTAAAAAGATGCCAAATATGTATTACAATCTGTGTCGCGTTGGTTAAAAACATATTTACCATCAAATTTAATAATCTTCATTACATTTAGAATTCTTTAGCGTTTGTTACTTTATTCTCGTACTTAAATGCCATTGTAGAGAACATGTGTTACCTTAAAATTAATACCCTTCGTCTCTTATAATATACTTTGTGTAGTATGTTTTTGGGAGTTTACCCGTGTTAAAATTTGTTTATGTTCTCGACGTTTCGGCAACCTCGCCCTTGCTATCGTTTGGATGCTTCGAAAGATTTAAAATTGACCGTATTCATTTTTTCCAATCACACTGACATCCGTTTACAATAATTGGCGACAGTCACACGTTTATCATCACGGCTGACTAAACGAACTAAAAGTTTAGTAAGCCGTGACTACTGATAAAAATAATACCTAGATATGTCTTTTAAATCAACTTTGCATTTGATTTTATTTGCATTTGAATGAAAATGTTAATTTATTTTTTTATTTGTTTCAGGTAATGATTATCGCATTATATTACGAGAAGAGAAATGTCGTGAGTTATTTTTATTATAATTAAAACTAATCAATGGATTTGTCAGTGTTGTTAATTCGTTTTTAGTAAATGCAGTTTGAATTTAAGTTAGTTTACATAATGCTAGAGCCAAGCATTAAATCCGCTATTGTTTTATTTCTAGGTTTAACAAGTGCCGTTTTTTTTGCGGAAGTTTGTTGTGATTAGTATTTACGGGTAGAATCGGCTGTAGGCAGGAAACATCTTATCGCTGTTTTGATATTTATTAACTTGAGTGAACTGAATTTCATTAGCAGTTTATGGCTTACAAATGTATACTTATTAATGATCAAATGTGGTTTAGTTATCAAAATAATACTTTAACTTTTTCTTGTATGTTATTTATTTGAAAAGGAAGAAAGCGCGTAATTTTTAAATTTATTTTAACATTAGCATATGTCCAGTGATTAAAACAGGCAATTTTTACATGTAGGTAATTGGTTGATGTGAGCAGGGATAAAAATAACGTTTTAAATCGGTAAGTTATTGTATAACGGTATTTATTATTTGTTTTCGTTACAAAACATTAAAAATAACATTAAAAAATGAATCGTTTTGTTTTATAACGTTCTGTGAATAATGATAATTATATAACGTTATAAAAATAAATATAATTTGTTACTCTGGAATTATATTTGGGATGTTTAAAGCGTAAATTTTAATAAATAGTACAAAATTAAGTACCTTTAGATATTTTATTTTAATTTTCATATTTGAAATTTGAAATACAAACAAAGTATAACTAGCTTAAAAGACATTAAAATGTAGGTAATTAATAAAACAAATAACGTTATATAACTTATTAAAATATCGTTACTTTGTTGTATTTAGTGTTGCCACGAGACGAGACGAGACGAGATTTATTCATTCTCGATCTCGATCTCGAAAATTCTCGAAAGTTAAAGCTCGATCTCGATCTCGAAAATTCTCGAACGTGCAATCTCGGTCTCGAATTCGAGAATCTCGAGTCTCGAATTTTAAGTTCGTGCAAACCGAATTTATACATTGCGCTTTAACTAAATGTCCCTGATGATATACACTACAGAAAGAACGCTGTTGTTTCAAGTTCGGTGCTTTCCCTGTGTAAGCAATTAATGGGAACGCATATTATTAGATGCATGCATTTATTTCTTTAACTCTTTTAAGGGCAGCAAAGATCACTCAAAAAAAAAGACTTAAAGGGGTAAACAAATTTTATTTGAATTTTTTAACACTGGAGTGCACTCCACGTACGAATCGGTTATTTTGAAAGATATATTCACAATTACGTATTTAATTTAACATTTGCACTAACGTCCTGGGGCCGACAGCAATACAACAATTTGAGGAAGTCTATAAAAACTTTTACTTCAGAGATAATTCACCAAACCAAAATCAATTATCAGCCGATTCTGGACCAGATGATTCCGATTCTGACGAAATGGGTTATTTTAATTTAAATGTCCTATTTAACAAGTCCACAGTTTTCGAAAGCTGGCCTGATTATTCGGAAACACCGCAACAGGTTTGACAGAGAGTCCGCAAGGGCATTGCTGTGCCTCAATGCTTGACAATCTTGTAAATTTATTACACAATATTTAAAATAAATAAAAAGTTTAATTTGTAAGTGGTTTCCAAAAATTTATAAATAAAATATATATTAAAACTTTTCGTAGTTTTTCTTTATGTAAAAATACTGTCGAGATCGAGAATCTCGAGGATCTCGTCTCGAATTTTCGAGACGATTGTTAATCTCGTCTCGAATTTTCGAGACAGGAAAATACCTGTCTCGATCTCGAAATTCGAGACGGGACGAGACGAGATCAAGAATTGTCTCGTCTCGGCGGCAACACTAGTTGTATTACAAATTATAGTTAACATCCGCGACCGTATAAAACTTTACGTTCACTTTATTTGTTATAAGCTTACTTATTTTTCAATAAATCTATCTGAACTATGTATATTTTGCTAATTAGTATTATTTTGACAATTTTTAAATACTCAGAAATTGTACTGTGTTTATTGCCAAACGTTCAATTCGCTTCTAAATATAGCAAAGTTCAGCACTTAAAAGTTGCTTGCATAAGGCTCGGTAAATCCACATCGTGTTTTATATTATTTATTTGCGATTATAGTAATGTTTTGATTGCTAAATATTAATTTGTAATTTTGTATAATGGCTAATTTATAAGTACCTATCTGGTTGTCGCATAGCAGTTATAAATACTAAATGATTGCTAGGACAAACCGTAGATAATGTTTCTCCCACGTGGGTCTGACACGGCATGTGGCATTAAAGAGCAAATAATTCCTAACAAAAAAGGCTAATGCTTATAACTAGTCATAATTGTTGCACTATCTTATATTGTGTGTGTAATTTATAACCGAAAAACTAGTTTTTCTTCTCTGTATCCTACGTGATTTACAAATATGTTCTTCGAACTAATTAAGTTGTCGCGGTTTATTTTCTTTACAATAATTTTATCATTCTACGAGATGCTTTAAGGCAAACGATTGAAATCGTAAAGTTGTATATTTATTGGTTTAATTTATGTCCTAATGGCAACCGCTTGAATATAAAACTTCCGTTATTAGGTGACGCTTTGTAGAAAAATCCGGTTTGCTCTAAGTAAAATTGATATTTTTGGTGTAGCTTGGCGCGTGTTGTCACACTTGATCTTTAAATAAGTAATTGCATTAGAGCTGTAAAGTTCTCAAGAGTTTATTTTAGATATTTGTTAAAGTACTTAAGTCTTCATATTTTAGATTTTCTAGTAGTTTTCAAATCTACAGAAAAATTACTAGAGCGTCACAACGAAAACTCTTTAGGTGAAAAGATAGAAGGCACCATCTTAAAATAATTAAATCATCCTATTTTAAGTTGTTTAGGCTGCAAGAAAAGTGTAAAACTATATGACATTGTCAACGTTCAATAACGTAAGAACCTAAGAACCCACACCAACATTTTCATTATAAGTGACGTGCTGCATCATTATTACTGTGAATATTCCTTTATATTTTGTACAGTTTTCGAGTCGTAAACAGTTATAATAAATTAATAAACATGATTGACACCTCATAATAAACGATCTTCGTACCATAAGCCAAGAAAGATTAATGAAAGTTGTGCAAATCTGATACACCGTGACAATGATACATATTCACTAGAGTTACGCTAAACGCTGTATCAGCAGTGATAATCATTAGTAAATGTTGGAGAGTTTATACAGACCAGCAGTCTCAGTCAGAACGATAAGATATGCACTTTTATTTCTTCGTTGGGTTGTACATTTGCTGGATTTAATAGTTTGACCGGCGGGTAAAATATTTTTATTTAAAAGCAACTTCTGTAGCCAACATTTAGTTGTACATGGAGCGAAATTGAAGAAGTTGATTGCTATTCATAAATATACTATTTTATATATCGGACTGGTCGTTATGAGATTTAACAACTTGTTTACTTTGTAGCTGTTCAGTTACTTTGACTGTAGTGGTAGACATTTCAGATTTAGAAATGAGATTTTGCAGTATTAAGATATCGAAGTATGTCGTAATATTTTGCGAGTTATGTGCGCCGTCTATGAGCTCCTTATTGCTTGGAGTGTAAAAAAACCCTATAACGAGATTATTAATTCATCCATATTGTTTGTTGGTTATCTATATAGCTTATGACACAATGTGAGGAAATACCACAGAATAAAAAGATTTAAGTTGTTCTCGTGCCATGCGAGAATAACTTAAATGCAGCATCCTCGTTTTACCTATTTACATAAACATTGCGTTTTACAAAGAAGCTGTTTTAAAACGTTGTTCTATTTTGTCTTCAAGTAGTTACATCTAACCATTTTATTATCAAATCATATGCTTCTAATGTTTACAATACAGCGTGTAATTAAAAATTTCGAAACGAGCTGTATACAGTGGAAGATCTACCAAGATTTACTGCACGTATACCAGTACGCCATAAAACATTGATGCTGTAAGAACAAGTGTTGATGGTAGTCCAAGAACTTCAGTTAAATGTCGTGCAAAAGAAATCGTAATTTCATCGACATCCTGGGGCGGACTGGGTGCATAAAACTGACCGGGCAATTTCTCCAAAATCGGCCCACATAGGTAAAATAAACTTTCGCGATATCGTTTTTATGGCATTGATTGTTTTTGCCCCTCCCCGCGTTTTCCATATTAAATTTGCTTAAAGGTTGCCAGTAAGTTATTGGTTGCATAAAAAAATCACGTATAAAAAATGTACCCCAACTTACGCTTTTCAACTTACAATAACGGTGTCGAAACCACCCATAGTGTAATTTAGAGGTATTACCTGTAGACTGTACAGGGTGGCTTATTTTCGATGCCTATACAGGGTATTTCGGTTATTATCCAAGATAGAAAAAAACTAAGTACGTAGTCTCGATTTCTTTTTTCGAGAGAAATTTTTTGCCGTAAACAGATTTTTGATATCTCTTTTAATTTTCGATATATGTACAGCCAAAAACCGATTTTTGGCACTTTTCAAAAATGTTAAATATCTCGCTTAAACGAGAAGATAAAGAAAAACTTTAGACATTTTTTGCATCGTTTTTTGTCCTTAATAAGATAGCTTTATTGATTTTTTTTTATACTCATACGAATATTGATAAATTACACCTAACGTTCTTATTTTAAATAGCAACCATAGGCAAATTATATATTTTTGAAAAATGCAAAAAATAAGCTTTCGATTGATGTCAAAGCCGACTATGGTTGCCATTTAAAATAAGAAAGTTAGGTGTAATATATCAATATTTGTATGGGTTAAAAAAATTGAACATTGCTATTTTATTAACGATAATAAACTATGCAAAAAATATCTTTCAAGTTTTTCTCTATCTTTTTGTTTAAGCGAGATATTTATTTATGATATCTTTTCTCATACTCGAAATATATCTAACACCATTTTTGGTGTTTTCAAAAATGTTAAATATCTCGCTTAAACGACAAGATCGAGAAAAACTTTAAGGACATTTTTTGCATGGTTTTTTGTCCTTAATAAGATAGCGATGTTAATTTTTTTTTTTGTTCATACAAATATTGATATATTACGCCTTTCTTATATTAAATGGCAACCATAGTTGGCTTTGACATCAATCGAAAGTTTATTATTTGCGCTTTTCAAAAATATATAATTTGCATATGGTTGCTATTTAAAATAAGAAAGTTGGGTGTAATATATAGATATTTATATGATTAAAAACAAATTAAATATCGCCATCTTATTAAGAACAAAAAACCATGCCAAAAATGTCTTTAAAGTTTTTCTCTATCTTTTCGTTTAAGCAAGATATTTAACATTTTTGAAAATTGCCAAAAATCGGTTTTTGGCTATACATATTTCAAAAATTAAAAAAGATATCAAAAACCTGTTTACGGTAATGAATTTCTCTCGAAAAAGAAATCGAGACTACGTACTTAGTTTTTTTCTATCTTGGATAATAACCGAGATACTCTGTATGGGCATCGAAAATAGGCCACCCTGTACATATTGAAATTTGTTTCCAAACAAATGTATTTAATAATTAATTATAAATAATTAGAAGATTAAAAATAGCCAAGTAAATATATGTGTATTCACAGTCATTTAATTAATTAAGTACATATTAATAATACAAATTTTGGATAATATAATAATAATGCAGTTTATGCTGCATGCGTATAATGTCCAAAATTTATTCAAACACAATAATCTTTAAAAAATTTAGTGATACGTGTCCAGTCTAACTTCAGCTTATATCACTTATGATGTAACAACGAAACTTACTTGGTTAATTAATCATTAATCTGTCTTTAATTTTCACACTGAACAAAAAATAAAGAAACTTGTATTGGTAGCCTGTAGCCTCCCCAAATGCTGTCAACAGTCTCAGCAGACATCGACCGTACACCTTAGGGTTTTTTATTTATGCGCTGACGTAAACAGTCACTAAAAAAAACACTAACACCCGGGATTTAATTATTAAGTTGGTAAAGTAAAGCTGATTATATAGTAGTAGAAAAATTCATTTAGATTTGGAAATGATTTGGTGTTAACGCCACCGACATCGGCACTTGAACCCAGCGGCCCACCGGGCATTTGCCCGGTTGCCCGGCGGGCCTGTCCGCCCCTGTCGACATCTATCTTGAAAATTTTAAAGAAAGACTTGGAAGTTTAATCCTTACAATATTCAAATTGCACATGTGCAAGAAATAGTGCCACGAGACGAGACGAGACGAGATTTATTCATTCTCGATCTCGATCTCGAAAATTCTCGAAAGTTAAATCTCGATCTCGATCTTGAAAATTCTCGAACGTGCAATCTCGGTCTCGAATTCGAGAATCTCGAGTCTCGAATGTTAAGTTCGTGCAAACCGAATTTATACATTGCAATGCTTTAACTAAGTGTCCCTGATGATATGCAGAAAGAACGCTGTTGTTTCAAGTTTGGTGCTTCCCCTGTGTAAGCAAATAATGGGAACGCATATTATTAGATGCATGCATTTATTTCTTTAACTCTTTCAAGGTCAGCAAAGATCACTAAAAAAAAAAGACTTAAAAGGGTAAACAAATTTTATTTGAATTTTTTAACACTGGAGTGCACTCCACGTACGAATCGGTTATTTTGAAAGATATATTCACAATTACGTATTTAATGTAACATTTGCACTAACGTCCTGGGGCCGACAGCAATACAACAATTTGAGGAAGTCTATAAAAACTTTTACTTCAGAGATAATTAACCAAAGCAAAATCAATTATCAGCCGATTCTGGACTAGATGATTCCGATTCTGACGAAATGGGTTCTTTTAATTTAAATGTCCTATTTAACAAGTCCACAGTTTTCGAAAGCTGGCCTGATTATTCGGAAACACCGCAACAGGCTTGACAGAGAGTCCGCAAGGGCATTGCTGTGCCTCAATGCTTGGCAATCTTGTAAATTTATTACACAATATTTAAAATAAATAAAAAGTTTAATTTGTAAGTGGTTTCCAAAAATTTATAAATAAAATATATATTAAAACTTTTCGTAGTTTTTCTTTATGTAAAAATACTGTCGAGATCGAGAATCTCGAGGATCTCGTCTCGAATTTTCGAGACGATTGTTAATCTCGTCTCGAATTTTCGAGACAGAAAAATTCCTGTCTCGATCTCGAAATTCGAGACGAGATCGAGAATTGTCTCGTCTCGGCGGCAACACTAGCAAGAAATGACCACGAACGACATTGTGAATGATGTGCACAAGTGTTGCTTTTGAATATTGACGACACCCAATTTTTTAACAATTTAATCGTGAGTGACTCATTTTGACTTAACTGGATATCTTAATAAACAGAATAGCCGGTATTGGGGTTTGGAAAATCCAAGATTGATCCAAGAACGGTCTCTCCACCCTAGTAGGATAACTTTTTGGTCCGCAATTTGAGCTAGCAGCATCATTGGGTTTTCCTTTTTTTTTTACCTGAAACTCATCTACATGGTCTACTCATCTACTGCATATGTAGTTCCAACTGCACGTCGCCACATTGCACATCGCTCGCGCTACGATGAAAATTTTACTCGATGCATTTTCAGACCGCATGATGTCAACATTTGGTGATTTCGATTGGCTATCTTTTTACCTGATTTAACTGCGCCAGATTTTTTTCTTTAAAACTATTTAAAGGAAAGCGTCTACGGTAATAAGCCAACAACAAGACAACAGCCAAAAGACAACATTCATCAAGAAATCGAACAAATTACTCCTGAAGTATGCCAAAATATGATTGAAAGAGCTGATATTTGTACAGCATCTAGAGGCGGCCATTTGGCCCATATTATTTTTCATAATAAACGTTAAAAAGTTAAATAAATGTTCTATATGTTTAAAAAATTGATTTAAAAACAAACAAAAAACACCTTTTAATATTATTTGCATAATATCGTATCAACTAACCTCACTGTTTTTAAGTTTAAAAATATTTTTTATCCGTCTTCAGTCAATTGTCTTGAAAGAGTTTTATTTTAAGTTTAAGGTCACATTTCATTATTTACTTAAGTACCATAAAAGGCAACTTTTTCTTATTTGAACTAAACTTGAAAATTACAGTATTGAATTGCTGATATGTATTCGTATCTCGCACCCATTATGCAAAACAACCGGCGCTGTTAATAAAAATGAATTGCATACCGTATATAGTAAAACAAATTTACATTGCGTGCATTTGTAGCCGATTATTATATATTTTGTTTACACATGCACATAAAGATATATGGTACAAGGTAAACAAATGGGTTGTGTCACATTTCTGTGTAAATTTTTTAATGTTCGTTGTAAATTATGAACCTTCGTAATGAAACACCCTTAAATTGCACGCCCGCAAAATGTTCGTTGTATGAAAATATGTTGCGATTTAAATTATAAACGTACTTTAACCGTCTAGTCTGGAGGGGAGCTTGCTTGCTTGCTTGCAGATGTATCTGACTAAATGGCTCTTGTAAGAATGAAATTACGTTAATACGGCTCGCAATTTTAAAATGCATATGTGTGTGGTTTTGTGCTTATTTTAAAGATATTACGTATGGTTTGAATTAACTTATTTAAATTAAAACTCAATAAAATATGGAACTTCTGTGTTGAAATGGCCGATAATGAATTTGATATTGAGGTTAAATTTATATTATTTAGTGGACGCTATTAAAGTTGGTTGCTTGCACATGGTAAATTATAAAAAGAATAACGAACGTTTTGAAATATGTATGATTAATATACCACTAAAAAAAAGCTAAATTTAAAGTAGCATTTGCTAGGCGTCCTTAGTTTTAATATTTGCAATAAATTTTCGCGTCTCGTGGGAGAGTTGGTACAAATTGGAACGTAGAATTTTTATTAAACGAACTGCGTTACAAAGCTATTGCAGTTGTGTGGATCACAATGTATGCTTTAAATTTATAACTATCTCAATATGTACACCACTGTTGCTTTGAAATAATATACGATGCTAAGCGTTACAATAGTTGAATTTATTACGTGGCGTAATGTCACGCCATTTATTTCTAAAACTTCGCACACAAGTGTGCAATAGTAAAGTAATTTAGAGTTATTTTTAGGTTGCTATATAGTTTATGTTTTCATCCTGATAAATTTGAAATCGACTTGAAAAAACAATTGTAGTGAACAGAAATTTTATAACCAATTATAAAAACTACAACCACAAGTCTCATTTTCCCATAAATATGTGTCTAGTATTGTGCAGTTGTTTTAAAGTTGTTCAATAAACTACCTTTAATCGTACTTACATTAAATAAAATGTAAATATTTAATACTTAAATTATTAAAGTGTTCCATTGTTGAGGAGTTTACAAAATTCAGTTGTGTCTGAGGTCTGTTATTTAGGACCAATAAAATGAAATATTAGAACTCGTGCGAAAAGATACATAACATACATAAAATTCGTACAACACTGAATATTTAATAGAGTTTGATAAAGTAAAAATATTAGATAAAGAAAATAAAGAAGTGACGGAGGAGCCGATATAAATTTTTAAAACTAAAACTTTTTGTAGGTATCAATAGTGATGTATAATATTTAGGAAATAAAATTGGAAGATATTGTTACGATGAATATTCCACTCATAATATAAGTAACCAATCAAAACATACTAATCAGCCAATAAGACACGACTCTCGCTAAAGACACCGCAAGTTGAGGTGTCCCAGCGAAAACACCATGACTAGGTCTATTTTTCACAGTAGGCCTCCTTAGTTACGCTTAGTTACACATAAACATGTCAATTAAATTTGTCAAAATGACTACAAGCGGTCGTTTTTCTTCGTTTAATTAAAAAATAATGTTGTTAAAATAAATATAATACCTAACTTATTTACCTATCTGTGATTTAATAAATTAATTAACAAATATATATATTTTTTTAATTCGCGGAATATTCATTCGAATACCACTCGTGGTAAAGATTTTTTTAAGAAAATACTTCCGTTTTCCATGTAAACTTGTTCCAAAATATCACTCGAGCAAATTTCATCTAAAAATACCCCTCCAGCTGCGCTGTCGGGGTATTTTTGATGCAATTTGCTTTCGTGATATTTCAACTGGAACAAGTTTCCATGGAAACCCAAAAGTATTTTCAAAAAAATCTTCACCACTAGTGGTATTAGGTACATACGAAAATTCATTCAACTCACCGATGTAGTTTTAGTTTAAAGTCGTTGCCAATGATTGCCAATAATGATCGTTGCTACGACAGCTGCATGCGAGTAAACAAATAAATGAAATTGCCACTAATGAAGAGACAACAGTCTTGAAACTGATCTAGCATTCCTACAATATTCTTCTTAAAAAGAAAAGCTCTTTCATTAAACTCTTTTTTATTAAAATATAAATGTTGTATCGACTGCTTTCTGTCTGTGATAGTACAGAACAAATTTGGTGTAAGTTTCATTTTAAATAAAAAATGGCTAGTGGCGTTACTAGGAGGCGGTTGGCTTTCTCAGCTGTTTATGTCTTAATGATAGCTTGCCTATGTTTTATATTCATTTAGTTTGATGTTAAATGTGGCCATAAATTGTTATGAGATCCAATATAATTATTATAATATATTTAGCTTGAATTTTTATTGTTGTTAAATTAATAATGTTCATGGTAAGCGAGTGTCTTTTTTAGCGGTGTTTATTAAAATTAATTTATTTATATTAATATATTGTTTTTTAATTATGCACGATAACACCGATTTCCTTGTTTTTAACAAACAGTTTAATATTGTACCTATTGCTGCACTTCATTATTTACCATAATAGTTGTTAACTTTCTTGTTAAGTGTTAAAATTAAGCTCTGTGTAAATTCGTTCTTGTAAATCACTATTTTAGTTTGTAAGCAGCTTTAGATTTGCACAATAGAACATTATTCTATGGAAGTAATTCAGTGAGTGTATTTAATGCTCTTTTAGATTAGATAATGTTTAATGGAATCTGTATGGCATAGTATTTACGAAATTTTAAATACTTTATTTTGTTTGCCAAATAAACGAAGTGGGGCTTTACAACGATATTGTGTAGCAGAAGACTACAGGTTGTTTCTGTTTTAATTATTTGTCTGTGAACAGTTGTTTTTAGAAAATCATTATAAGAAATCTCGCTTTTATGGACTTTTTTGCTTATAACTACTACTTGTGATTGTTGCAGGTTTTTTTTTTTAATGATCAGTAAAGTACTCTTTCCAAAGACTCAAATTGTCATTAGAAGTATGGGTTTTTAATTCCCTCTATTTTCATGATGCGTATGTCATACCATTTTTATTCTTCCCCTAAGGTGGCTTGTCTTAATGTCACATACAAGTGCAGTTTTACAGTTATTTTTGTTAGTTTATCAGCACCCAATAAAATCCTTTGATTGATATAAATAAGCTTTATTACCTAAAATAAATACTTCAATGGACGTGTTTGCAGCATTTTATTACTGCAGTTACAGTACTGAATTGTATGCATTTCAGAAGCATCACCATTGTATTGTAAATATCCTGTCAGATGCTCCTGTTTTGTTCATCCAGTACATATCGCTTCATATCCTAGCTACTGTAAAATCCACCAATCGCCTTGTAGAGAATTAAATATATACTACTAAACCGTCTTAACGGCTTATGCTATGGGTATTATAAGCTGATAGAGTGCTCTAAATTACATTTTCTATATTTACAGAATGTAGTTCTAATTCTGCTTGACATCCTTCAAATAATTGTCATTCATATTTGATTATGTAAAGTAATTTAATGCGTAATTCTGGCGACCAATTAAAGTCTAAGTATCATGAAAATGATCAAAATGCTCTAAAGTCGTCGACCACATGTTAATCGACGATCGAAAACTGGGGTCGATGACCGATTGCTACCCGGTTTCCGCCAGATGGACGTAATGAAGCTCTGCTGGCTACCTTGGACCACAAGTTATCTTTCAGTTTAAAGCTGTTCCCAAGCAATCACTTTACCTGCAATACAAGTACCACCGACTTGTTTGCACGCTTACATTGCTTATTTATTATCTTAAACGGTTTACTCAGATATCTTTTTTCAGATACGAAGGATAATACTTAGTTATGGATTCAGGAATATTTACTGTTGTGGAATAATGTCGCTTTTTCGAGTAATACCTCGATAAATGCGTTGAAAACACGCTACATAGCGCGAATCAGTTGTAGCGTAACAAAATTCTAGACTGCAGTTATTAATCAGATAATTATCTAAGAATGTAGCGTCTATCGAATAAATTTTAACAGACGTATGCACTGAAACCCCATACGTGAATTCATTTGTCTTGTTTTATACAGGCAAGCTGATCGCTGGATCTAAGGAAAAATATTGTATGAGGCGTGTGCATGATTTCTCGGATAGTTCACGACGTTTATGCCTGAGTTGGGATGCGTGCAGGCACAAAAACAACGAACATGATGTTAGATCAACAAATTACGAAGAATTGTTTTAATGATAGGTACTAGCATGTACGAGATCAGCATAATAAATAATATCGTTGTGTCTGCACCCAGATTTGCATATTATAAGGTGATAGATATTCTTGAAATAATAGCCTGTTATAAATTTTTAAAAAAATCATTTGAAACAGTGATCTTTTCAAATTAGTCATTAACTATTAGCATTGATTTTTCACATTTTGAGTTTTTGTCGAAAAATTTGATAAATAAATATTTTCTTCTAAATAATATCTTTAATGTTCTCAAAATAATTACTTTTACGTTTGGGAACTCGTGTGCAAAAATATCGAGTCACCTCACATATTGCGGATGCCTTTGTTCTAACCTTAGATCATATAAACTACATGGATACCACAACACCATTGGAATATAGTTAAGACAATGTTGCCGACACATACAACGTGCCTTTTTAAACCTATCTCTTTCTATATTATGTGGGCCCAATATACGCTATCTTTGTTTTGGGCCCGGGCCCGCTGTCATCATTGCGCAACCGTGATAATAACTGTAACCTACTTCCTGCCTAGCCTATTCTAGCGAGTGACGCGTCAGTGACGTTTAGAATTTTTTGCTATTAAAATCGTCATTTAGTTGGATCAATTGATTCTAATAAGCGGTGTGTACTGTACTTCAATAAAACTTACCAAGTCTGATCTAATGTTATTGTATCCTTCCATATTTGACACGAAAACATCCGAGTACATAACATCTACTAGTAGTTCAAATAAATGCTTTAGTTCAAATATCGCGCGTAACCATAGTAACGCACACGATTTGCTCGGTGGGTCCGGAAAGCGAGATAGAAATATACTTTCATATGTGTTAGAAGGAGATGCAGTATTATTATACGTCTGGGATATGTGTACAACATAGTTGCATTGTGGTAGTGTCAATCCATGTAGTTTATATGATCTAAGGTTCTAACATGTTCTGTGGTACTAACGCCCATAGATAATAAGCCAACGCCTTAAACTTGAGAGAGAGAGAAAAAAGGAATTTCCGTCTATTTGATATCATTTTAAAGGCAATGAAATAAGCTTTTGAATGATACATGTTTCGTTTTTTAATTCTTAATTGTACTTTTAAAAAATGTCTTCAAATTCAATAGTGCGAGGTGGCTCGATAGTTTTGCACCCGAGTTTATATTTGAATATAAGATTCATTCCAACAAAACTTATTTTATGGTAAAAAACAATGAACAATGTAAATACATAGTAACATTTTTTAGTATCTAGTAAGTTAGTCTAAGCTTTTAACCTATTAGTGTCATTTATTTGTCATGGTTATGTCAATTTGTATTAGACGTAATATTTTGAATTACACGTTTCTTAATTACCGAAAATGTTTAAATGTTCGGAAAAAAGTTTATTTGTCAGCTGATGCAAAACCACCACCACCGCCTCCCAAATGCCACGGACCTCTTCGGGACGAAGATCGAATTTTTACGAATCTCTATGGGAGACACGATTGGCGATTAAAAGGCGCCCTTAGTCGTGGGGATTGGTATAAAACTAAAGAAATATTAAGTTACGGACCAGAATGGATCGTAGATGCAGTGAAATGTTCTGGATTACGTGGTAGAGGTGGCGCTGGATTCCCAACTGGTATTAAATGGTCTTTTATGCTTAAACCTCACGATGGTCGTCCAAGGTTTTTGGTTGTAAATGCAGATGAAGGAGAACCAGGTACGTGTAAAGATCGCGAAATAATTCGCCACGAACCACACAAACTGGTCGAGGGCTGTCTCATTGCCGGTCGTTGTATGGGTGCTCAAGCCGCATACATATACATCCGGGGTGAATTTTACAATGAGGCTACCAATTTACAACTTGCAATTGCAGAGGCCTATCAGGCTGGTTTGATAGGTCATAACGCTTGCAATTCTGGATATGATTTTGATGTGTTTGTTTTTCGTGGTGCTGGAGCATACATATGTGGAGAAGAAACTGCCCTCATAGAGTCTATTGAAGGGAAACAAGGCAAACCTCGTTTAAAACCGCCGTTTCCAGCGGATGTCGGTGTATTTGGTTGTCCCACTACTGTCAACAACGTGGAAACTGTATCCGTTGCACCCACGATAATTCGAAGAGGCGGTCCTTGGTTTGCTAGTCTAGGCCGTCCTAACAACACTGGCACAAAATTGTTTAATATTTCTGGTCATGTAAACAATCCTTGCACTGTAGAAGAAGAAATGGGCATTAAGTTAAAGGACTTGATTGAGTGGCATGCCGGAGGCGTATGTGGAGGATGGGATAATCTTTTGGCAATAATTCCAGGTGGATCTTCCACACCAATGATACCAAAAAGTGTGTGTGAAGACGTTATGATGGACTATCAAGGTCTGATGAAAGCTACAACCAGTTTAGGTACGGCCGCTGTCATAGTTATGAACAAACAGACAGATCTTATTAAAGCAATTACTTTATTGTGCCGATTTTACAAACACGAATCATGTGGCCAGTGTACTCCGTGTCGCGAAGGACTTAATTGGATGTATAAAATTATGACTAGATTTGTTGATGGTCACGCTAAACCGGAGGAAATAAACATGGTGTGGGAAATCAGTAAACAGATCGAAGGACATACTATTTGCGCTTTAGGGGACGGAGCATCGTGGCCTGTTCAGGGTTTAATTCGACATTTTAGACCTGTGCTGGAAGAAAGAATGCGTAAAGTTGGTAAAATACCGAAGCGCTGCAACAAACAAGTTTAATTATTAATACATCGTTAATTATTATTTTTTAAATGTTGCGAATTTTCTGTTGGTCGATTTTTGTACGAATTGTGTTACTTACATCAGTATCGATTGAATATGTTATTAATAGGTTCACTTTGAGTGAACGATCTTCTTAAAATATCAAAATATCTTTTTATAAGTATCATGTTATGATGAATCCTGGACATAATGTTTTCTTGGCTTAAATCATAGACTGTTTTTATCTTACTTTGTTGTGTTGTAATAAAAATATCTCAGGTGTGTTTATATTTTTAGTTTTTTATGTTTCAGTTTTATTCTTAGTGAATTATTTATCTGTAGGATATAATGAATAAAATAAATAATATTGAATAGGCATCACATACCCGACAAGCCGTCTTTAAATATTCGCATTGTCTGCATCTCAAGAATATATCGATTATACCTATTTTTATCTGATTGAAGTAATAATAGTTGTTGTCTCATGTTTATATGCTGCAGAATATGTATGCATATTTATTCCATAGGGCAGTTTGTTCTGTCAATATGCTATTGGTGATTTAGTAAGTTACGGCAATATATTTAATTACCTGGTACAAGTATTTTAATTTTTCGCATATTATGCTTTTAATTAACGTTAGATATAGGTACATAGACTTATATTTTTAAAATTTTGTTTAAAAAATAGTAAAAAAGACAATAGAAAGTTAATTGGAAAGATACTATAGACGACAAAAACAATAATTTAAGATAATTTTTCTTGTATAATTTTATATTTTTAGTTTAGTATCGGGAGACAGCTTTTCGAATAACGAAGTTTAGTGCAACGGATGCTCTTCATTCTACACTGTCTAAGAAAGCTTTTAACTTTTAAAGATGATTCAAGCATATTTCAGTTGTTTCGTCTGGAAATAAATTGTTCAATGAATAGATACAAAAACAGATGCTCCTCTCCGGCTCAATTTAAATAATGAGTAGTTTCTTAGTTCAAAATTTTATTACCTTCAACCTTCAAGTAACAGCTAGCTGAAGAAGTGCAGACAGATTGCGGCTAAGAATGTGTTATTGATATGAACTTAAAATATTAATGAATAATGGTTTTGGAAAATATGTTACTTTCTATTTAAATAACCAGTTTTGTGAGTAGGTACGTATTGCTGAAAACTACGTTTGATCATCTAATCAATATTTGTGAAAAAATTGCACAGGCATAATTTTTCCAGTCTCGTTTTCATTTGTTAGGATTGATGAGATTTTTGTTACGAGAAACCTAAGTATTTTTATTACAATGAACGTTAACCCACGTTCGCTTGTAATGTGCGATGTCATTGCACGTTCAGGATTCTTCTCTCGAGAATGAGGAAGCTCAGCCCCATTGTCGGTGGTTGGTTGACCTTTATTCGAAATAGGCTGACGTTAAATGAAAATATAAAAAAGGAATTACGCTTTGTTAGAATAGCGCTATCAGGACTGTATACTTGACGGCTTTTAAATTACGTTTAATAAGGCGAATTCGTGTCTATACTACGTGCTAGCGTTGTTTTACGGTCAGAATATTTAAATTTAAAAGGGAAGTACGATTTGATGTACAAAAATCAAAATTACATGTAGGTATACCCAATGGTTAAACGGTTCGAAAAGTCTTTAAATTCTGACTAGGTCGGTTAACCTTAACTTCGGATAATATTTGTGTAGGATCAGGCGTTCTAAAAGTAGTTGAAAGATTTTCTTTGATTTTAAAAGAAAGAGAACTTACTTTTAAATCTAAAAAATGCAAAATAAACAGGTTGTCTCATTTAAAGAAACAAAGTTACGAATCGGTGCCCAAAAACAAAACAAACAATTTAAATTCCAACTTTTTAAAATTTTTTACCAACAAGCGAGCTATTGAATAATTTGTCTTTGCTGGGACACACTGTATATAGCTTTAAACATGCATTTTTTGAAACTTTGCATTTGATCTTCAAAGACAACAGCAATAATCAAATAAATACTTCTAAAGTTTCTCTCTTTTACACACATTTTTTATTCCCTGTTAAAAAATGGAAATTCAAGAAAACGAAGACGTATTTACGAACTCGCACTGTGGGTTAATACCGATTAAATACATTAATAAATTATATGTATGTATGGCAACCGCGAAAGTTAATGTATAAATTCAATGTCAGGTGTAGATGTGGCCATTGGCGATACAAGACTTCATTTAGATGACTTTGTCGACAGCTTATCTTGTTAACGTTTGAGCAGTAATAAAACAAACAATTTTCGTTTTAAAATAATTTAAGATGTTATCTGCAACGTCAATGTGTCTATCAGTTGTTAAATTATGTTATAATTTGCTAGTTGCGTTTACTTTAAAATGTTTAAAAGTTATTCTAGTTTTGATAAACATGTCATCATTTGCGACTGGAAGTGGGAATTCAATTCAAAGTTTTCCAGATGCATGTCGTAATGAAATTAAACGACAACAAACACTCGATATGACAATCAACTGAAATGATCTAGTTTTTAAGCTAAAAAAGTTTACTACGAACGCATAATATGAAACAATTTTCTGTTGCAAATGCCTAGCAAATGTTTATAGCAATTAATTAATCTATTACTGAAGCTTTCTTTCATTAAGCTTAGTTATTTATGAAATGATCAATCAGTATGATTGAAATGGTCATAATTAAACGAATATTAACTCTATGAATAGCTTAAGCAAAAGCATTGGATTACATCTTTTCAATATTTGTTATTTGTATTTTTCTATGTGAGAAGAAAACCTTTGCTGTAAATATCGACTTTTTAATGTGTAGCACCCACACGGCGCTTTCAACATCGTTAAATTGTTTGTTGCTATGATTAACGACGTAATGAATCCGAATTAATGTCCATAAAAAAGAGGTTGACATTATATAAAATGCCGACAGTCAACGTAAACACTACAATATATTTAGAAACTGTTTTTGGTTCATTATACAATCTGTTTCATAATTACAGTAACAAACCGTGAGATATAATTTTTGTGCATTCTTTAAAAACAGAGTTTTTGCTTGCTTATTTAGTATTTATCAACTTTCAATAGGAGTAAGCCACAAGTTTTTGATTGCTACCTATCTTAAAAACTATGTCGTGGTTAACCACACAGGGATGTAATTTTTGCTTTAATATTCCAACATTAAAATGAAATTTTAAATCGGTGGTGTTTTGCTTATTATTGTTTAATGCTTTTACTTATTTTATCATGTTATTGTATCCAATTATTAAGTGAAATAGCTATATACGAATGAACAAGATGCGATGATAATAAACTTGGAACGCGTTTTAATCGTTTTAGTTCTGTGTGAATAATGGTTTTATATGGTTACATACGAATTACAAATGGACTTTGGATGCGTCGTAAAGTTTCTTCATTTGTCTTTACTAACAATAAATTGAAAAACGTTTGGATCGTCTTTCTCGTGGTCTTGGTGATACACGTCGAGTGCTGATCGTTGTCATGTAAATGACATTGCTTATAAAGTGACGTGCAGTTTTATGGCAAAAATAGTTTCATTCTTGTTGTTTTCCTTTCTACAGTACCTACTGATATTTAATGGGAACTAAGCACCAACGTTCAACCAAGGGAACTTTGCACTTAGCGGTCATAATGAAATAGGACAGCGTTTACCAATTTAATTTAGCCTATTATGATTTTTTAAACAATACGGAACCCTAGTAAATTTTCAAATAGCTTCCACAATGCCATTTATGAAATTCAAAATTTTTTGATGTTATGGGAACATACTCTTAGTTAGTTTAATATTAATTAACGTAAAAGGATGGACCTGTTTAAAAATGTGGCGGAACCCTCACTAACGCTTAATAGAACCCCAGTATGTTCTGTGGATCAACATTTTGGAAACGCTGAAATAGAGTAATGATATTTATGTATTAAATATTTTCTTCGTGCTTTACAGAAAAGTGCATTTATTGCTGCATTTCAACAATGTTGCCTGGCATTTCTGTAATACTTTTAAAAAGAGACAAAAAGGTTTTTATAGTTTTAGAACAGTATAATTCTGGGTTCGTTATAGGTACATAATTAAAATATTATTACATTTGGTGAAATTAAGCTCAACTTGAGAATATTTAAACCTTTTTTAAAGTTTTTTGAAACGCCAATTAAGAAATAAACATTTAACATACTCAAACTAAAATATTGTCTACTGGATGAATAAATTTTAAGACAACCATTGACACCTCGCTGACTGTTGGACATAAAGAATACGTTTAAATTTATCAAATACCTTAAGTAATCTGCTGATGTTAAAACATTTTTAAGATACATATTGCTATTGCGTTAACCATAAAATACTGCTTTTTAATTTTTTGCCATTTTTTCTAGTTTACAAGAATTCTGTAAACCAGGGTTGTGGATTCGGAGTTTACGAGGAATTTCTGGTCAGTGGAGTCGAAGTCCGAGTCGGAAAAAATGTACCGACTCCGACTCCGAGTACAACAAAAAATTGCGAGGTGGTCCTTTGCTGCAAAAAATAAACTCAACAAACGGAGTCGGAGTCGAACTACTAAAATTATCAGGAGTCGGAGTCGACTTTTTTTTCCCTACTCCGCAGCCCTGCTGTAAACATTCCTTCATGGCAGTTTTTGTTCCTTTTTTAGTGGTGTTGTTATTTTTTGCTAATTCGATGCAGTTTAGTTTTTTAATTTATATATCGCCTATTTTTAATCGCCTTATTGGATTTTCTCGTAGCTTAATGATTTTTTTGCCAGTTTAAAAACATGTTTGATTAAATTAGATTTTATTAAAAAAATTCTGATTTATAAATTTCCGATTAGTTCCTTGGTACACAGCTTTTAGCATCATATTTAATTTTTTGTTTCTGTCCAAAAGTGTTGAACTTTAAAGTTAGTAAATTATTTTTAACTTATTTCATTTAGTAAAAACAAATTAACACATTTTTCTTTTAAAACAACTTTTGTTGTACGATTTATGTGTGTTATCAAGTTCTGTAATTCTATAAAAATGCACACCAAGTTACATAAGTTCCAAAAATAAAAAAGCAATACTGTGCAATCAGGGGCAATTGCTTTCAAGCAGATTCTAAATTTTGTGGGTGAAAACTTTAAGTTCATTTAAATAATAATAATTGCAAATCGACTCTTTAAATTACAATATTTTTGCTTAAAATGACCGCAGGCATGCGTTCTTGAGGTTTGACCCTAACACGGTAACCGACGCTGCTGCACTAATTCAGAATAGTTTTTGTTTTTTTCAGAACCCAAGTCCAATTCCAAAAGTGTTAAGTAATACGATTTGTAACGTCCGGTGTTCTTGAAAATTCCAATTAATATTTCATATATTTTTTATGGGTTTGTGTAAATGAAGTAGGTTATATAGGTAATGTAATAAAGTAATTTTAATTAACCTAAAATGCCTTATTTGTACGAACCCATTTATGTTACTTTTTTATTACTTTTATTAAAATAATTATTTTGTAACACGTAACCATGTTTTATGTGTAAAATTATGTTCTTGTGGTCGTTCATTTTGAAATTTGTTTAACCCAAAATTTGACTCGTTGTAAGTAGGTATAGATTGAAATTTTTTCTTGTAAATTGTATTCGAAAGTTTGCAATCATTTCGTCATTATAAACTTTGATTGCTTGGTTAGAACTTTTGTTTTCTTTGTATGCGCTACTTAGTGAAAGTGTGAAATTTGTTAAATAATTGTATGACAACTATTGTTGTTTTTTTGGAAGAGAATTAATGTTAACCGGAATAATTTATAATTCACGCACTTTCATTTGACAATTATAGTTTTTCATTAATCAGCTAGTTGTCAACGGTGATTAATTGTTTTTACACCATTAATAGTTGGTAGTAAATAATACTTTTTAGATCGATAACTAATCATATAAAAATATATTTCCAATGTTTCGGTTATCATTAGACTGGATAAATTGTAAAGGGTAATTTAGTCTTCATAAAGAATGTATCACTAAAGCAATTGTAGCTTTAAAAGTAAGTTACAACATTTAAATGTACAGGGTGGACCATAACATTTTCTAATTTCTTTTAATTGTACATTTTGTGAAAATAAATAAAATTGGAAACCTTAATTACAGTTCAAGTAGTGGTAGATTGTTTATTTGTTCAATGATCGTGTCTTTTAACTTCTCAGAGTGTTTGGCATATTAATATAAACTCCGTTCTTTTATAGAACCCCACAAAAACTTGTACGGTGCTGTAAGGTCGGGCTATCTAGCAGGTCACAGTATATCTTCATATCTGAAAAAAGACGATTTGGAATTTGGATTTAAAATTATCACGGTCTTACAAGATGTGTGCGTCGTAGCACCATCTTGTTGAAACCATGTTCCGTCCATGTTTAGTTCTTTTAACTGCAAGTGACTTTTGGCCTATTCAGTGTTAGAATTTTTAGAGATATTAGTTTTGTATTCATGAACTAATGTTACCTTAAGCATATAAAACAATTTTGAATCACTTGTAAAAAGCTTGATTCAAACAATGCTTCGATAGAGGTCGTTTTAAAACTTTTCCGATTATAATATCACTTTCATAACTAATATAAACTACATTTAGATGTGAAATCAATTACTAGTCACCGGAGCACAGGCCAGAATCTTGTTCGAGTAAAATAAATACACTGTTGATTTTAATTTTTCGCTTATAATTTTCACTGTATCGTTATACAGAATCTAGTGTCACGGTTCGTAAGACGCTTCCGTTATATGTTAAACGAATTAGGTATTTTAAAATTAAAATTTTGGTACCGTAAACTGCATTATCTAACAGTTTTATTGCCAAAAACTATTTTTACCTCAAAAATATGACTTAAATTTTGGTCATTATTTTTGAAATTTACCTGTAGTGTAGATATTTCTTACTTAATTACGGCAATATTGATAATCGCTCTGGAGTAAGCCATGTTTTCAATACGTCGACTGTTCGCTGTCAATTTTCTGGTGTGAGTAGTTGTAGCATTATTCTTGCACACACGATTTTTATGTGAAAGTGATCAAATGACATTCGATGAAGTTTAAGGAATTCCACGCCTCACTTAACGGTCGTAACCTTTAATTATCTTTAACCGGCATTGCAGCCGTAATCCAGTGTTCTTCCTCAAGGAATCAGCTTTATGATTTTCGAAAATTTCGCACCTATATCAATACAATATTACCTGTGAATATTACTTCAGTCGTATCTTGGCAAAATGATTTTAAATTACTGATGGCACATTGTTTCATTTGATTTTGTAACCCGTTAGCGGTAGGGTAACATTAATAAGTAATTGCAAAATCGAATCAGTAAAGAAAGACATTTTATTGTACAACTGAAAATAGACCATTAAAATCTATTTGATAACATTTACAGACTCTAGCTTCAAGTGTATAAAAAATAGTTACTTTCGGTTGTATTGAAACTGTTTTCGTACATTATACTACGCAGTTGGAGATTCAACAAATCATTCTACCTTTCTGTTTTACCGCAAAGTAGTGTAAGTTTAGTGGCGGTTAGCTAAGCCTCCGCTCGAACTTGTTGGTTTACTAAGTACATTACTGAATTAATTACCGTGCGAATGCTCGGCTTTTACTATATTATTCAGAAAGCTTTGGTTACGTCCGTCCGATTTGTATACATAATTTTGATACCGGTCAACTTGGTTAAGAGTCTTACAAGTATATATCTTTCCTCTTTCCACTTGAAAATGGCAACAATTGAACAATTGTGTCTCAACAATATTTGGCTTAAAATACAAATAAAATGTGTACCTATTAAAATTAAACAACTCGTGCATTTTATCATAAATTTAATTATAAATATTGTCCTTTAAAGCAGGAATGGGGGGGAGTCGGCAGAAAAATAACCGACTCCCGAGTCGGTATTTTTTAAAACCCGAGTCCGACTCCCGACTGCTTTCATTAAAAACAATACCGTAATTAGTATATGCAGGGTGTCCACATAGTGCGTATTTCTTTCATAGCTGCTTTATTATTCAAAATAGAAAATAGTTTAAGGACACAATTAATTGAAGATCATAGGATACATAATCTAAAATTATTTTCAGCTATACAGAGTGTTTGGTTTCCGCGCAAATACAACACTCTGTATATTTTGTATTTTTTAGATTCCAAATTGAATTCTCTTTAAAAATGTAAAAGGTTTTATGTACATAAAATCAATAGTTTTTGAATGATTACGTTTTTTTGAAAATATTGACCAACACTCTGTACAGCTGAAAAAAAATTAGATATCGTATGATCTTCAACAAATTGTGTCCTAAAACTTTTTTTCTATTTTAAATAATAAAGCAACTATGAAAGAAATACGCACTAGGTGGATACCCTGTATTTACTACTGTGAAAGCCGTTTTTTTTTCCGTTCCTACGTGTATTTTATTATGGTGAACAGGGTTTATTTCCTTATGTTTCCTAAATAATAATAAAAAATGTAAAAACATTTTGTTTTATGAACCATTTGTAAAAAAAATATGAAAGAATAATAACAAACAGAAATAGGTACGTAATAAATAAAATAAAGCACATTCAATTGCGCTCCATTTTCACACTTAAATTTGACAGAAACATGACAGATGTAGTTTCCTTTCGATAAAAATGATGTATTATACACAAAATTTAGCAAAACTTGTGCTCAATCTACGGAAGATTTTTGGTACTTAATTTTATAGGACGGAAATAACATTAAAATATGGACGTTAGACTCCACTACTGCGCAATTTACAAAACTTATCTGCAAAACACCCCTCGTTATACATCGACTTTCTTATTTACTACGGTTAATTAAACAAAACAAAATTACTCTTAAATTTTTTTTATCATTAGAACCATATTTCTATATACCTTATACCTATAGACCTTATAAACTTCAAAATAGAATATCGGCTTCTGAAAACTATTAAGCTGCGTTCACACAAGACCTTACAAACTCCAAGCTTCTTGCAATACCCCATAACAAGAACCAATCACAGTGATCTACGGATTAACCCTGCGTATGCGCAATGGGAATCGCCATTAGTGTACAGGGTGGACCAATTCGAATGTTTTACGGGGTATCTCGGTTACCGTAATAGATAGAGAAAATCTGATTTCGGTCTCTTGGCCTATTTTTTTTGAGAAGATAACGCATATGCAATCAGATTTTTTCTATCTGATTCCATTTTGGCACTACAGACGAAAAATGAAATTTCTTCATTTTTGAAAATTTGCTGTAACTTCTTTATTTATTAAATTAGAACAAAATGTTATAAAAGTTTATTACACAGATTTTTTTGCTTAATTTAAAAACAAAAGTAATTTTTTCTTAGCCCCCTTGACTTTTGAGATATGGAGTAAACTTACATGTTTTTAAATGGAAACCCTAGTTGGCTATGATTTTATGTGAAAGAGTATTTTTTTAGCTTTTCAAAAATATATGGTTTTATATATTTGTTGCAAAATATAACCAAGATATGGCCAATTTTATAAAAATTCGATCATCAAAGTTGGCCATGATTTCGTAAACAAGTGATGTTTGCAATTATTAAACAACTAAACGTCATTGCCAAGTAAATTCTGCAACAGCCGCTTCGTTTTTATCACTTACAAAGTAATATTCTAACATATTAAACTTTTCAAAGAGTTAAAATTTAGCCATGTTCACAAAACCACAATGAACAGTTATAAAATACAAAATAATACACGGATTTGCTTAAAAGTTAAAAAATTTACTTCGAAATGACGTTTAGTTGTTTAATAATTGCAAACATCACTTGTTTACGAAATCATGGCAAACTTTGATGATCGAATTTTTACAAAATTGGCCATATCTTGGTTATATTTTGCAACAAATATATAAAACTATATATTTTTGAAAAGCTAAAAAAATACTCTTTCACATAAAGTTATGGCCAACTAGGGTTTCCATTTAAAAAAATGTAAGTTTACTCCATATCTCAAAAATCAAGGAGGCTAAGAAAAAATTACTTTTGTTTTTAAATTAAGCAAAAAAATCTGTGTAAAAAACTTTTATAACATTTTGTTCTAATTTAATAAATAAAGAAGTTGCAGCAAATTTTCAAAAATGATGAAATTTCATTTTTCGTCTGTAGTGCCAAAATGGAATCCGATAGAAAAAATCTGATTGCATAGGCGTTATTTTCTCAAAAAAATAGCCCAAGAGACCGAAATCAGATTTTCGCTATCTATTACGGTAACCGAGATACCCATAAAACATTCGAATTTGGTCCACCCTGTACAAGTAGCTGGCGCTGCCACTAGGGGTGGGCGATATATCGATATATCGATAAATATCGATGTAATTTTGATATCGAAATATCGGATATCGATATATCGATATTCCGACATTCCGATATATCGATATTTTAAGGGCGAGAAGCTTTTTTTTTTAAGGCTACCAGTCTCTTTTTCATTTTTTTACCGACTTTTTTTAGCTTCGCGCCGCTTTTATATCGAAATTTCGATATGTCGATATTCCGATTATATCGATATATCGGAATATCGATATATCGATATAATTTCGATATCGATATTCGATATCGAAATTTGGATATCGCCCACCCCTAGCTGCCACTATAACACCTTTATGTGAACGCTACTCTAGCAGGCACCTTGTAATACAATACAATACAATGCAATACTTTTCTATGTGAACGCAGCTTTAAATTTTAACACGGAGAAGATTTGGTTAACTACAGAACTAACCCTACCGTGTATCACATGAATCATGCGTTTTGTATTCTTGCGCTGTCCATAAACCTTATCCAGTCAAGTATTTTTTGCAAATAAAAATTGAACTTTCACAGACAAAACTAGTTTGTGTTGCCTTAATCGATTCCGTTAAAAAAAAATCGATTGTCGTTATTTTGTTTTTGTTTTAAATTTTTTATTTTGTTCTCATCCTCAAAAAAAAACGAAACCAAAAGAGTCGGGAGTCGGTAGTTTTTCCGACTCCCGACTCCGACTCCTCATCCCTGCTTTAAAGCACATAAGGTGTTATTAGTAGGGACGCTTATATGAAAAATAAGTGCTCTTAGTAGTTTTTTTCCAACGCTTTTACGATACATCAAAAAATTGAACAAATCGGTTCTCATAATCAACTTAAAATATTTGCCCCAAAATTGCATTTCAACTGACTGAAAATTGTAAAAAAAAGTACCAGACTAAATAAATAAATAATTTATTTTAGTGATACAAAAAAAAAACAAATATTTATATAATTCCGACATTTTAGTGTTGCAGACTGCGATGTGTTTGGTTAGTGATAGTTTTTTATGCGCTGTGACACGATAATTATCTATGTGTAAACAGCTTTGTGGTTGCTATGCTAATGTGTGGCCTCCAACCCTTTTATTAACGCCGAAGTTTAGGAAGAATCAATAAGTTGTTTACCAGTCCGACGCTGTGTTTTCATATGCACTGTGGGTGTCGAATGGTAATTACTAACTATCGCACTACCAGATTGACGTATCGACATACATAACGCCTAAACAACCAAAAATATTCTACATATTCGTGTCGAAAGTTTTCCATTGCATCTTAAAAGTTTGTCGTAACGAAATGTACACTTTAAATGCGTTGAGTGTTAATATGATTCATTGTACCAAGAATTGTTTATGTAACATTATTCATGGATAATTGTAATTATGGGGAAGTCTGCTTATGTTAGAGTCGAACTTTGAGCTACACCTTTGCATATGTAACGAAAACAAATATGTAAATTTACCGTAATTGCGATTACGTGTTACTCATTGTTTAACATTACATGGTTTTGCAAAGCGATTTATATGCATTGAATTGTAAAAAATTTAATTTGCAATTATTTATAATGATATTAACAGTTGAAATATACAATAACTTGTTACGAATATAGACTATCGCCAAAGACAGCTAAATTCCAACGGTAATAGGTAATCAGATAATGATCAAATTAATATTATACGTAGGTAATACGGCATAAACTGAACTAATCGATAATACTTTCAATAAAATAAAATTCATTATAATCTACAGGAAAAACTGAAATCAGGCTACGTTAATATCATATGTAGGTATACTATAGGTATAGGAGTACTGTGTATATCAAACAATAATTGTTTGATATACACCCTACTCCTATAATAAAAATAAAATTTAAAAAAAAAAATTATTAAACTTAAAAAGTTTTATTCTCTGATAACGTCAGTTTTCTCCGAGGGTTGGACAGTATTTGTATGGTTGATTAAACAATGTAAACTTTTTGTAAAACTTTTGTTTTCGTTACTTTGCTCTACTAAATTGATCGTAGACTTTGTTGAACAAAAAGCTTTTGGAAAACTAAACCTTTAATAATGGATGTATTGTAAGTGTCTCTTAAAAGTTGTTATTAAAATAGCTTTACATTTTAATGAAAGAGTCTTTAAAATTTATGACTTGTGTATGACAGCGACTTGAAGATTAAAAATCTTCGTCCTGTTTAGAAACTTTCTTGTTGTTTATTTACTTTTATGCTAAGCGATATTTGAATCTTGATAATCGTGCAAAAGTGTCATCGATTTTGTTTTACGTCTTGAAAGTTTTCAGATTGTTTTGACTGCTGAGTGCAATGCGAAGGAAAATTTTGATGAAGGGATGAAAAGTTAATCAAGTATTTTAGAATTGCTTTAGTTGATGACAAAACGAATTTGAAATCTTTTACTATTAACACCTTTGTTTGCTAAAAAAAAGTTTTAATAAATTTATATATTTTTTTAAATATTATAGGTAACTCTGATCCTGTGAACAATAAGTAAATGGTGTGGTAAATCGTTTATTAACAATACATTACAAAATATTTAAGTATGAAAGTACTACACGAAAAAGTAGAATAAAATTGCCAGTGATCAACTTGAATTTGCATTTTAATTTTGATATTGATTACCTCAGATTGTCTTATTGACAAGCCCAGTTCTATGGTATTTTTTTGTTCAGTTTATCCATAAGAAATATACAGAGATTAAAAGTAAATGCCCGTACAATTTTGAACTCGAATAAATCTCTTTTCTCCGTGTTTTCTAAGTCTTCATGGTTCTTCATTTCCTGCCAAAGTTTTTTAATCATAACAGCGATGCAGTATATAAACATGTAGTGAGAAATGTTCATTTTTTTTTATTGTTGCTGTAGTGACATTTGATTAATCATTAAATTATATTGAAGTTTAAATTATATTAATGTAACTAGCAAATTTTGGAGATGTTTGGAGTGAAAGAGTAATTTTTGATCACGCCTTGTAACAATTTTTATTTCCAGAAACTTAAACTTAGCAGTTCTATTTTTAATTATTTATTGATTGAATATATCTTGGCTTAAAAGTGTATCATGCTTAATAAAACGTTTACCGTTTATCCATTTTCTGAAGTTGTGCGTGATCATCGGTGTGTTCTGCCTTTGATCTTTTTAATGCGTGTTCATTTAGTGCGTGCTCCTAATGCTCGTTTCTATTTTATCGTGAATTATTTACTTCAGCGTGTAAGAATCATGAACATGGAAAAGGAAAACGCCGCAATCGGTATAATAAATAGCGTATCTAACATATATTTATACTCTTTGAGGCAGGGCAATCATAGGATGATAACTACCAAGTAACAAACACCAACGGCCAGTTAAATTTACGATTAACCGATCAACATGCACAATAAGTTACGTCTTTTTCGGATTTTTATGTCTCATGATGTGTTTTACGTTGTTAAGTGTTTTTCATCCTTGATATGTAAATTTATCGAGCTCAAAATTACAAAAATTTAATGTGGTTCAGGTATATTATGTTCAACTATTTCATGTAGGTACAGAATATCATTTCGCTATAGAGTTATTTTATAAAATTTTGGTTAAAAGTCGAAATGAACCTTCTTTTAGGTTATTATTTAGGGCAATTTATCCATAAAAATCCGACCTTTCTAAAGGTTTTAATTTCACGATTATAATTTGTACATTTTTTTACTCGATCCCAGTGAGGGCAAGTGCCCCATTTCCTCCCCCCCCGCGGACGCCAATGGTATCAAGCAAAGTAAACAACCGATTAAACAATTTTATACGGTATATATTAACACTAACATACATACATTCATTATTACAAAGTTATTTGATACTTAAACAAAAACAAGCGATATAAAATTTATCTGAAATCGTATATTGTTTCTTTAATTTTTTATTTTAAGTAGGTACTTACTGACAATATGTAGTTATTATTTTGTAAATAAATAATTTACGGTATTATTAAAACAACAGAATATAAATAACCAGATCGTTTAAGTTTGTTTTTAAGTGGAATTTACAAACCTTAACATATAATAGCTACATATTCATTGGGAGAGATTTATGTGTGAAAAATTACTTTTTAATCAGTTACACGAAACCTCATGAATGTTTTACTGATCTTATCCTTGAAACATCAATATTGACAAAGAAATAGGTGGGCTTTGTCAAATGATGCTCTTGGAACTGTTGCTGTCATTTCTTAATAATAATATTATTGGTTGTTTTTTTTGTCAAAAATTGGCATATTCTTCGAACGTATTAATAAAGTGATGTGAAATCATCATCTAATCCCAGAGCTGCTCTACTTCCGAATTTTCTGTAAAGTTGCACAAAAATAGACAATATACTTTTTTTTTAAATATGGCTAACATTAGATTAGTTTGTATTTAAAGTAACAATAAAAAGGTATTTTAGTTTACTAAAAGTTTTAAAATTGTTGCGTAATTATTTATTATTTATTTAGTCATGAGTCCTTCTACTGTTAGGTGTAGGACTGTTGAGTTGTGTTGTGCTGATTTTTTTCCATGTTTTTCTGTCTTGTGCTAGCCTTTTTATGTCTTTCCATTTGATGTTTCTATCCGCTGCTGCTTTTTTAACTTCGTCGTGCCAGGTTTTTCTTGGTCTACCTCGTTTGTTTTTTCCCTGTGTTCTTGCTTCATATGCTCTTCTGGTTAACCTTTCTTCTTTCATCCTATAAATGTGACCCAACCATCCCAGCTGCCTTTCCTGTATTTTTGTTTCAACTGATTTTATCTTTAATTGTTCTCTATATGTTTCGTTTCTGATTCTTTCTTTTTTTGTTTTTCCTTGGATTTTTCTTAGAAATGTCATTTCAGCTGCATTCACTCGGCTACTATTTTTATTTGTGAGTGCCCACGTTTCACTTAAAGTAACAATAAAAAGGTATTTTAGTTTACTAAAAGTTTTAAAATTGTTGCGTAATTAAATAAATGAAATAGCATATATTTAGCTGTTTATTTTACTCCATATCGTACCAATTATTAACGTGAAACCCAAACAGTTACATGTACAGGGTGGTCCAAATTTGATCGGATTGCATGGGTATCTCGGTTAATAATCAAGATAGAGAAACGGTTAAATTACCAAAAATGTGCAGTTTTTTGAGACAAACTCAGAACCGTTTTCAAAAATATTCTATCATTTCCGGTTTTCGAGTTATTGAATAAAAAGTGTTTTTTGTCATATTAATAATGTGTCATATTTCCGTTATTGTTGTAAATATCGAAAATATTTATAGAGATTATATTTAGATATTTTTATTTTTAATTTGATTATCCTAAAAAAAAAATTTACACTCGCCGTTAAACAGTTATGACACAAACTTACCTTTTTTAAAATGGAAGCCATAGTTGGCTATGACATATTTCAATTCCTTATTTTTTTCTCATTTCAAATATATAAGGGTTGATGTATTTATTTTCAATAATACGAGTTACGAAGGTTTTTTAGTTTTTTTTTAAAGAAAATCATAGTAGGCTGTTAAAACAAAAAAAAACAAGGTGTAAAACCTTTTAAAACTCATGTCGTACAAGTTACTAAGGTTTTTTAATTTGTTGTTGAGATAAACGTCAAAAATTTTTGAACATTAGATAAACACCAATATACTACATTACTGCTGATTCCGACTATGTTGTTGTTATCTTATGTTCAAATATTTACAATGTTTATTTCAACAACAAATTTAAAAACCTTGGTAACTTGTACCACATGAGTTTTATAAGGTTTTACACCTTGTTTTTTTTTTCATAGCCTACCATGATTTTCTTTAAAAAAAAAAACTAAAAAACCTTCGTAACTTGCGTATTTTTGAAAGTAAATACATCAACCCTTATATATTTGGAATGACAAAAAAATAAGGAATTTTAATAGGTCATAGCCAACTATTGCTTCCATTTTAAAAAAGGTAAGTTTGTGTCATAACTTTTTAACGGCGAGCGTAAAATATTTTTTTTTAGTATAATCAAATTAAACATAGAAATATCTAAAAATAATCTTTATAAATATTTTCGATATTTACAACAATAACGGAGATATGACGCATTATTAATATGACAAAAAAACACTTTTTATTCAATAACTCGAAAACCGGAAATGATAGAATATTTTTGAAAACGGTCCTGAGTTTGTCTCAAAAAACTGCACATTTTTGGTAAGTTAACCGTTTCTCTATCTTGAATATTAACCGAGATACCCATGCAATCCCATCGAATTTGGACCACCCTGTATAGCAACGCATACGTAAGCAAAACTTCATGTTAAATATTTATAGTGCTTAAATCTAATTTAACTTGAAAATTAAAATAAAGAATTGCAATTTTATTTATGTTAAGTTGTAGATCTAATTTGCATATCTTCTTGGTATATTTACTTTTGTTGTATTATACATCTACATGAGGAATGAAATAGTTTTCGTCGTGGTGAAATTATGTAATTGAGAATTTTAGGACACAAAAAACTATTTTTAGTCGGGAAATATTTTTGCTTTCCCTGATTCATAAAACAAATAATTGTTGCGAAAATATTAAACGGTTTGTTTTTATGTTGCAATAAAAATTTTAAACAATGTGGAGCTCTAATTTTGAGATTGCAATTCTCGATTTCGGTTATTTTTAAGTCAATAACCTCTTATAAATACTGTTTTAAATTTCGAACTGAAACTTTCGTGAGAAAACAACTTTTTGTCATTTTTTTTTAGAAATTCCCAAGCAAATTTGTAATAGTTTAGGTATGGTATATGCAACCTATTGACTTTTTTATAACTTGTCTTTATTAATATTTATGATATAATCGCATTGAATTGCAAATGGAACGGTTGTCACACTGCGCTGAATATTTCTTTGCTGTGCAGCACTTAGGTAACACAATTCTTTATACCGACTTAACATTTACTATTGGTAGACTATTCTTTGAAGAAATTAATTTTTTAAACTTGTTATTAATGTGACGCATAAATTGAAATCCTAAAGCTCATTGCTTAATATTTATTTACAAATTACGAAGATTTTTTATGTAGTGTAAGATATCGTAAAAAAAAGTAAATAACGATCAACTTGCTTTTTGCAGTACATCGAATGTGATAACTGTTGGTTATTTGTTTAGCAATGCACGTGTTGTACGAAAACTACAAAATAAAGCCCTATATACAGAGAGTTCTAGTGGCTATTTTTGGAAAAATCCCGAAAATTTGTTTTAAATGTCAAATACAATTACCTTCTTTTTATAAAACACATACAGTTTTGTTTCTAATGTAATTCTTTTTTGTAAAATAAATTATTTATCATTGAAAATTACAGCTCTAAAGTGTGGAATTGTAGTTATCATTAAAAAAAATATCTAGATATTCTTAAAGTCTACTAGCTTGATTCTATTGAATGTTGTGTTTGTGCCCATAAATTATCATTAAAACCGCAATAAATCGAGATATATTAATTTTAGTCATAAATGATCCCTAGTTGTTTTTAAAGATCATTTGATATGATTATATTATCTAATTAAATTATCGATAAGAAAATGTAAAAATATAAAGAGTGTTTTATTTTAAAAAAATTTACATATTCGTGTTTAAAGTTTAATAAATGGACACACTATGTATTATTTTTAAACTTAAGCTGGTCAGTAACCATTGTGACACTATAGTCAAATAAAGTGCCAAGGGAATTCGTTCTGACATTGCTAAGTTGTTGAATACTAATATGTTTTAAGTGCTATTCCTGTCCATAATTATAAAAAAACTTAAATAACACAAAAATGATTCATAATGGGTACAAAAAGCTGTACATATTTTTAAAAAACAATTTAATTTGAGATGTAAAAAATACAAAATATACAGGGTGTTTGATTTAAAGGAATAAAGTTCCGTATCGGTGCGCAAAAACAAAATACTGTGTAGTTAAAAAGAATTTTAGGTTATGTTGTAAATGACCGCGATCAACTTTTATCAAGAACTTTTTAAATTATTACAAATAACAGACTTATCAAATAATTTGTCTTGAGCTGGGACTCCTTATATAACTGGGACATATTTATACACCAATTATAGGAAAGTTACATCATTTTTTTAAGAAACTGGGTACTGTTTGAGGTTTTTGATTATTTTTATGAACATATGCTGATCCATTACTTTTTTATGTGTTCTGCAAAAATAAGATAATTAAATAACAAAAATACGAGTTATGTTGTGTTATCCTCTATTTTCTATTTACAGTATTTTTGTTTTACTCATGTATGCATTCGTAACGGGTAACCATAGCTTACATATTGCTGTATGAAGATGAAGCATATTACTCTCAGTTATCTGTTTCTTTTGTTTCATCAAGTTAATATTGTGGTGAACGAAGACAACAGACATTACGTGATATTCCAGTAGTTGCTTGTGTGCAAACTTTATCGATAAGGTCTATTCTGAATGTAGTAGGTACTTCCGTTTTACGAGAATTGAATTCAGAAATTTGTGGTGCACGTTGCATGAGCTTCATCTCAGACATGCAAACGTGCTCGAATAAATAGAAATGCAGTCCGTTTATGTGAAGCTCTGCAAAATTTTACAATAAAAAGAAAGGTAGTTTGCCATTTCTTGTTTGCAAAATGTATGCTGGAACACTGATTGCCACTACTCAGCTATTAAAATTTAATCATATTTTACCTATAAAATAGATTATTTTAGGTTACATTAGTGTAATGTAGGGTTTGTTGCATTATATTCTTACTTTTTAGAAACTTAATTAATGCAATGCGTTGTATGCAATAAAATGCTGCTTTTGGAAAATTGTTTAAAATACTGATATATTTCTTTTTTTAAATTTCAGGTAAGGATTGTACAAAATGCAAGTTCATAATGTAGACTACGGCGTATTTTGGTGAGTAAAGTATAATTGCTTTGAAATGATACACCTGACCTACCTCACCAGCACGAACGACATAGCACTTACGTGAAATTGTAAATAATATGCTTTCATCGTTGGTACCTTACTTTTGATTGATTTCTTTATTATTTGTACACAGGGTGTTTCACTTTTCCATGTGCCACCATTGCAATCTCAGTAAATAATGAAATTACAAGGTTGGTTAAATGGTATAACAGTTAGCTATTTAGGAGTGGATTTTAAACAAGATATTGTTTTGTTTAAAAATTCTATCGCTTGCATGATATAACGAAAAAACAGAAATCTATCAAAATTTTCATACTAAGACTGCCATTTAAAAAAAATTGTTTCGTTAAATATCTCGCACAGTAATTTATAAATTAAAATTTTACTATCGCCATTTTATAGCAAATAAAATTTAGCAGCATTTTTTTCTTTAGCATTTTTGTGTATTATCAATGATAACCAAGCTGTTTGAGTATGAAAATTTTGATAGATTTCTGTTTTTTCGGTATATCACCCAAGCCATGGAATTTTTAAACAAAACAAGATCTTGTTTAAAATACACTCCTAATTTCTAAATAGCTAACTTTTATCCCATTTAACCACCTTGTAATTTCACTATTTACGGAGATAGCAATAGTGCCACATGGAAAAGTGAAACACCCTGTATATACTCTTTTAACAATGTGTTGTTAATTTTTTGAATTACACATTGCTTTAATTTTTAATACGATTTATGGGGCTTCATTGACAGATTTATAATAAATTTTAAACATTTAAACAACTTTAAATACGAGAAATACATGTTTAATTGTAACAAACTTTGAGGAGTAATTTTCATGGTTTATTTGAGAAAAAATATCCAAAATACTTTGTAAATGAACTACGATAGTTGTAATAGGGAGGCTAAAAACTGTTAAATAAATATAGAAGTGAATTTTATATAGGAGCGCGCAGACTGATCATTTGTATGTAGGTACTAACAATTTTTGTAGTTCCATCAATTGGACTATTGAATATGATTCTACGATTAAACTGGTAAATGGTACTCTAGAATTAGGTGGTTAGTTGAAGAACTTAGAAAAAATATTAAACATTTCTTTATCGACAAAATAAGAAAAAAACATAGTTGCTGTTGATTTGTTGACTTTTAACTGATCTATAAGACACAACCTCGTATTAGTTAGTGAAAAACTATAATTTAACAGGGCAATACTGCAATAATTGCAGTCAATGTAATAATAATCGCAATTTCCAAACTTTTCCTAAGCGTTTTAAAAGTATATTTACTTTTATTTAAATAATAATGATAATGAAATAAATAAAATACTTCTCAGATGCTTGCTTACACAATTGTTTCGTTGCAAACAACCACTAACACAATAAAGCTGTTTAGTGTTTGTTGGCGCTGTTAGTTATATTTCCCTATGGAATTTTCATTTATTTAACCGAAAACGGCGAGGTGTGTATAGAAATTTACGAATTCTCAGATGTACTGACAGACAATTCATTGGATAACTACAATTACTTTAGTTTCGTGTTATATCATTAAGTTGCTAAATCAGCCATAAATCCCAAGGGTAGTTTGAAAATCCATTGGCATAGATACCTGGTAACGGCGGTCCCAAATTATTAAATTATACTCCTAAAACTTATTATTGCACTGAATCACAAATACTATTTGTTTTCTTGAAAGAAAAAATAAACCTAACCGACCGTTAATCTGACCGTAAAGGTTGGTTAAAGCTATTTTTTAATCTTATATATATAAAAGAGCTTGTTTGTTTGTGTGTTTGTTTGTTTGTTTGTGTGTTTGTTCGCTATAGAATCCTATGTCCGTTGACCGATCGGGACCAAATTTTGCACAGTTACTATTTAGGACCCGACGGATCAAACGCCGTATAAATAACGGCCGGAAATGCCCGGGAACGACCGGAAACGTCCGCCGGGTGCGAGCGCGGAGCGCGAGTAGTCTGACCAAATTTTGCACAGTTACTATTTAGGACCCAACGGATCAAACGCCGTATAAATAACGACCGGAAATGCCCGGGAACGACCGGAAACGTCCGCCGGGTGCGAGCGCGGAGCGCGAGTAGTCTGCGATTGATCAAAGAGAATTGTTATCACCCGTGCAACGCCGGGTAAATCGCCTAGTAACTTATAAAAATTAAGATAATAGAATACAACAATAGCTGCTGGTGTTCAAACCAAAAGTACGAGACCTGACCAATTTATATAGGTTTTATAATTTAAAATCACTAATTAATTTAAGGAATTATTTAGCCTTATATACATTTTCATCATTAAACCGATATTATATCTTCTTCTTCTTAATCGATTCCTCTTGTACCTTTCGGTGTGTATTATATACCGAGTTTTATAGTTTAATAATTTGGGACCGCCGTTACCAGAGTTGCCAATCCTTTTAGTAATCTTATAAAACCTCTGCAAAGTAAGTTGGCAGATAATATAGCTGTAGTGAGGAGTGCAGAGCTAAAGTAGGTACGTTCTTATTATGAGATTATAATTAATCATTTATCGATAGATACCTCCCATAGTTACCAAGTTGGTATGCCACGCCGTTAACAGCAATAATAAATCGAGGGAAGTTGTGATGGTTCATGTATAAAAATCAATATCAGTTTTATGATGTAATTATATAGTGAAGCGTAATATATTACCGGCTATTTTTTTTAGACGATTTGTCTGCAGACAGATTTTACGAGACTTATATTGCAAAGAGTTTGAATGCATTTCTTATCAAACAGTATAAATCCTGTTTAGTATCTGGGGTGCATGAAGCTAAGATAATTCAGCCCACGTGTAGAGTAGGTGAGGGTTACCCAGGTTACTGTAACTTTGCAGAAACTATAAAATTATTCTCTTAGATCCGTTGAGAATACATCCTAATGAAAAATTTATCGTATGAAATATGGCCTGAGTTTATTGTTTGGAAGCATAAACTTTCGTGTTCTTAAAGGCGAAGAAAACTTTTAAATGTTTAAAAAATATTGTTTCAATGTGCTCTGCAAAATGAATTACGGTTATGTTTCGTTAAAATTGTTTCAGCAGTATTTTTTTAAATTTGGTTCAAACAAATTGTAAAAAATGTACTAAAGAATATATGCTAATAAAATATGTATTTATTTGATACAGGTATAAAATTAATCGAAGAACTTGTTGTCATTTTCACTTTAATCTTTTTTTTTCTTAATCATTCGCTTTCAGATTTTAAATTTAGTATGTATATTATATGTGTAATTATATGCGCATTTCCTGTTCCATTGTTTAATTATTTTAGAGTGAAAGTTCTGTTACCATGACTTACTAATTTCAAACGTTAAATTTTGGTTAAACTTCTCTTTGCCTTGTTTTAAAGAAGCCTGTATGTGCCACATTGTTATAACGTTTTATTCGTCCGATTGATATTCTATATTACAAATGGGTAATATTTTAATAGGTGAAGGTACAGTGTTTTATGGGATATATGTATAACTATTTATTTATTTTATGGTCAGTGATGGTGTCTTCTTTATTTTGTAAAACATTTTTGTAAAAGCAATTGCAATCTACATAATAAATGTCGGTATTTTCCGCCCGCGGTAATGGATACATAAATGTTTATGTTCATGTAAAAACACGCTCAATGACACTTACTAGGCTATTATTTTCTTAACACTTTATTAATGCATAGAATATTCAAATGCTGGAGATAAGCTTTGTTCGAAGGTGAAACCAGTTATATGAAAATGAGGGAATCATATTATGCTTTGTTGTTGCTGTCATTAGGAAGTCATTTTCTAGCACATGTTTCGATTTGGTAATGTATGTGAATTGTGTTTTACATACATCGATTGTATCCTTGACGGTAAAATCTAAAGAAAACGTACAAAATGCTGGCTTTCAAAGAAATTTGATAACATAATAAGTAATTAATTATATTTTGCATGTAATTTAGATTTAATATAGTTTAATATTTTTTACTTTTAATCGCAGCTATTTGAAATTTGGATATATAAATATTGATTTGGTGTTCATATCAAGCGAATGGTTTGTGAATATTTTTAGACAAATAATAAAAAAGCTGAAAAAAATATTTATTAATGAGATAATTTATTATAAATAAGCTTAATTAAAAATAACTTATTTTATTTTCGATAGATTTCTTGTAACATAAAGCACAACCATATATGCCAAAAGATGTTGTTTACTTTAGATCGAAGGTATAACAGATAATAAAAACAATACTTTAACAAAATAACACAGGAACATGTTACTCGACAACTAAAAATATACATAATTTTATAAACAGTGTTAAAGATTAAAAAATTTTACGAAGGTGAACGAATTTACAAAACTCATTTTACTTGTAGTTTGTGTTATATAGAAAAAAACCAAACGAATTAAGAAAACTCGTGTGAAAGTACACATTAGGTAGACGCCGTTTTAATGAAAATAATTCCCTCAATTAAATTAATACTTATACATTTAGATGAACTGTCATAGCAGTTGTGTGTGTGTAAATATATAAATAATTAAGACTGCAACTGATAAAGACGAGAGTCTTGAAACCGGTTTTGCATTTCCACAAGATATTTTTTTTTTTTTAAGATATAGAAATTTTCTTATACTTTTTAGGTTAAGAGTGAACGAAGAGGGAACGAACATCATGCTCAATATCAGCGTGCGAAAAATGGCTCCACTGCTGAATAAGCAACTCTGCGTTCTGTTTCTTCATATACGTTGCTCAAATGAGCAAATTTGTTTTTGTAGCATGTCTTACACGTGTACGGTGGAATTTAAGTTGAGAGATTTTTCAGCCCCGATAGATCGCGAATGCTCTCTCGTTTATTCAATGGCTAACAATTCGTGGCATACGTGAACGTGCATTGCCTCGCATAAAAATGCAATTTCATTTTAGAACACCATAAAACTACCAAAAAACTGGTGTACAATAAGAATCCTGAAGTACACCATCATGTTTCATTTGTTTCTGTGCTGTAACTGTATGAATTTGGGCGGATCTCAAACTTGAATTTATCTCTAATTGTAAGCTTTAAGCTCGCTATTCTTATGTCTACTGAAGGTATTCTTCTGTCCATTTCTATTTCGTGGTATCTGATTGTGCTTTCAAAATGAATACTGACATCATGCAGATAATTTTTGATCTAAATTTAGTATCTGAAACTTCTATCAATGTTTGTGTAGTTTTTTTTTTAATCTGTTACATAAGTATGTATGTGAACTTTTTTAATAACACAAGCTATTACTGGTTCACGTTAAAGTTTTTTTTTGCGTAATTTAATTCGATCATTGTTTACATAAATTTGTTTAACATTTCTAATCGGACGTGTTCTCGCGAGTTACATGCTTCAACGTGATATACAATCATTTGTAGAGGACGCGATCTACTCTAGAAGCGAGTTTAACGAAAAAAGTATGAGACAACAGGAGAGCACACGGGTAATAAAATTTTAGAAAACACTACTTTGAGTTATGACGGTCGTGAGGGCAACATTAACCCGAACCAGCATCCAGGATTTTCACACCCATATTCGCGGTATCCTAAGGCATTTATCGGCGCTCCGTTGTTGTGTCAGTATTGAGAAATAAATACTGCAATTTTTTCAGATTCCAAGTTTTAAACAATTAATAAATACTCAGGAACGTAAGATCTAAACGATTACCCAATTGTATATTGGCTATTTTATATTTTGTAATTCGTATTAATAAAAATTTTAAACAAATTGATCGAATACACCTATAATTCTTGTATGCATTTGAATCGCTGATTGCAAAAACAACCTAAGTGCATTTTTCATGCAAAATGAGATTTAGATATACAGGGATGCGCAAAAGTATGGAAACAAACAAATATCTAGAACACTATTAAAAATATTTCAATGAAATTTGGTATTTGACCGTTATCGTATATTCCGGATTCGATAAAAATATTGAGGTTGTGATACGACTTCCGGTTCAACCGGAAGCGGACTCAAACTTTGAAATTTTAAATGGAACACCCTGTATATTTTTATATTTTTGGATTCCTCTTTAAATTTACTTCATAAAATGTTTGAGGTTGTATGGGGCTTAAGTCGACCGTTTTCGTTAAAATCACATTTTTATGAAAATTTTGAGCTATACAGTATTGTTAAAAATTTTCAACATTTAAGAATTGCAAGTAATTTTTTTTAAGTTCATGTTGACAATAAGCTTACTAACACTTTGCACAACGTACATTTAAAAAATACTATACAGGGCGTTTTTTACGCTTGTTTAAACTTGTACAACTTTAAACATCGATAACTCATTTTTCTTAAATACAACACCCTGTATATTTTTACACATTCTTATAGAAAATGTAATTCTCCTTCAAAAACATAAAGGCTGTTTTTTACCTAAAATTGATATTTTCCGAGATATCGCGATTTTATTGTTAATTATTAGGGCAACGTAATATTTTCAAGTAGGCTATGAAGGAAGACAGTGTTAATTTAAACAATTGAAAGAAAAAAAAAAGAAGAAACTTATAAATTTATCTTTTCCGTACAAATTTTTGCCATTTTTGATAACGAATTTAACTCCATTAGCTTTCTTTTTTAAAATCTAATGTTTATGCACACCCACTTGGTGATTTAGGCGAACTGAGAAACCGAATAACAAAAGAACTTGGAAGAAGCTCGCCAGATGTGGTTTTAAACATTCTTACGGAATTTCGGCATAGGTTAGCCTACTGCCAAGAAGTAAATGGTGGTCATTTCGAGCATCGTATCCATTAAATTTTTGTATTCCCTATTTTGTTAATTTTTATAAATTCGCAATATTTTCTGTTCTGCGTCCTCTTGCCCAAGAAGACCGAGAAGAAACCTTGAGCGCTTCGTATCACACGACTTGGCAAAAATTAATCGGTCCTTATCAGGGCCAAAATATTGTTCATACAATTGAGTTTGATCGTTTACAAAGTCATAATAAAACCAATAGATAAAGTATTAGGTACGCGAAAAAAAAAACGCTGATTAAAAAAAATAATAACTGACCTGCCTTATGTTTAAATTTAAAAAAAGGTTAGGGTTGGGTCGGTTAAACCAAAAGTCGTATTGCAAACACGCAAAAAATAGTTTATAGGATTTAGTATTTGTCATCACACTGGTCCAACAAAAAAATGCATAAATAATTTAAAAAAATCTTAATTCAAAAGTAATAATGGTAAAATTCGTTAACAAAAATGTCAAAAATTTGTACGGAAAAGATAAATTTATAACTTTCTTGTTTTTTTTTCTTTCAATTGTTTAAATTAACACTGTCTTTCTTCATAGCCTACTTGAAAATATTACGTTGCCCTAATAATTAACAATAAAATCGCGATATCTCGGAAAATATCAATTTTAGGTGAAAAACAGCCTTTATGTTTTCGAAAGAGAAATCAATTTTCTATAAGAATGTGTAAAAATATACAGGGTGTTGTATTTAAGAAAAATGAGTTATCGATGTTTAAAGTTGTACAAGTTTGAACAAGCGTAAAAAACGCCCTGTATAATATTTTTTAAATGTACGTTGTGCAAAGTGTTAGTAAGCTTATTGTCAACATAAACTTAAAAAAAAAATTACTTGCAATTTCAAAGTTCTTAAATGTTGAAAATTTTTAACAATGCTCAAAATTTTCACAAAAATGTGATTTTAACGAAAACGGTCGACTACAACCTCAAATATTTTTTGAAGTAAATTTAAAGAGGAATCCAAAAATATAAAAATATACAGGGTGTTCCATTTAAAATTTCAAAGTTTGAGTCCGTTTCCGGTTGAACCGGAAGTCGTATCACAACCTCAATATTTTTATCGAATCCGGAATATACGATAACGGTCAAATACCAAATTTCATTGAAATATTTTTAATAGTGTTCTAGATATTTGTTTGTTTCCATACTTTTGCGCATCCCTGTATTTGCCTTCTTTAGGAGTATATCCATTAGTTGGTTATAAAAAAAAAAAAAACAAGTCTGAAGACCTTTGTTGAAGTTTGAAAGGGAAAAAGTTTAAACGGGAACGAGTTGAGAGCAAAAATAACCCAAGTCCTGGAAATTGCTTGTTTTTACACTCAACAGTCCATACATACACATACGTACATATCAGACTACCTGGTTATTAACATGTGTTTTAATTGTCAATTTTTGACGTTTATGTTTGTTATATTAACTTCTACGTTGTGTACTCTGACTCCATGCAGATTCGAGTTTTAAATATTGTAGTTTTAAGATTGACTGCCGTTGGTGAACAATGGAGGAAAGTGAGGCTGCAGTTACATGTCGAAAACGACAAAATAACTTCTCTGAGAACTCCAGAAAAATTTTTTCCCAATTCATTTTTACCCTGTGATCGGTTGTTCAGAGTTCAGAGTGATAAAGAGAAATTTAAAAAAAAAAAAACTGAACTGGTCAACAAATAAAACACTAACACAAAATGTACTAGAGTATTTTTATTTATGATTATATACTAATAGCTCATAAAAATGTGTACTTAGTTTTTCATTTATTTACCGTTTATACATACAAATTCAACCTCAATATTTTTAAGTTAACTTTGAAAATAGATATTACTGCGTAATGTGTTGTTCTACTTTACCTATATGTATATTAACTTAAAATAAAGGAATTCTCTAAACTGAAATCACATTGATTGCAAAAACAACCAAATTCCATTAATTATTAATTCGAATAATTAGGTGATTTAAAAAATATAGACTTGGAATGGATCAATTTTAATCTCAGTAGAACTTTAAAAACATATGTTGTTTTTTATGAACCCTTAATAGTAATTAAACATTTTTTTAAATATTTCCAAAAGTTAAGTAAAATGAACTTAGGTTGTTTTTGCAATCAACTATTCATGTGTATTGTATACCAATGTTGGAGAACTATGAAGTTAGCTTAAATTTGTCTATAGACGAGAGGCTAGATATGGTCGAGTAATGATATTCTTGATTTGTTTATTTATTAGAAAATTTAATTTGAGGTTTGTATTACTTTAATAAAAATTATCCAAGCGTTTTTATTTTCAATTTTGTATTTTCATACTCAACAGTTTTGTCGGTACGTAAATATAATTAAATTTGTGCAATTAAAAGTAATGTAAGCGTTAAATTATTAATACAATGAAGTAAACAAAAAGCACGGTGGTTTACAATCCACAGTTGAGCTTTTGTGGTTTACTAGTTTATTATTTTTACAATTTCGTGTTTTGTATCTATATTTAATACCAGTATGTGCTAAAAACTTTCTAAAGTTAAAAATGTATCCCGCATACATTTTTTACTCAAACCATGATTCTTATTATCGCTTGTGTGGGAGGCAAACAAAGCGATGTAATCGGAAGAAGATTGCGTTAAACTTTCACTCAAAACTCGATATTTGTATACTTTCTTCACGATCGGCCCTAATTTTCTTGCCTTTAAATAATGTAAGATGTTTGTTTTAATAGTGGTAATTATATGAGAGAAAAAAATTTACAGTTCAGATACGAAGGAAATAGAAATTCACAAATAACAAAACAAATTGCCGTAACGATTGTGGTCAAACTGAACAGGTATTGGCCAAAAGTGATAATTTCACAACCTATTTCCTTCTATTATATTTTTCGTGTCGACGCAAAAAGGTTAATGTGAATATTATTATAGTTGTTGGTTTGGTATATAATTTTTCGTTTTTTTAATATACTTATTTAGTAGTGCATAACAGCGCTGACATTAGTTATATTAATAAAGTATGTTAGGAAATTGTGAATCAACCAGATTACTAAAATACCTATAGTAGGAAGAGGATTTTTTTTGCGGTTAAGTAGTAATGGAATAGTATAAAAGAGCTAAACTGCATGTCTATTTAATTTCAATAAGATTACCACGTTGTTTTATATTAATGGGTGCTATGAAAGGTGTTTTACATAATTTTTGTCAAACGCAATTTGTAATTGAACTTGAAAAAGCGTCTGTGAACAGGAATTTTTATTTAAATTAGTTTTATCATTATTACACTTACACGTATTTTTGGTTGTATGCTCAAAGAAAACTAATAAAAAAACGGTGTCTTTTCCATCAAAAAACATATCCTTGAACTGTGTGACAAAATTATTGTAATAAATTTTAAGCGGCATTGAAGTAATAAAACATGCATACTTAACCTGAATATTTAATTTTATTATAATAAGATAAAAACAAAACATTATTTCATGGTTGAGGAAAGATGGAAAAAACGTACTAAATTAAAATAAATATGATATATCACGTAATTTCTGCAAACTTGAACCATTTTACGTGATCTGCAATTATGCAACTTTAAGTAGAATATGTAAAAACGCTGTTGTCCTTACCTACTTTGTAAACAACAAGTGTATGTTAAGTAATGTGTTTTGAAGCAGTAATGACAAAAAGTGTTACGCAATCTGTGACATTGGTTTATTTTTACTAACACTGTGTCATGTTTCGAACAATTAGTTTTTTTTTTAAATAATATGTTCATTGTGACGAAAGCTTTTAATAATCGTAATTACAGCATAAATTATTGTATAAAAACATAATGGAAAAGATATATGTACGAGAAGCGTCCAAAATTACCCAGGATAACTTTCATAAATACCAATTTTATTGACAAATTTAAAAGCCAATTAACAATGTAAAGGTTGGCTGTGACCCTTGACCACATATCCATGACAACTTATTAGTTTGTTTATAATTTTGACAGTTGCAATTATTTCCATTGTAACGTGCAGCAAGGAGTTAAAATTAATTTTTCAGCAAAATATGGCGTAATAAGACAGTTGGTAAATATGGGACTAACTGTCTTCCCAAAAGTAAGGTTTTAAATGGACCAAAAACTATAAGTAATATGCAGCCTATTACTCAATACTTTTAAAGGATAATGTTAAAAATTCGATGTGTAACAAAAGAAAGTAAAGTCAAAGTTCTGTTTTCTACAAGCAATGCTTGGCCAAATAAGGCTTCAAAAACCATTGAGGAAGTAACAAAACTACAGTGGGATCTTTTACACCACCTAGCACACCAGATCTTGCTCACTCCGATTTTCTTTTGTTTGGGCCCTCGAATAATGTTTAGAAGGAAAAAAATTTAGCCAAATGATCAAGTTATCGATGGTGCCCGTGCATTCAGATGCAGGAGGACTAAATTGGAAAATAATATCATACTATCTACCATAAAATATTTATTCGTTTAGCAAGTTGTATATTTTTTTAAATAAATATACCCTTCGTTGAATTTGGGCGCTCCTTGTATCATATTAAATTTTCTTACTCAATAAATACAGACTTCGTAGTGGAGACAATGCGTGTTTACTTGAGAATATTCGTCTTGTAATACTGTCTTAACTCGAATTACAGCCTGAACAAAGTTTCATGTGGATTATAAGTTAAAAAACTTTAACGATGTTCTAGTTTTCATGCTGTTGTAGAAATGAGCTCAGTTGAGATTATGAATACTTATTTCAACGTTAAATGTAGTCTTAAATATTATCCAATTTACCTCTAGATTGCAATATTTTTTGTTTATTTAAGTAATTTATCTAGCTACGCATAATTAAGTTCAGTTTATGGCAAAATTATGTTTTTATGTTATCTACATGGATTTTTGATTGTTGGAGGTTTCTGTTCATTTAATTATGTTGTGTTTAGCATTAACATGGTATGTCCTCGGCCAATTTAGGATTAACCGGTTCGTATTCATCTTGTATTCGTTTTTGTCAACTAGTGCATGCAAAGGAGATATTATTTTATCCACTACCAACAACAATAAATTGAAATGCCTTGTAAAATATCCCACATATTAATTATTGATATCCTTAAATTTTTGTTTAAAGCCTCCAAATTTACTTCTAGGTACGTCGATGCTGGTAGGAGATAAATGATATGTACAAGACCGTTTTACAAATTTCGCTAGGGTAAAAAGCTGCGTATTCGCTTACTAACGAGAGGTTATTTTGCATGCGCAGGAGAAAAAAGATCTAATCTCATGTGCATCGTAAATTAGTTTTGCTTATTGCGATGGCCTTTTAACCCGTTTAGGAGATACCGCCGTGGAGGATTGAATCAAGCTGCTAAGATGCACGCACCGCCGATAAAGCGGCCGATAGAAACAATTTCAACGTTTAGGGAACCGCCAATGCATTTTCTCTTGTCTTGCTTTAATACGCGATCGTAGTAAGGAATGGATGTACAAGGTGGTTGGACCGACATTTTGACCAAGGTCGCCCGGGTGCCCACTCGTAAGGAATCTGCAAGTGAACAAAGGGCCTGTGGGCCGCTTATCCCTCCCGCCGATTTCCCCTGTCGATATCGATTCGAATGTCGCGTATCGCCAATCTCTGTTACCTGTTGTGGTGGGCCGGCTTTATGCAGATACGCTATCATTAATTTCGTGTAGCGACGAAATGGTAATACTTTGTGTGGCTGGATTCGAAACTGTTCTTTTTTCGTATTCGCGTGAACGCACGTTTCATTATACAACGTAATTAGTTATAATCGTTTCGATAAAAGAGTTTTATTATTAACTTTATCATCAAAATCAACTGTCAGGCATTTTTTGAAATAAAAAACACGACGTAAGTTAGGAACTAAATAAAGTATAGAAACTTTCTATGTTCGAAATGTGCACACAATTTTAATTTGCTCGTAACTTGAAGAAAAGATTAATAGTAATAAACAATTTGTTATAAAGATGGTGAATATATGTTACCGTAATTTCGTATTCTTTGAGCATATCTTATTGTTAGCTAAAGTGCTAACAATAAAATTTGTAGTTAATTGCTGCAGTATTACAATTTTTACCCTAACAACAAAATTAACAAAACAATAATTATAAAGCACACGTTATTATTACTTCTTTAGCATGAGCGAAACGGTATAATGATGGGCTAAGTCGCAATAAGTAATGTGGTTTCATGTTATGTTTCATTTGAATTATTTGGTTTTTGCTTTTATGGGTTTATGCGTGCTTTATTTTATTTCCACTGCTAGAATTGTTTTCGTCTGGGTTATGTATTTTAAAGAAACATGATAACACCTGATGTATTAATAAAAGTGTAAAATTAATTTTTATTTAACATTGTGTTCATACTTTTAACGGACTGTAAGCAAGAAGCTGTATAAAAAATTGTGGAATTTAACAGTGGAAAAATAAACAGTTACGGATTCTAAAATATGAATATTGCAATAGTATTTTGCCAGTAAAATAATGAATATGTACTACTTAATTATTGTCCTAAGATTCATTTTAAGTGGTCTGAATAAAAATACCATAAAATCTCGCTTACAAGACGCTATCGTGTATCATACGCATGCTTGATTTTGCCCAATGTAGGTTATCGAAAATGACGTATTTTTTAGTACCTACTCGCGTATAATAGGCATCAGAGGGCAAAAATGATTTAAAATTTGGCGTATTATACGTGAGATTTTACCGCAGGTATTGTTGAGTGACAAATTATTAAAATAAAATTACTTTGACTCGTGATGATAGGGGAACTAAAGATTATTCGTACCGAACTGTATAACCGTAAGTTAACTGTATCATAGAAGCTTTATTCGATAATTGGATATACTTCGTGGAACTTCAAAGCATTATTGTGTGTAAACGAGGCTACCTTGTGTTTATATCGAACGCATGGATGCAGCTTGATGTTTCTAGTAATTAATTTTTAACAACAGCGTATCAAAACGTTAAGATATCATTATTTCTACTTAACTTACTCCTTTAATGAAAGTAGACATGTTACACAACTGCTGGTATTTTAAATTTGAATGTAAATGTAAATATTGATTTATTTGACCAAAAGAAGTTTGATGGCTTTACTAGCTCTCTGTATCTTCTGGTAAAAATGCTAGTAATGCAAAGGATGTCGTTTTTCCGATGTTTAGTATTTTCGGACATCTTCATTATTTCACAATACCGTAAAAAGAAAGCTATTATCTGTTCGCGTGATGAAGGCACTCCTTTAAACGTTGTTAAATAGTAACAATTCATTTTCGGCGTTTCGCCTTTGTGATCTTCTTGTACACAAGTGCTAGGCCATCTATTTTCACCGACATGAAGGCCGTTAATTGAAACCGTTAACGTATTAATTTTAATTTTTTGTGCAGCCAGTAATTTCACTAGCATTAAATATATTCGTACCAAACCACAACGAAGTACGAATCTAATCTGTTTAATAATCAAGTCTTAAGTGTTATTTAATTTTTAATATTACATTATTATTGTTGTAAAACCAAAGATAATCGCAACATCGAGAGTGACTTTGGGTTGATAAATAATAAGCAAAACTGCGTAGTGTAAATTTAATCACGTACAGTTGTGTTATAAACCTGATTAATGCAGGTGTTCCGAGCAGTTTCCTCCGTAGTTATTCCTAAAGTAACGTTTATTGCTGGTCATGCGGTTTGTTGTAGAATGAGCCTTTTGGTACCACAAAAAGCAAGTACGCGCCCATGAGAGAAATACTTGCTGATATTCGATGCCATACGTGGTTTCAACTAAATAGTTTTTAGTTGTTATTTATAACCGCACGATACATTAAACATGTTGATAACCAACTAATACAAAAATAAATTTTATTATTAAAACCCAGAAAAAGTCTGTTAAAAATTGAATATTTCAAATTAAATGACGAATGCAGATAATCTTAATAATCTAAAAAATATAAAATGAGCAAAGTTTTATGTACTAATTATTTTGTGATATATATATTTAATGTTAATATGTTTCACACAACCATTTATTTGTTTATTTGTGGCTTTTGTCGACCAATTTGAAATATTATTTTTAGATAGTTGAGGTGTCCGTTGTATATTATGGTTTGCAACAGATTGCAGTTGTTTCTCCAATGGTTTTCTTAGTCTTGAATCACTTTTCTATGTAACCTGCCTTTTACGTCAAAAGTGTGAGAACAAGTTTAAGAAATAAAAATAAATAGGTGGTTGGTTGTACATTGTGTAACGTCCTTCACAAGAACGAATATCTGTATTTATACCTATTAGTTCACCAACACACATTATGTGGGCGTGTCTTCATTTAGAGTCCTGAAGAATTGGTGAATGACCTCATACAATTTAAAAAATTTAAAAAATGCTTTAACACAATCGAAAATACATTATCTGTTTTTTAATAAAAATCAATAATTAATTACTAAATTCTTTTGTTTATCTTGGGAACTACAGAATAAAATTTTCAAAATTTTGGACTAGCGACATAAACAACGTTCGCAGAATTTGTAAATTTAACAGATGTTTAGAAAACCTGCTTTTAAAAACAGATATTGTAGATATTGTAAGAAAGAAAAGTACACATGTTTACTTCGTAAATAAAACGCTAATATTTTGGTTGTAATTTAAGCAATTATTCTTAATACAAATATTTTTATTAATTGGTTGCGAATGCGTCATAACGGTAACAATATATTTTATTTCGATAATATAACCTTAGCTTCATGCATAATTGCCGTTTTTTTATTCTCTAATAAAGCATGATTGTGTGTAGCCGTTTTTTTATTCTCTAATAAAGCATGAGTGTGTGTATCAGACACTTCAAGTCGGCTAGAGCGCGAAAAGCAATTTGAACTATGGTATTGGTACAATCTTTGGTTTTACTCGTTCTTGAAGGGGTATGAAGAGTGTCATGTTACAGTTCTACTATTATTCATTCTCTTTGCAATAGCGCTCTTCAAAGATGTTCATCGGAATATTTTATACGGGAATCTTTTGAAAAATAAGAACCAAAAGGATCCTTTTGTGCATTACAACTAATGGGACTCGTATTTTCTTTCATATTTTCACTTTTTATCGATCAGAATGGGTTACGTTTTTTGTTGGGCGTTTGTTGGTAGCTAGAATAAGATTAAAAGAAGTTATTATTATTAAAAAAACGGTGAAAAGTTTTATGAACTTTAAGAAAGAGAGCATGTGTTTTTTATCTACCGTAGAGTGCAGGACGATAAGAAAACTTGAAATACAGATGCGCTGTGCTTGAACGTTTCTGACTGATTGCGAGCGTTTTGGAATTATGCATAAAAACTTATTTTATTAATTAATAATATTTTAACAAAGAGGAACGAATTTCTACTACTTTGGCGTATAGATAAAATGAATAACACACTTCATTCCAACGTCTTAACGCAATATTTTTTGTAAAAATCATAAATTGCGATGATTTTGCACTTAAATTCAAATCGTGATGAAAATATAAAACACAAAATATTTGTAATCGTAATTACATAAATATAAATGTGTTACGAATAAAAAATTACATTGATTTATTTATTGAAATTGCTTTATCTAATTACATTAATCCAGATTAAAACTTATAAACAATGTTATTTATTATTTTTGTATAATATTTTTATGATTTAAAAGAATCTTCATCATCCTTGGTTAACCTTTAGTCATTTTTTATTTCAAGTATTGTTGCGTAACTTGATAAAATCGATTATCTATTAATTGCATGGTATTCCTAGGTTATAGGTTAATACATATGTACATGTTCAATTTAATAATTCCATAGGTACTAATTTACTGAAACAATTCAATTTTGTTTAGTTTTTAATTATGTATTCAAGTACACTTTTAATTATAGTCGTTTGTGTTTTAAAATCTAGAATGAGCACAATTTCAAACGGATACCTTAAAATTACTAAAAACTTTACAAATGCTATTGCTCTTTTAAGAGGCAATGCTTTTAGCAATTTAAGATACCATGATATTGTATTCTATTTTATTTATTAAATATAAATACCGTAGGTATTATATCGCCGTTTAACACGACCTAATTATAAGACGATAATTTTATTAGTTTAGCTCATAGGTATGACGATCTGAACTTGGGCAATTGCATGTTACCATTTATAACGACATTTATCGGTAACGTATCTAAATAAAAGATATTTTTTGTGTACTTTTAAACGTAAACTATTTTTTTAGTTTAAGTCTGGAATTCTGCTGTGTATATTATAACTAAATATTTATTCACAAGCTCTCTACTTTTGTATCTGGCGGATAACACAATCCCTATATTTAGGTGTATTTTGTGGTTTATAATTGTAGTCTTATACGCCGAAATATATTGTATATTAATTAATTTTTATGATTTTTAAAATCCAAATTAAAAATTTTATATGTGCGTTTAGGCCAGAGGTGCGCAAACTAGAGGGCGTCTCATTTGGGGGCTCGAAAGATGATGCGAAAGGCGCGAATATACCCATGTTTTTTTTTTTTTTTTAAATTTTGCATATTTTATACATTTTTTTGTTTACACATATAATGTGATCAAAAATGAGCAAAACAAAACGACCAAGTTCATATTGGGTACCTTGCCAACTATGCTGGGGGTGCAAGTTGGTATGTTGAAAAAACGGGGGCGCGGCATGAAAAGTTTGCGCACTATGTGGTTAACTATGATTTAAATTTACTTAAAATGTAATTGTTTGATGTGTGGTTGTGTATTTTTGGTTTATTATTAATTAAAAAACATTAATGATTTACTGTAAGAAATGATTTTAGCGATTGAATTGCATAATGTTGATAGTGAAGCTTAAATAAAAACCAATTAATATTTAATCAAATATAAATAACTATTTACACATTGTACACGTTATTCCAATGCCGAATTATGTTGTTCGATATCATCTTACAAGAAAAATATTCGCACAATGTGTACTCGCCAGCTTTATTGATTGAAGAATTAATAATAAAACAGATGGTATTAATTTTCTTGTAATTTATCTGTCATTTATATAAATGTAAAAAAAACAAAAGTGATAAATAAACACTAAAAGAAGTCGCTGAACTCTATCAGAAGCCTGCTACGCCTCCGACATTCCTTTATTTTTAGTTAAAATGTTGTCAAAGTATCATTCCGGTTGAACCCAGCATCCAGCAAGCTCTCATCTGTTCTGAATTACCATAACTAAGGCCCATGAAATCAGGCGTGGTCCGAAGGTTTGTTGAGAAACCGGCGAGATCACTCTCTCTTGTTGCCCCTTGGTACCTCAGAAGCCCCCACAAAGTCGCCGATTCTTCACCAACAACACTGCAGTATACGGTCAGTCTACCGGTTGCGCGCTGTAATTCACCAACGCGGTTCTATTGGTAATACGAATCGAGTACATTATTAGTTTTATTTATTATTTTATCTAACTGGTAGTGAGAAATTTGTGACAAAATTCGGTGCCAAGTGCATGGTAGTTTCACTTTTTAGCAGTTTAAATTTTAGTGCAGTACAGACAACGGTATTTCCAATGTGTACAAGAGATTTATACACTGGAGATATATCTTGACGCTGCAGCATTAAGTGCTCGTGAACAAGTATACCTGCAATTGCTAAGAGGAAGTGGTTTAAATAGTAAATTTTTGTGACATTCATTGCTCAGTACTCAGTTGCAAAGTTTAGTGGTTGTTGCCAAAACGCAAAATGCGATAACGTTTTTAATGATCTGATTTTCATTAAAAAAGTGTTCTATATTGGATACATATCAGATTGTCTATCTTACATCGAAGAAGCTGCACACTTACAAACGAAGCGAACCGAATTTCATCTCTAAATAGTACAGTGTTTTTGTTTGAAGGATAGTTCAAGTTCATTTAGTGTTGTCATCATGGAAGTGAAATGATGGTAATTAGAGTACTAATTTTGTTTTCTGTTTTCGTCCTATTGTGGATTCTGGGTAATTTCAAGCAAGTCACACTGACACGGATTCGCGTGCCTCTAATGATCGCGAACTTTTTTTTAAACGATAATTTGTTTCGATGCGCTCAGATGCATGCAATTATTTGCTTGATGTATGTGTGCCGATTAGATGTAATTCTAACTCGGTGCCAGTCGTATCTCGATACGTTAATTAAACTAAACCGTGCTTTTGATCTAGATTCAAATGATGCTAGAATCTTTACATGTTTGTGATGTTGACGTTTATGATTGCCATTAGTATTCGCATGATAACGTGTCGACTAGTCGTAAGACCGCGGTTTGTATGGTCTAAAATTTAAATAGAATATTAAACAACTTTTTACATCAATCTGATGTTTGTTATTTTACAGATAATCCTAATTTTAGAATAAAACGTATGCAAATTGAATGACTAACTCATATGTCATCCAAAAAATCTCGACTTGTTTATATAATTCTTCGTGTAATAATTCGAACTAGGCCCCAGTCCGTTTATTAACAAACATATTTTAATTAAATAATTTATGTTCATCTTTTTTAGTTGTTTGAGTTTCTTTACTTCAGTAGTTCATGTTTTAACTAGATGCATTTTCGGGTAAAATATACTAATTTGACAGTCTTCGGTGCGTTGATCAGTTCACTTTCTATGATTATATGTTTAAATTCATATTGGCTAAAGAATTACAGAGATTAGACTAAGGCATAACGGTTAAACGTCAGTTAATAATTGCTCGACGTTGAATTGCGACTAACGGCTTTAAAAGTAATTAAAGTTTATTTAATCTGTGTTAAAAATTATTTTGAAATGTAAATATTCGTGAATATAAATTAAAAACTAAATATTATTAAAAAATTAGGGTTACATTCTTTTAACCTGTTCATCTGTTATACCAATTTTTAAATTTTAATTCAGTACCGTACAGTTTAACTAGGTTCAAGGAACATCAGTTGCGAAGTAATCACAATAAAAAATAATTACAAATGAAAATATTTTTTTTAAGTTTTTGCGCTTCTTTAAATTAGGCTAGATTTACGCTAATATTCTAAATTGGAGTAAATAACTATTTAAACGTAACACTTAAAAAAAAAAAAAATTATGATAGGTACCTACTTACTTATAACGTATTTAAAATTAAAGCTTTACGCTTGTGTGATTGTTTCGGACCTTTTACTGAATAACAATTAAAAAGAAAATTATGCTGTTTGTTTAAGAGCTTCGAGTTAAATAGGTCACGTTTTGCAACAGTTGTACCTTGTTTTTTGATAAAGTTAAAAAAACTTCTAAATTATCATCATTCAAAACGGTTCCATTTTACAAAACAAATTCAAAACGATTTATTTATTTTTTTACAACTTTTGGTTCTTGAGTTATTGTGGGAAAACTATTTTTTTGTCTTTTTACTGGTTTAAAAGTTATAAAGCATTCTTGTGTTTTAGATGGCAACCATAGTGGACTTTGCCAATTTTAAATTTCTTATTTTTGCCTGATTTGAAGTGCATAACGGTTGATACAGCTATTTTTCGAACTATGCAAAAGTTGCAACATTTTTAATATTTTAGCAGTGGATGGGATGTAAAAATATAGGGTAGCCACGGAACAATGCATAAATTCTATGTTTTTTATGTACAGACGCAACACCGATTTTCCGGCTATTTTGTTTTCAAGGTCTTACCGGATTAACCATTCTGTTCATAACTACAGAAAAACTTTTTATAACTGTAAACTACAAAACTTACAGTTAATGACATTGATAGAATCGTTGAAAAACCGCGTAAGGGTGTAATTGAAATAGTATAAACATTGTAAACGCTGCACAATTAATGAAGCCTTACAAGAATAATCTATAAGAGTTAAGTTTTGTAATTGAGGATACTATCATCATGATCCATGGGTCAGTGTCTATCCAACAATTAATTTTTAAGTTAATACTTTCGTAAATATTGGCATTGTCATAAAAGCTGCATATATGTATAATAAGTAGATTTTATATATCGTTTCGTTTTCTCCATGGTTTATGCTCATCATGTTTTATCCACTGATAAAACATTAAACGTGTTTGTAGCTTTTGTTTTTTTAAAAATAACTGTTTCTGTCAGCTTGGAAAATAAAGTTAAAATTTGCAACTCAACTCTGTTTGGAAACATGCATTTTTTAACGATGTAATCTTGTAAAAGATTTAAGAGATTTATTAAGTTACCTATTTTATTTATTTTTGTATATCTCGTTATTAATTTAAATTCCTTTACAAAATCTTCGTTTTGTTATTGAATCATTTTTTTTGATGAACAACTTCCTACCGGGTCGGCTTAATAATCGTAATATATATAGTTTTGATTCATTAGACATTTTTTGTTTCACAAAAAACTTGAAGCTTCAAAATTGTCGGATAGCTTTAGCGCTCGTTAAGTATAAAAATACTTTGTACGATAACTAACTGGTATTATCCTGTAATGTCGCTAACAAAAAAATTAACTGAAAGGATTTAACGTCGGTTATTCGCTAATGGATTAGTTCTTTTTTGATCCGTAAATTTTTATGTCAGTTCACTTACAAGGAAATTAGTTGTTCCTATTGTTTATTAAAGCTTATTTATGTGATTTTGTTATAATTTGTTAAAATATTTAATTGAAATAAATTAAATGTTAAAATAAATTGTGAGATGAAAAAATATCGTAGTCATCGTTATTAGTGATGTATTAATTTTATTAACCATAAAAAAGTAAAGTAGTATTTATGATAAAAACTTGTTTAATGATACCAGATATGGAAATATACAATTTACACAGAAATGTTTACCTGCGTTATATCTATTTACCTTTGATAATTTACGTTCTATATTAGAGTGTAATCCCAATTAAAATTTATACGTAGAACTGCAAATTCATAATCGTATGCTGTAATTGATTTACAATGCGTATCTGTTTTGCCTATAACTTATTAGCGGTGAAACACGATTAATTATGTTTTAGTACGTCGTACAAATTTGAATATACATGTGTGATGCATTTTGTGAACAGATTCGTGTTATTTACATAATTTTGTGTATGAGTGTTATATTCCGTAAAAACACAGGGTCATTTAAAAAGTCGGTTACAAATAGACAAGTTTTTTTATCATTAATTTAAAAAAAAAACGTTATCCCCGATGAAAATTTGTGCATGGCCCTTAACTAATTTTAGGATAAAAAAGTTTAATAAAAATTCATATAGCACTAGATTTTAGAGATTTTAGAAATATTCGTAAGAATAAAGTGCCCTTATTTTAAGAGTAACCAAATAGTTTATATCGTGACAATAGATTTTAGCAACCATAGAAATATTCGTAAGAGTGGAGTGTATTTTAAGAGTTAGGTATGATAAAGTTCGTCGTTTTTTTTTTTTTTTTTGAATCAAATAATACTTAACTAAATATGAAATATCGTTTTCCTCTTAAAATAAAGACACCTTACTCTTGCGAATTTTTCCAAAATCGCTAAAATCTAGTGTCGTTTTTCCTTGAATTTTTTTTTAAAACTTGAATCAAAATTTAAATTTTCTGAAAAGTTGATAATAAAAACTTTTTTATTTGTTGCAGACTTTTTGAATTATTATTTTAAGGATTTACCTAGATAAATAAAAACTGTTATTCTGTCACTGCATTTCAAGCAAGTTTCACAGATTGTGTAATAGTGTAATCGATTTTGTACAAAAAATAATCAGTAGCCAACAAACAATCGAGTAACTTATTTTCACCTCAATGAAAGTGTGTTTAAGTTACTTCCTATTTGTATTTGTAATTATCTCTATTGTCGTAAATGGAAAAATATTTGTCGCTGTCTTTTACATTTCTCGTGTTTTGTTTTTCTTTTGTTTAAGCTGAAATAGGTTACGAGTTTCTAAACCAACTACGCAATTAGATATTATTGACGTCTCACACGCACTTAATTAACAGCTGCAATCAAAAGTTTATGACGCTTACTTGTTTGTTGAGACGGTATTTTGCTGATTTTTAAAAGAAATAAGCATTGTTGCAGTATAACAATTGGAACAACGTAATCGCTGCAGTTTAAATGCAAGTATCTCCAGTTAATGTTGGAGACTTCGAGCCAGACATTCTAATCCCCAAGTTAATGGCAATCGACTTGCCTTCGGGACGTATTCGACATGCATACAAAGAGTTAATCTTGGTAACAAATGAATATCAGAATCGATCTTGCTGCTAATTAATACTGATAAATTTATTAATTTATTAAAGTAAATCAGCTTAATTCAAAATTATTTCCTTTTTCCCCCCCGAAGGATCTCTGGTCGAAAAGGGTGTGAAACTGCTATCGCATTTCAATAAGAGACCAAAAATGGCGATGAATGTTTGTTTGCGTATATTTCTAGATTTTTAATGCATAGTGTAACTAAACATCTTGTCGAAAGACAAAAATAAGAAACATCACTTTAATTATCATCAGTTTGTACAATTATTTTGCTAGCGAAAAGATTTAGTAAACATTTAAACTCAAATTAACATTTTAATTTTATCTCTACGCACAATAAAGACAATTTGGTTGACTTAAACACGTCGACAAATGAGAAAATGGCGTTATTTGGTAGAATATTTTTAGTGTTTAAGAAGCGACCGTAATGTATTATGTTGGAGAGTGTATTTTATTAATTAAATGTTTTCACGGGGTTTTATTGTCCTCTTGTATAAAATATTGGTAAAATTCTTTAAGGATTAAACAAATTTGTTGAATTTATATGAATATTATGATAGTTTGCGATCGAAGCAGTTACCTTGTCAAAAATATAGTGAAAGTATAGATTTATAAAATAAATGGCATTACGTTTTTCCTTATTTGTAGATGTGTTTTTATTTTGTTAAATATTTGTTTCCAATTCTGATTTCTCCATTTATTATTTTTCATCGGTTTTTAATATTTTACTATACATATTACCTACAATACGGACATTGCATATGCGAACTATGAATTTTAATAGGAACTATAATTTCAGTCGTTCTGTTTCAATTTAAACGTAATCGGAGCAACTGTAACTTGAGGTAGTTACAGGTACTGTTATTTATTAACTGCTGATATGCTCTTTCTTCACGAAAGTTTTACGTGACTTTAATGGTTAGAACGTAAGCTTACCATTAAATGTTTTTAACTTGATGTTGATTTTTACAGTTACAGATAAAGACATATTGTTTAAATACTTTAAAAGGTAATTTATTCAGCTACAGTTGTACGAGGATTGATCAAAAAACATTAAGACTAACATGATTTCTTTTTGTTTTTAAGACGCACGGTTGTGTAATTTTTCTCAATGACAGTTCGTAATGTAGTTAGTTAGCTGATCCTGCAAGTTTCACGGCGTTGGCATATTTGAGTTGTGATTTATAAAATATTTAGGATCGGGTTACCTACTTGCAGTACCCAACATAACCGGGCTAAAGTGTTCTACAGAATTTTATGTAAAACTTAACAAATCAGCAACGGAAAGTTATAATATGATAAAAACTGCTTATGTGGATGAAGTTTTATCTCGTGCGTGTGTGTTTGGCTTGTACAAAAAGTTTCAAAACGGCTGCAACAGCGCTGAAGATGAGCCTCGCTCTGGAAGCCGTCGACGTTCAATATCGAAGCCAATCAACTCAAAATTGATTAAATAATTAAATCAAATCATCGTCTAACAATCAGAGAAATTGCATTGACGTTAGATATTGGTGTGCAACAGTTAATAACACAATTTTTTATGTTTTGAGCTACAGAAAAGTGGGCCCCTCATTTGCTCTCAAATGAACAAAAACAACAAAGGATTTCAAGTTGTGAGGAATGAAAAAATCGTTTAAAACGAGAACCAAACTTGTAAGATAGTTTTGTTACGTGTGATGAATCGTGGTTTGATAATTTTGATCCAGAATTAAAGTCGGAGAGCTCCTAATGCAAACGCAAAGGAAGCCCTAGACCAGGGATGGCAAATAGGTGGCACGCGTGCCAAAACTTGGCACGCGAGAGATTTTCGACGGCACCCTGAAGAATTCTATGAATAAATTTGTTTTTAAAAATTCAAACTTTTTCGAAATGTTTTATTTATTTTTAATTAGTATGCTAATGTTATTTAAATATCAAAAAATTAAAAATACCAGAAAATAACAACTCTTCTTACATCGATACAATAATTTGACCATTACTATACATATAAAATACCAACTGTAGCGATGCACGGAACTTTTGATTGCATATGTATTTAGTGACACATAAAATCATGACGTTGGCATTATTGAACGAAATAACTGGCGGTGGTTTCTGGTAGGTAGGCTAGGTTAGGTTAGGTTAGGTTAGGTTAGGTACTGGCACGGGGAAAAATTTGTATTAAATTTTATCTTATCTTGGCACACTGATCAAATCCTATTTGCCATCCCTGCCCTAGACCAAAAAAGTCAAAAGTGTAAGCAAGTGCAGAAAAAGGGATGTATCTAAACTTTTTCGACAAGGAAGGGATTATTTACGATCACAGTGTTGTTAAAAATTGTTAATGCTAAATATTACGCCAATGTTTTAAGACCAAACTTATGTCGAAGATTGCTCTCGAGAATAACCAGAATATGGCACGAATACTTGGATCATGCATCAAGACAATGCGTTTGCTCATCGAGCTCACTTTACGCAGCAAGTTTTACAAGATTTTAAAGTTGATGATCCATCGTATTCACCGTATTTGACCCAGTGTGATTTCTTTCTATTTTCGAAAGTAAATAAACACCTTTTAAGAACGGCATTTTGAACCTGATCAGGAAATAAATAATACTGTTATGACTTTATGAGTATATTCAACAGGATGACAAAAAATTACTTTCCAGTAGTGTACGAAAAATAAATCATGCGCTAGAATCGTGGATTAAAGTACGGTGGAGGTTGCTTTGAAGGACAATAAGTACCTTGTTTTAATAACTTCTTTCGTTTACATGCTATTAAGACAGTCTTAGTATAATAGGAACATCCTCGCTTCGAACACCATGTATGTCAATTACGTACTTTTTATTATTTTGATAGATACCTTGTATGTTGTTTCGAAGGTATGTATATTAGAAATACATAAATATTCCATACAAAAACTTTAAAGTCATTAAACTGTTTATTATGCTGTATATTATAAAAAAAGCGCCAAGCATTTAAACAGTCTTTGTTAAATTTAAGTTATGAAAACTTTATTCTAGGAAAGCCTCTTCATACTCGTTTCGATATTATTAATCATCTTATTCATAAGTAAATATTGCACATCTCCTGCAATCTATCATGCAGTTACGTTACGGGTCACAAAAAAAATCTAACCATACAGAGTGTAAATTTGATTAAACATTTTTACTTTCTTATAGCTGTAATTTATTGTGTGTAGGTATGAATATAATACAATGTCGAAAGGTTCTATTATAAACGATCATTTTGGATATGTTTTTATTAAAACAATGGAAGTAATTGTGTCTTCTTTTTTAAGTTATACAGTTTTAACGCTAATTACAATATTAATGCGTTCTTACTAGGAGTATTATTTTTCCTTTATTTTGTCGGTGAAAGGTTGTGTTTATATTTACACATAAAGGATTAGAGTTTTAATGCGCTATTCAGTTTTAAAAATAATGTGAAATATATTGCAACTCAATGTGTTAAGATTTTATCGCTTTTTTAGGTGTAACGAAATTGTATATTAAATCTATTAGATATTAGCAAGTTCCTTATGTTGCGGTATCAAATACAACTATCGAAATGCGAGCAATAAATCATTTTGACAATAAAACATTGCTTAAACACGTTTGTGCACTTAAGATATAAGTCAGTGTCATAACTTTACAACATTCCTAAGAGTATCTTTAGCGCCGTAAGACCTAAAAAGGCGCTACAAAATTACCACCAATTAAGTAGAGATTGAAAGGTGGGTAATTTTGTTATCTATCTCCCGTTTTGTTAAAAACACGGAGTCCTTAAGTATCTATCGGCCATCAGCATCTATACAGTATCACGAAGGTCGAGCTGAACCACATTAACAGAACGTTTACACATTTCCTGGCAAATATGAGTTTCCTTTTTCCGTTTTTGTTCAAGATTTAAACGCTGATAGTAAAGTACACGGGTATTAAGAGGTCGTTAAAAGTGAGAGTGTAAACAGTGCCCGTTGAAAGTTGTAATCTTAATGGACGTGGAAACCTATTATCTGCGAAAGTTATATAAATGCTCTCATCGAATTACTTACTGCTTTCGTGTGTTGAACGAAGTTTTTTTTTGTGACATACTAGTAAGATTTAGTAAAGTTGCACCAAACAAACGTTTTGATTTTTTATTGTTATTGAATAGTTTATTCGTTTATTGGATTTTCTTTATTTCTAGAGTTTCAACGTTTCTGGTGCGATTGCAATATTCATTATAAATAAACGAGCGAACAAACGTATTATCAACATTTGTTTACATATAGGATTATTACCCAATATGCTAATGTTAACTTCTACAAATTTAACGCGACTTTTTTTATCGCAATTAATTGTAAAATACTTCTCTTGTAAAGTATGGCCTTGTTAAAAATTATTTTATTAACGTAACGATGATGAAATTTCATGTTTTATAAGACATAGAGCCGGTGTTATGAATACAAATTTCGCAATTTTTGCAACTAACGAAGCGTTACATTTTTAATATATTAGTACTTTACTGTTTACTAACTGTGCGAAAACGGTTCTTGTAGTAATGGCTACTCTTAACATTGCTCTTTTTGAAGTTGTTACGCTAGTTTAACAATTTATAAACGCGCTCAAAATCAGATAATTCACACTTTTTTGAGGAAGAATTTTGACTTGTTAAAAACAAGAATGTTGCTCGTAGATTTTGCGTTTTTTTGTTTAGAATGTTTAAGAGATTGTAAAGATATTTCTTAAAAAAGTTAACTTTTAGCTATAAGACAATCCTTAAAAACAGTTAAGTCATAACAGTTATCTGTGCTAAGACAACTAAATTAATACCTACTACTTACCTACACTTATAATCGTTTACAGAGAAAATTCGTCCTTTAATTTATCAACTTTTTATAAGTTACTTTTTTATAACTAAGAATGACTTTGCGCACCATAAAAATTTGCTTTGAACGAATAAATCGTTCAAAAATTAAAATTTATGAATAAAATTTCGTTTAATGTTGAACATTTTTAATAGCATCGACATTAAGGTAAAATAAAGATATCGTATCTTGTAGCAAAAGTAGATCTATTTTTAAAACTGATTAACTGATGGTGTGGTGTTACTGACTTCCAAAATGATCCAAAAGTCCTTGAACGATTATGAGATTAACATATTTTACATCAAAATTGGCGTTAAAATGTGGGAGTGAGTACGGCAAAATAGCGCTAATAATATATCGGTTCGCTAGATAAAGTTATTGGTAATGATTTATCGAAATTCAATAATTGTCCTTCGAATTAGGCACTGTCGCCCACAAAGCTGTACTTTATTTATTTCGAGTAAAACAGAACGATTAATTTGATTGAAATAAAAAGTCATTATGCCAATAAAGAAGGCCACACCTGTGCTTGCGGATACTTAAATAAATCGCAGAGCTTATTATTTTAAGCGTAGGTCGACTTGTTAGCCATGCAGTAGCGCGTAGGCTTTCAACAACCGACATCTCAAAAATGTTATTGAACTACTGCTTAATTATTTAAAATTTGCTACAAATACATATCTAGATGTTGCAGTGATTCGCCCTTATGTTATTATTATTGTGTAAACTTTTTCAAGATTTTTTTATGAAATTCCTTCCAGGATTGGTGTATGAGCAAGATGCAAAGAAGAAAAAAACCTTGTGTTGTAAATTCATATTTAGGAGTTCATTTCTGCTTGATTTGACACTCATTTTTAAGCACATTTTTAATTTTTGCAAATCAAGAGTAGCAAAAACGAGCGTTTGGTCTGATATAGTTGTTATTTTTGAAAAGATTCGACATTAAAAAAAAAGTTATTGGGAATCAAAACTTGTATATTTATATTTTAAAATGCAGCCTACTTTAACGAAGAGGAAACTTAACCACACGAAAAGCTTGATTTTGCTCTTCTGTCAACAGACATAGGTACTGTTAAAATCAATTTTAAGTCACAATATTGAAACCCGATACATATAAATAAAAATACAGTTTTTTATATCTCATCTCGTTTTCTATTTATCATAGAACACACTACATATGGAAGTTTTAACACACATAATAATTGATTAAAAAACTTTAGTAGGTGGATGATCACTTTATTTATTTGTCCTGTTTAGTTGTTTGTAATATATTAGTGCAGTGTTTCCCAACCTATTTGGGCCTGCGGCAAATTTTAGAACTAGTTTCGCGACACACTGTCTTTAAGATAAAATTTCTGTTTAATTGAAATTATAACACTATTTGACACTACTTTATTGTTTTAAAACAACACAATTGAAAGGAAAAAGATATGCTTCTATTATTTATTCTTCTTTATAATCGAATCCTCTACCTCTCGGTTTCGAGGTAATTCTTGATTATGTTTCTCCATCACTCCTCTTTCATCAGCTAACTGTGACACATCTCTCCGGCCGACTGCTCTTTTTTCTTGTCTTAATTCGTTTTCCCATTTTGTTCTTGGTCTTCCTGTATTTCATTTTCCCTCAATTTTAATTTTTCATTCAATTTTTGTGTACCTATTTTCTAGCATGCGTAGTAGATGTCTCGGGCATCTTAATTGCTTCATCTCCAGCTTTTTATTAATATTTTTCACAACAGGGCTTTTCCTGATTTTATCATTGCTAATCTTATCGATAAGTCTACATCCCTCTATTCTTCTCAAAAATCTAATTTCCTGCATCTGTATCCTTCGTTTTTGCTTTTGTGCCAAAGTTTCTGAACTCTAGGTAAGAATTGGTACGTCCACGGCATTAAATACTCGCGTTTTAGTTTTTTTTTTTAGATGTTCTTCTCACCTGTCAAGCATTTATTAGTGGCGTGGTAAAATTTTGTCTCTGCAGCTATTTTGTTTATCAGATCTTCCAATTTACCATTCTATGCAATTATCGTTCCTAAATATTTAAAATTTTATACCTGCTCTATCCTTTCTTGGTCTAGCATGGTTAAGACCGTTACATAATTCTTCGCTATAACCATAACCTTTGTTTTTTTTTATAGTGATGCTCATATTATATATTTCTAATGCATTTGCCGATACCCCTAGATTATGTTGCGAGTCGTATTTGTTTTAATCCAATTACTATAATGTGGTACTCCACATCATCTGCAAATGCCAGATCAATTAAAGATATTGGTTTCAGTTAATTTCCACCCCAGTAAGCTTTCCTTGTATTTTATTTGCCCTCCTTTATTATTTTATCCATTAGAAGTATAAAAAGTAGTGGACAAAGTTCTCCACTGTCTTACTCCCACTGTTGTTGTATTTATTAATAAATAATAGGAGTAATAAATATTAAAAGTTTATAATTTTTTTGCGACATTACTCTCGTAACACAACGGCTGGTAAGCACTGTATTGGTGGAAATATTACCGCCAAATAAAGGTGTGGAGGTGATTTTATAAATAATTGCACAAACTGCAGTCATCTAGGTTGGCGTCAACAAGAATCAAATTATTTTATTTGTGCCTTTTAAAGTTCCAACTAACTTCGAGGTCGCTTTTATTAGTTTTTTTTTGTGTCAAAGAATATGATAAAGCCGTATTAATTGAGTTAATGGATACAATTTCAGCTGTTAGTTAAAATTACGTTTTCGAGGGTCGCTTCAACTTTTTTCTCATTTAGTGGTTTCCTCTGTTAAAATAACGAACTGTAATGACGACAATCCTTTTCTCTAAAAGCGCTTACATTTAGAACTTGGTTCGGAAGCATCAAAAATGCCTTATCGGATTTTCATTTCATTTCGCTATTTAGCTGTTGAAATGGGATTTAAATATACTTCGCCTTTTTCGGGCCGTTTTAATAATCGTATTATGCAAATCTCTTAAAAGGACCGTACCTTTCTTTTTGGGTCTGCATAAAGAAATTACTCTCATGACGTAATAGCGTAGAAAATTCGCAAAATGATAACATCGTTTTATGCTTCGTGTAGTTTGCACAACCCAGTGACATAGAATAGACTGTCACCTAAATTCGGATATTAATTTCTAAATGTTTTTGTAGGAAATCACGTAGTCATAGATATATTTTGTGATAGTGTCATATTTATTGCAGTTTACAAAATTTTTTTACGCAGATAACAGTTATTTGTTACCTCATAAAGAAAAATTACAAAAGCGAGATTTTGTTGTGACGCTTATAAACATTTATTTTGTCTATTTGAATGGCATTGTACATCCTGCTGTGTTAAGTATTACAATACCGAGTGTTATTCCAGTAATTTTTCTAACTAATAAACAAAGGTTGTAATCTATGTTTTAAATATCTGTAGATAGCGTAAGGTGTTATAGTTTCGTGCTAAATTACAAACGAATTTCCTGTGTTGGATTAATTTTCGTAGTGCTGAACAGTGAACACAATAAAATATGGAAACGCTGTATATTAACAACAGCTGGGACTTAATGCCGACCCATGTTACGACATTGGACTAATTTATTACTTTATGCCGATTTGGTAGTCCGGTGACAAAGGTCACAGTTGTTCCTCCCACTATAATACTGTGATGTGTAATAAAGCAACTTTCACTCAATGACAAGCGTGTAAAAAATCGCATAAATTTTCTTAACTGTTTTCTTTGTATAACCAAATTAAGTTACAACTAAAAATAAATTATCGCATTCTGTTTTGATTTATATTACATAGCGCTGTAATGTATTGTGTTTCCAATTATGGAATTATACTTTTTTGTTTGTGCAAAAAATTATAAGGCCAATAAAAAATATTTTAAATGAAATCGAATGGTTTAACGCAGTCGTTCTTAACCTTTTAGTAGTCGCGGCCCCCTATAGTTTGTAGTAACAAAAATATTACGATTTATTTAAGAAGATATCTCTCCGATAGTTAAATAATAAAATAAGGAGCAAAAAATATTTTTTTTAAAGGTTTCAATGTTTTAAAAAGTAAAAACGATTTATAAATTTTTCGCAACCCCCTTAAAATCTTTCACGGCCCCCTTAAAATCTTTCACGGCCCCCCAGGGGGCCGCGGCCCTCTGGTTAAGAATCGCTTTCTTATTAATTTTTGTATTGCAAACAGTTCTTTTTGATAACAATGGAGCAACTTGTAAGTATGTATCATGGTTGTTGAATTTTAATGACCGCACACGAGTATTGTACATTTATATTTACACTGACATTTTAATTGAACATAAAATAACGAGTATTCTGTTGGACATTTTATCGTCCGCCCATTTTGATACTTGCGCTATGCGGATTATCTGAAACGTCGGCCTAAGTGTGAATATAAGATGCCACATGTCGGTGTTGTATCTAACGGCAATGACATTCTTATTCTCATGCGCGATTGATTTTATAATAGCATTCATAATACCTACTCATTTTGCGCGTTCGTTGACACTGTTCGTGGTTGTGTGTATTCTTGCACTGTATTCATACCAGCGGAGCTTTTCAGATAGTTGGTCCAGCGAGTTCCTTTATACTAGCTTGTAACTCAACAGTTAGCGATATTTTATTATCTACGTCAGTCATAAACTTAAATCTTTTGAATGAATAATTCAATGTGAATTATTATGCGGCAGCATTTTAATTTAAACAATAACTGTAAACAATGGAATGAAGGTTTCTACCAATCTAGAAGAATATTATTTATTAAAGTGTCATAATTTGCATAACAAGGCATTATCGACCGCAGTAAACTACACTACGATCTAGGATATATTATAGAAGTTAGATAATCTTGAAATTACGTGTCTTTAAAGGGTATTGATCCACGGGAATTCTTAAGAACTTTTAATTGAACTTTAGAAAGATATGCTTATTTAATAAAGATGAAGTTCGGCTAACATTGTTTATTACACATGTTGACCCCTAAATTCTTTTGAGTTTTCGTCGGTCACACATGTATTAGTTTATTAGTAGGTCGTTTTCAAAAGACAAGGTAATCCTGCATGTCAATAGTCTTGAAGCACTTTCACTGCATAAGTTTTGTTTGATCTTTTGATACAATATACCTAATGTAATCTATTTTAATTCGCGTAAAATGCATTTGAAAGTTGAATATTAAAAAGCAAAGGTATATCCATCGGTCAGATTAATAATGGTAATTTGTGTATAATATTCCACTTATTTCCTGTATAAATTTACAACTTAAATGGCTAACAGTTTATTGTTCGTCTCACAAACGCGGCATTTACTACGTTTACATGCTAAAGTTACTTCAAATTTACAGTTAATACGTATTTAACGTAATTCGGATTAAAAAGTATTTATTTACGCAAATTTGCGCATTCGTACCAACTTCTGAAGCTGCCGTTTTGCATTGCCACTATAAGTAACAATTTGAAATAAGTCACTGTTCCTGTATCACTTGCCATTTGAAATAACTAAGATTCGGTTGCATATAAAGCTCGATTAAAGTTAACGGAGCAATCAATCATCGTTTCCATAGTAACAGTGATGTTGCTATAAGTACATTAACTTTTATCTAATAAAAAAATGTACAAAATTATATTTATATCCTCAATGATAATAGGAACAATAATCGCAATTTTTGTGGAACAAGTTCTTAGATTTTTTTACAGCTTTATATTTGGATCCAATTCGCTCCAAACGTCCCTCTTTTTTTTTTTATAACTAAAATCAAACAAAACTGAGGTTAGACTAATAACTGGGGCTTTTTTTCTATTGTATACAGTCTGTAAAATTTGTGACTAACACAAGGTTCAAAATAAAACTTGAAGTTGGTGAGCGAATCTACATTTAAAAGAATTTTTAGCGAAAACGCAGTATCAGGTGTTTACATATCAAATTAATGAAATTCGAATTGGCTCACTGGGTGGGATCAACTAGCGCGTGTAAACTTGATAATTTAAATTTGTTGTTACGTACCGTAATCGTAGTTTTAATGAAAAATCTTTCAGGCTTTTTTAATTAATAATAAACTCATAAATACCCCCCCACGGAGTCGATTATAAATTTGATAGCTTAATTTAAATGTTTTAAAAATGGAAAAAAAAATTATTTGGCTAGTACAGATGCACTTTCTCACAATTTACTTACGCCATACAATTATCACATGAGATATTCAAAATTTATATAATTATTAAATTGAATAATTTTAATTGTATTTATATCGTCGTATTATACACGCGATTATTTAACAGCATGTAGTTTGCTTTATTTAGTTGGGTTTATAGCTCTAATAGGGAGTGCGGAGTCAAAAACAGCTGCTAAGCAATTTATTTACTATGGATATGAAACATTGTGTGAGTTTGAAACATTATGCGGCTTTCACGGTTCCATATTTAACATAAACTAGGTTTTATATACATTTATATTATGAACATAAATTATAAGCATATGAAGTAAAGTTTTATTACTACAACAATGTATATGTATTTATGAGAGAGATAGTGAAAATGAAAGCTTGAAGAAGAAAGCGACATAACGTAATAAGTTTTTCCAACATCCTATAAACATATGCAATGACTTTGTTTGTACGTAAATTGATTTGTACCTGACGGACGTTAGTTACAATTTTTGGCAAATTTCACAAAACTTTCAGTGGAATTGGTTTATCGATTTAATTATTAATTTAGTTCAATAATAACTTAATGAAAGTTCCAATTCAGTGATTTCATGGTTTATTTATTGTTCATAACTTTCAGTTGTGCAGAGCAAAGTTTAGTTTAATAACTATTTTCCTAAATGATCTTTAATAACATGTCTTTAATTAGCGGCTGTAAAACTGGAATTATCATTAAACGTAATTAGGAAAGTCAGTTAAAAATTATTATTCCGGGGGCATCTGTGACTGGTTTGCCAATAAAACTGCGTTAGGGCTTTTTGTTATCGTTGGCAGAGGTATAATTAACCATATACCATATTTAACTTAGATAATTACACGTGCTTTAATGAAATGTACGATAATAGGGCGTGAATACTTCTTTATACCTTTTTTTCTTCATAAAAATAAGTTTTTTGTTGTATTATTTGGATAATGCTTATTCATTAAACACTATCAATCAAAGATAAACTTTTAGTTCATTAACATAATTCTGTTTTTTGTTAATCAATCGTATTTAGCTGTGTCTTGTTTTGATATAATATGTATTTAAAAAAAAAAAAGTTTTAAAATAAGTACAGACACCCTAATGTTCACTAAAATATAAAAGATCGATAGGTGATTAGGTTTTTATTTTATTTCTCAAATTTGGATAAATGTAGGAGAATGATATTTAGCAGATGTATTCTACTTAATAAAAGGTTTTCCCACCGTAATATTTTTAATCCTCCCACCTTCACAGGGGGCTGCAAAGCGCGACCCCTGTTATTATTTTTATCAGAACTTTTTGGTGGGTTGAAATTTTGGGATCAAAAATATTTTTTTTGAAAGTTTAGTTTATTTAGAAACTTTTTTTATTCTTTAGTTTTTCTCGTAAAACTTACCGGTTTTGAGTAAAAAATAAAATAAGTAAACGTGAATCATCAAATATTCCAATATAAAACGATTCATTTTGGTGTTTACCATGGTTTGTTTATGTTCATATTGGGTGGAATTGACGGGCGTCTTAGCGTTGTCGCCGCGTAAACGTCAAAATGAATTATACCCGTTCATTCTACCCGTTTATTCTACCCAATATGAACGAACCTAAAGAAACCATGGTAACGACCAAAATGAATCGTTTTGTATTGGAATATTTGATGATTCATGTTTACTTATTTTATTTTTTACTCAAAAACTGTAGGTTTTACGAGAAAAACTAGAAAATAAAAAAAGTTTTTAATTAAACCAAGTTTCAAAAAATAATAATTTTTTATTCCAAAATTACAACCCACTAAAAGCTTCTGATAAAAAAAACTAACAGGGGTCGCACTTTTCAGCCCCCTGTGAAGGTGGGAGATGATTAAAAATATTACTGTGGGAAATCTTTTATTAAGTATAAAACATCTGCCAAATATCATTCTTCTACATTTATCCCGATTTGAAAAATAAAATAAAAACCTAATTTTACCGCTCTCCTTTAGGGGGTGTACTAAGGAAAACATTTTATATGGCAGACATCCTTTAATTTTCGATAAGGAATCACCTCTCGAATTTTTTTTGCAATAGTTAAAAAACACCCTGTATATTAAAACATACCCAAAATAAGACTCAAAAATTGAATTATGAATGCGTGATATTATTTAATAATTTTTAAAGGGAATTGTAAATTATTGGTAATATTTTTATTGGTGCATTGGTGCATTTGGTGCATTGCAGTACTATACCGGGTGATTCAGTTTGACTGTCGCACCCCTATAACTTTGTAAGTATTGAAAATAACCCCAACAAACCTTATATATTTGAAATAGGCGAGAAATTCTCTATTAAGTGATGTGTTTTTGTTACCTCTACGATGACGTATGTCAAATCCGCGATAGGCAACTGTTTTTTCTTTTAAATTACATAGTATAAATTTTGTTGTTGATTCGGGTAGAGAATTTAATTCTGAATCCGACCATGTACTCAAAAAGTAGGTATACATTAGAAAATTTTCGAGAAAAATCAGTTCAAAGTTTATTCAAATCATAGCAAACAGTCTATTTAACATGACAAAAAACGATCAAATCTTAAAAATTATACGGTAACTATCAATGGAAATGTATTAAAATTTAATTTTTAATAAAAATAAAAACAAATAATAAACGTCGACATAAAAAATTAGATTTTAATGTATTCAAAATGGCCGCCACTGCTGATTTTTCTCGAAAATTTTCTAATGTATGCCTACTTTTTTAGTACATGGTCGGATTCAGAATTAAAGTCTCTATCCGAATCAACAAAAAAATGTATACTATGTAATTTAAAAAAAAAACAGTTGCCTATCGCGGATTTGACATACGTCATCGTAGAGATAACAAATGCACATCACTTAATAGAGAATTTCTCGCCTTCAAATATATAAGGTTTGTTGGTGTTATTTTCAATACTAACAAAGTTATAGGGGTGCGACAGTCAAACTGAATCACCCGGTATACACATACAAACAAAACAAATACGGTGTTCCCCAGGCTAGACGAATTATTCGATAAATTTGTTATTATTATACACACATAAAAAATTAAGATAAAACAACATTTCGCAACTTTGTTACTTTTCATGAACATCCTATATATTTTCCATTTTTATATGTTCCAATTGAGTATTCATTTAAAAAAAGTATGAGCTTTATGTACCTAAACCATTATTAAGTAATTTAGAGTTTTTAAACATTAAAGTAAATAGGACTTAAAAGTATAATAGGAGTAATATTTTACACATAATGATATCAGGAAAATAACATTTGCAAGACAAAACTCTTATAGGAATTGTTGACTATTAAATTTTTATAAAACGCGACCTCAAAAAAAATATCATGCTTTTGGGGATTTTCGTTAGTCGGCTCAAATGAACTATAACTAATTGAAGGGATGTGTACAAACGAAAATGTTTGGGGTACAAACCTACGGTTATCTTTTTTTTTTAAGTAGGGGCCAAGTTCACGGAAGTAAATGCACTGTGTTGATTTAAAAAAAATATTGTGCGTTAAATTTCTTGTGCAAAATTTTCATTAGCTCATTTTTGGATTTTGAGAAAACAATGTAATGTAAATATCTTTATCTATGTCTACTCTTCTACACAAAAGTATTCTTTATCTCTTAACGTCTGGAAGTAGTTTAGCGGTGATTGCCGATAAAGAGTGATACATCTGTTGGAATTCTTTCCCTTGCTGCTTTTTTATGTTACGAAAATGATTGGAAGCGAAGTTTTAGTATAATAAATATAAAAAGTTGAAAGCCAAAACTTGTGTCTCGCCGATGTGTAGTTGTTTAACGAGACTATAACGACGTTTATTTGCTGAAACCGCCTGATACGCCTCATTGACTGGGCATGTACTGGAAACCCCATGCTACTTTATACTGGAAACGTCAGTTCAGACGAGTCGATGCATATATTCAATACCTAATTTCAGCATTTGTTGACAACTAGTCGACCTCGCATAAAGTGTACATGAGAAAATTTAATTGGTGTATTCAGCTATACGTAAATAATAAGTATCAAAGAATTGTTACTATTGAATGTAAAACAAGTTCTTTTCTATAGAATATCGGTACTTATGTTTTGTCGTAGAATTGGGGTACAGGGTGATGATACTTTAAAAATTCATGAAAGTAGAAATTAAAGGACTTATAATCAGGGGTTTGGAGCGGAGCGCGCAGCTGGAGCGCAGAGCAGTGGAGCAATGGGTTTTTGCCCGGAGCGGGAGCGGAGCCCGCCCGGAGCAAATAATTTTGATTGCTCCACTGCTCCACTTTACTATTATAAACTACAATATTTTTTTTAAATGAATTATTCTCATGGGTATAGTATTTAATAAAATTATAAATAAACTAAATTTGATTTTTTTGAAGTATAATTATTATAAGGTAACTTTTCTGAATATTAATTTTCATTATTTTGTATTTGAATTTTGAAAAATTTTAAAGAACTTTTTTTCTTTTTTTTAACTTTTGAAGATCAATAATTTGTTCATTTATTTAACTTCATTTGTTTCTTAGGGTCAAATATTGTAATTTTTGGTCCATTTCCACATATCTCATAAAATTTTAGCTTTGTTTTAAAAAACTAATTTTTAAATAAAAAAACTTATTTTATTAATATTTGGAGCGCGGAGCGGAGCGGGAGCGGAGCTGGAGCGGAGCAACTAAAAAATTGGACTGCTCCAAACCCCTGCTTATAATTGTATTTTAAATAGTATAAGTACATATAATTTCCATCCTAACATTGTTGCAGCTAGCAATTAAGGGTTTGCTCATTTTGAATCGATTAAAATTACGACTGGTGTTTGTTAATAAAGTACTCAAGTTACATATGTAGTCGATTTGATGGTGTAATTACTTCGAACGTGTATGCATAGGGCGACGTATTATGTTACCACGAGTGTATTAGAGCTGTAAATTCATTTTTGTTCACAGTGTTGTATTTAAAATCGCAATAAACTTCTGGTGAGCGTCGCTAAAAAAATAATAAGTATTCAGTGTCATTCGTTAGCGTAATATACGTGAATCAGTACAATAATTGGTTTATTTATTAACGACTTGTCGTAGTTTTTGACCTTCGCATATTAATTGAGCAATTTCAACGAAAATAGGCGCTGTTATACGTATTGGAATTTATTACTTTATTGTTACGTTTTCATTCCTTTTTTGAAAATGATTTAAAGCTTAATAGAGATGGTAAATGATTGTTTTATATTGTTTAGTTGCTATTTATGTTGATATTGTCAGGAAGACGTGCCATGAAAATTAAATTAATGGTTATTGTAGTAATAAGTTATTTATGGCGAAGATTTTGTTTTAAGATTGAATTTTATAAACTAGCATCAATTTTTTTCTGTGTGGTTGTAGAAAGGTTTAATGTTTCTTATTGCGCACACACTTCCTGTACACATACATTTAAACTAATTGATTTAAAAGTATAGTGTTCACCTTAAATCTCAAATTACATTGTTAAAATTATGTAAGTTTATAGTTTTCACATTGAAATAAATATTTTTGAGTATAATTCTACAAGCGTTTATACGACAGTCTCAGTAAATTTTTATTGATTATTGACTATGATGTTGCAGTTGTAGCGGTTTATTGTAATTTACTGTTTGCTACGTTTATATCTGCAGCTTATGCCTACAATATTATAAAAATTTTCAAGTTTAATCTATATGAAGAATGGGTAAAGCCATGTTGTTATTTTATGACGAAGTGATGAATATAAAGTTAATAATGTCAGTCAGTATTTTAATGGCATAAAATGCTTAAAAAGAGAACTTTGCTAGAACACTTCATTTTAAATGGAATTACTTGAAAATGATGACGAATAAGTTCGTATAATAAAATGTTTGTTTTTATAATCCAAAAGTGAAATTTTATTTTGAGCCGCGAGATATGTTTGATAATCAACAATTAACATTGCAAGTATTTTTAGAAATCAAACTTGATTACCTAACTAGGTAATTGTCATATACTAACTCATTTTCGTAGGTTATTTATTTTTATTACCGTTTCAAAAGTTATTACTTTCCTGGATATTCTTTTTAATTGCAAAGTGATGAACATAAAAAGCTATTTAACTTAATTAAACGCAATTAAATTAATTTCCAGCCATCTTTTTTCAATTACCCACGTAAATTTTTTAATATCGCTAATTGCTTATTAACGAAAAATAAGCACTTTGCAAGACCGGTTTTTTAAATATTAGCCAAATCGGTTGAGGCCTGTGTCAACTTTTATCATATCCAGACAGATAAAATATTTTTTTTATTTCAGTTACTTTCAGGAGCTTTTTAATTGCACTCGAATATGTAGTTAAGCAAAAGACAATACCTATTTAAAAAAAAATGTCTATTTAGTTGCACTATTTTAGTAATTCGTCGATAAATATTCATTGGGTTGTGGGTATTTAGTTAATTATTATCTTGAAACTAATAAATTCAATCTTCATTGTTTAAAAAAAAAAATAGTTTTTACGCCGGATTACGTCCGAACAGTTTTAATTTGTTTTATTCATATGTTTACTGATGTACATATGTAACATATATTATAGATCCCACTAAACTCGTTAAGTTTTGTATGTTTATCGGGAAACGTATATTACGCTAAATTTTGTATTTGTGTTCCCCTTTCTATTTAGTGCGAATTACAGAACATTCAGTATCATTAATTGGTTAGATACCGTCATGTTCATGTTAAGGGAGTGCTTTATAGTATTATATACTGAATTGTCTTTGTGACTATTAGGATTGTGCTGTAAAAAATACAGTATTACTAAAATTTACATGTTTAAAGCTAGGGCTCGCTTTTTATTAAAGTTATGGTAAAATATTTCTTATATGTATCTAAGTTACTCTGTAAAAAATGCAATTTTACGGCAATTATATTATATACATATTTGTTTTGTATTTGCGCTATTTTTTGCAATTAGTACGTTACGTATAAAAATTATATTACTTTTCTGTCGTGTTATTAAAAAATTATCATCAGATAACACATAATCTATAATTCTTCTAACTACATGTTACTTGTCAATGTTATATAACATTTTTTGTGAACGTAAACACAATTGTCTTTAATACAATGTCATGCTACATGCAGTTTGTAATTATTATTTGTGTTTCTGACATGGTGTAATATATCATAGGTGAAACAATAGAATATGTAACTTATTGTTGATATTCAAATGAGTTTCATTTCGCTGTTTGCTTACTTAAGGTTCACAATTTGTCGTCTCCGCAGTTCCGAGTAACTGTACGGTGGTGCTTCCGAAACAAAAATCACTGTAATAAATAATTTAGTTACAGTACATTTATTTGCTTCTAGATACTATTGCGCTTCCGCACTAAAAGTGGCCAACCATTGGGGTGTGTGCACAAAAAAAATTGCCATTGAAATATTGAGTTTACGAAGGAAGAAATGTACAACAAAATTAAAATGCATCTTCGTTTGCGTAGATTAAATTTGTTTAATTGTCAGGTAAACTTCAAGTAGATCAAGAGTAATAAGCCATTGTTGAAAAATGTTGCAATTCGATTTGATGTTGTGTAATATGCAAATCAAATTAATCTAATAAATAAGCGAGGATATTTTATCACGTGTGTGTAGCGTTAAGTGAGTGGCGAATGCATCTCTTTGCCGACTGGGTCTTAACGGTACTTGATTTCATCTAATCACACGTCTGATTAGCAGTTCATTATCACTGACGCGAAACGTGCTAACACATGTGAAAAACAAATTACTTACAGTTTTTACCGTTTAAATTCCTTAAGTTCAAATTGAATGAAAGAAAGTGTTAAACTACCAGACATTTTATTTAAAATAAAAGATGTTTGCAAAATTTAGGGTTAAAACTATAATGTAATAATTGCAAATACATACTGTGAAAATAGGTTTTTCGAAGTATTTCGCCATAGCAAAAAAACTTGTAATATTTAGTTTATTTTTAGTCGTAACTGTTCGTTTTTAGCTTTTAGGTATAAGCGATCAACGTAATTGATAACAAAGATTAATTATTAGTGATGTAACTGAACATGGCAATTCTTATATATCATCGTTTTTAAATGCAATCATGTTGTGCAGTCTTGCGATCACTTGCAGTATGATCTTTAACCTCATGTAACTGTTCTTGGGATCTCTAACAATATCTTCAAGTTGTACTTTTAAGGTCTTACCTAACACCACACCCGTATTTCAGAATGTAAACAAATCTTTGGAAAAGCGCGAGGTGGTCATTAAACAACGTCCTTATCCTATCGGTACTGTTATTCTTGGGTCGCGTTTCCAAAGAAGATGAACGTAGCATACCATCCTAACAGCATTCCCTTGCTTCCTGGTTCCGGGTGATGGATAACACAGGCTTAGATATTTACTCTAGGTTAATATAACTCTAACTGAAACGCAAACAGGGCCAGTTTCCATATTAAATAAAGATAAAAAATTGATTGATAAAAACCTTACCTATATAACTTAAAAAAATATTTTAAATCTATCTACTGACAAACCTGATAAACAATTTGTTATTAAATTAATTATGATATTGCATTTCCAGACTAAAACCCGCGAATCTGTTTATTTTTTTGTTTCGCCCATACATTTGTTTTCATGTAGTCGAAGTAGGTAGCTATATTTGCACGCACATGTATTTTAATTGCGTTCTAAAAAATTTGTAAATCGTAAAACAAAATTATAACTTTAACCAAATGTTTTACTATGTTAAGTATTACATTGTTTTGTGTTTGTTTAAATTGATCTAAAGATCTTAATTATTTTTGTGTTATGTTTATTTGCAAATAATTAGAGGCCGTAGTATTTACCCTAGAGCCGTTGCTACAGAACGTTTTCTTTCACACGCGCGCACTAGAACTACCTTCCATATATCCCACGTGTTTGTGTTAATGACTGCTGGGTATTGGGTAATCTTTAATTTGTTTCCCAGATGTTTTAAGCTTAAGCATCATCATTCAGTTATATAACCCCGTTATATTATTTAATTATCAAATTTAGGGGTTATTATATTTTATGATGTTGCTATATTTGACCGCTTTAAATTGTTTAGGCGTGTTGTATTCCGTATAAATTGAATTATGACTGCTGATGTAACCAGAATCCACAAAAGGCTATCTTAATATTCGATTTCACATTTCGTAAAGTGTATTGTACCTTTACAGATCCGCTATATTCGTCATGAATAACGCTGTAAAACGACGAGACGAGACTGCCACGGTCCATATTGATATTCAACGAGTACACATCTCAATATCACAATGACTGGCGTTATCTGCCTAAAAGCCGGCGAAGGAAGCGAAAAATTGAACCAAACTTGAACGACGGACCATAAAACAACTCAAGATGAAACCTATTACGTTTGAAAACCTCCGCCGTTTAATGGGCGGAGGTCGTAAGAAAAAAGAAAAAGAAACATCTTTTAAACGAAGTGATTCTTTTAAACGGATATCGATACGCAAAAGTTATCTAGATCGAGGCAAAAAGAAACATTTACAGAAACTTGAAGTCGCTACGCAAACTGTTGCAGAAGAAGTTGTTACTAAGATATTTGAACCTCCCACTAAAGTAGACAGCTCCATACAGGTGAATAAAGTGGAAATTAACAAAGAGTTGGTTTCAATATGTGAATCATCAAAATTAATAGAAAATAAACTTAAACCAAAAGAGAAAGTAGTGCCCGAACGTAGTGTAATAGCATATGGACAGTGGCTACAAGGAATTCGTGTGGACGATGCGCAGAGTGTTAGTTCCTCAGGAGTAAAAGGCTCTGAAAGAACTATTATTTACGTTCCTGCATCGAATGAAACAAAATTGCCATCTCCTGTTATCCGACAACTTTCCTCATCGCCAGTGTTTCGCAAAAAATCACCTGTTTCACGAAGAAAGCCCAAAGTGTGTAGTCCCATCTTACAGCGAAAAGAAAGTAATGATTCTGCCGTGGAGATGTTTCCTTGGGGAGATTCTGTGGATATTCAGAAGTCTCCTTTGATCAGAAGGCGCACAAGAGTTCCCTCACCTCCTTCTCTTTTGCCTGATTCGGGTCCTGAAGAAATGTGTTCCTTATCTATAAGTTTGGGTAGGATTTGGATGGACGCGCCTCAAGGTATGGCACCAAGAAGTTTAGAGTTACCTCGGGTGGCGGGGTCGCCTCCACCCGCACATCATTCCTTAGATAGCGCGCTAAAAGACCGCAGAGAAGATCCTATTGTTATAAATAGATTACAAAAGAAACCCACGCCCCCTGTCACAAGAACTTTATCGTCCACGAGTAATACGACTGCATCTACGGGAATTTTTTCTAGTAAAGATTCCGGCTTCTCTTTTTCGATATCGATACCGAAATTAACAGACTTTAGTTCTTTAGCGGGCCCTGTTCCCACTTCAAAAAGTTTTTTTCGTAAAAAACGACCCAAACCTAAACTTTCCGTCAGTAGAGACGGATATTTTAAACGAACATGTGGTGCTCTAACTGAAGTCAAACGCAATTCAGTTCGACGTAGGAGTAGTAGTAAGAAAAAGGGCAGAGGCTCCGGAAGGAATAAGAAAAAGAAAGTAAATTCTTCTAAAAGTGACATGTATCAAGTGGTTGTAAGTAGACCACAACGCTCGTTGAGAGCTTTAAAACTTGATCCTATGATATTCGTGCCCCCCGAGAAAAGAAAAGCATCGGTGAGACGAAAAAAGTCATTCAAGATCGGAATGCGTGAAATAAGGAATTTTAACCCCCACGATATGGCGATGTATTCGACCAGCAAAAGCGTAAACGAGAGTACGGATGAGGGTCTATATGAGCCTCTCCCTGGGGAGTTTGAGAATCTCTCCGACGAGCAACCCCCTAGTGGTCGCATTTCTCGTATTAGTTTGCGGGAAGACGACTACGACTACCCTTCTAACGACTTCGCGGCCGCGGCCTGCCTTTCAGAGGAGTCTGCCGCCTCGGGAGCCATTAGTCCCGTGGTCAGTGATGTTGATAGTAACGATAGCAGTTCTTCTTATAAGTGCAACAGACATTATGTACCGCCGGGAGTATCTCCAGTTCCAAAGAGACGACCAGTTAGACGAAGGAAATCGGGTCTGTCTCATAAACGTAGTATTACATATGTAGCACGACCTACGATCATGAGGGCACCATCCACCCTTCGTAGAGCTACGAAAAAGTCTGGTAAGTTGATTACATGTTGTGTTTTAAAAATAATTCATTTTTAAACAATTAAGAGAGTCGTCTTCTTTATCAATTTATGTAAGCGATACTATTTATATTTTTAAATTTACTTCTTCTTCTTCTTTTACTAAACCTTATGCCTCACGGCGTCGGCTTTTGGTGGTTCTCCACCCAGCTTTTCCAGATCTTTTTGTCTGCCGTCATCGCTCTCAACTCCCCAACTGTTTTCCCTCTTTCACGGGCAATTTGTTCTAAATTTACAAGTCACTATATTATTCGTGGACTTTGTGCTGCAAGTATGTCGACTTTTCATGCTATTACTCATGCCGCGATGAAGTTTTTTTTAACTATGTATCGGTTTTACTAGATGTGTTGCTTACGCGTTGATTATACGCCAGCGGGTGTGATTGATTATTTCGATATTCTATCGAGTTTGCTGACGGAATTACACAAAAAAAATCCATTTGCTCAGCGGGCTTGTACAGCGACTTGGAGAGATTAGTTCTCACGCCTTAGCAACTTGATCTTGGAGTCTATTTGTTAAATATAGTACAGTGAAAGTGCCCCTCTTGAGAATACGCAATGGTTAGGCCGATACGATTTGTGTAGCCTCGGGACTTTGGTAATAAATTAGATCTCATCAGAACCCAATTGATATAGCCTAGTTCGTTACGTTGTTATATAATAAATATGTCTCGGGAACTTTCGATATTTATTTCCATTATTGCTACAAATGTTCCTATAGCGTGCAATGTGATTATTGTAGTGTATAGAAAGCTTTTTATTCTGTAAATTAATTTTTATAAAGTTATAAGTTGCATTTTTATTGTACTAATCATAATTATTTATCTTACCCGGTCAGTGAATACATTTGGTTATATCTAAAGTGTAGTTTTGTAAAACGAAATAAAGTGAATTCATGTAGGTACAAGGTACATACATATTAGTTATTAAAATACTGCAAGATTTAGCTTAAACATTTTTGTAGTAACCTTAAATGTATTCAACTTAAATAAAAATTTCTTCATTGGTATCAACGTTAAGTGTAGTATCTTATGTCCACCAATATGGTTTGCAAACTGTAAATTAAATTAATTTAAAGGGTAATGTTGTTTTGTTTTACGTTTTGAAAACGTCATTGCATTTATAGTTTGAGTTTATTTAATGTTACAAATAAAATATCAAAATAACACACGACATTTATAAAAAGTTAATGGCCCGTTTTACTGCTAACTATAACAAAAATTACAATTAGTGATAACTAAAATGTAGGTATGTTTTGTGTTCTAAATATGTATCAACAAATAATTTCTAAACCCGCACTGTTTAGATGCTTTAAATTCCTCCTTCTCAGGGTTCACGTGCACAATTTATTTTATTCTCAACTTTACTACCTCTTCCTATCTTTATTGTATACGCTTTATCACCACCAAGTAGATAAGGATGCGACATATACGTTTGGTTTAATTAGACAAAATTAAACATTTCTCGGTTTAAATTGCATTTCAGTCCTTAAAATATATAGCTCAGTAATGAATAGACGATTCCGAATGAAAAATGGAACGGTTTTATTTGCATAATTCTGCTACATTTGAATCCCGATTATCGGTAAGTTTGGTCGCAAACGATACCATAAAATGTTTTTTACTGAATGCGAACAATGTGGCCGTTTGTGGCGGAGACAAAAAATTATGCAACCTTCTAGCCGTTCATAATCTATTTTTTTTAATTCTTTTTTTTTTGTGTATATTTTTATTAGTCCATTATTTATACTGAAAATAAATTGCAAAGAAAGTATTATTTTACCGGGTAATTAAATATTTATTACAAATACAGTTTTACTAGTGCGTATATTTTTGTTGTTAAACTTTTTTATTATTTTGGGAGTTTATGTTACAGTTCGTAGCTATAATGTTGTTTTGTAGACAGCCCTTGTTTACATGTTTTATTCTACCATAAAATAAATCTGCCAGGAGCACTCACATGAAGCACTTGGCCAAGGTATAGTTGTCGTGTATGGCATTTAGAAAATTGCGTTGCCAAAGGTTGGTAAACATGTAATTGTGCAGCAATTTTGTCAATATCATTGCATATGCTGATCGCAGCTCGTTGTTAAGCTGTATTGTATTTTTAATATTGAACCTCGTGAAGCAATTTACATATTCCTCCTTCTTTATGATTTATTTTGCTCTACTGTGATTTGCTTTCCTTACTTTGGTCGTCCGCATCTGATCACTGGTTTTGTACATCTCTTATTATTTATTTACCATAAAATACGCTGGAGGTCTTAAAGTTCAAACTATGCAATTTAATTTTTGCACGTTGCCACACCTGATGGCATCTCTTTTATTATCCACCTGCTGGAGTTAAAATAAAGCTTATGCACTCCTTTGCCTCGAAGGTCTTTGGGAACTCTATTCTTGATTTGTGCATCTTTCTTCTTTTATTGGTGTTCGAATGAAGTGGTGAACCGAGATGGATGGTGAGATGGTGTTTCGATCGGGATGAGAAATGTGTGTGTCAATGTGCTCTCTTATGCCACCCGCAAAGATCGTGATTCTTATTATGAAGCAAGCGGTAACCAGACACGCTCTTCGTTCTTTCGTGATTCCCTTGTGATCTACTAAAAAAGTAGTCAGAGGTACGACTGACCACGTACATTTACAATCACAAAATAAATATTGGAAAACTTGAAATATAAGCGCAATTGTAAATATTTTAATACAGCTTTACATTTGAAAACGTTTTGTAGAAGTCAAGAATTACATTCATGATATCGTGTAATTAAATAAAAGTGTCAGGTAATTATAGATTTGTGAAAAAGACACTTAATTCTTGAATCGATTAAATCACTTTAACAGTTACAGTTGTTACATTAATCTGTTAAAAATATTCGTTTTTGTATTTTATATAATTAAAAGTTCATTTATCTACCAAATAAATTACATTCAGGGAAAACATGCACTTATGTCTGCCTATAAATTGTACTTTAACGGATTCTCTTCTTAAGATTTTAAGAGTTTTGTTAATTTTGTTCTCACGTTAAGTTGGTTCATGAAAAGTTTGTTAGCAAGATATGTTAATTTATGCAAATATCTTTTAGTTTCGATAAGTTAATTATGGTCTTAAGATGAATTACATATGTTTTACAGTATTCCATGCTATTCGCGCTAGCAATATAAACTTGTATAAGATAATTGTTGATTAGCAGATTTAAGCGCAGTGGGATTTCTTATTAACGAATCTGTCGAATTCGCTTGAACCAGCTCTAGCACAGATTTATTTTGCGGGGTGTGTATGAAATGATTTCATTACGAAAACGTCTAAATATTTACAAAAAGACGCATTTAATCATATTTGGTCCCATTTTAACTTGCTCAATTTAAAGCTATTTACTGAAAAGATTTTAAACTATTTAGCCGTGCCCTAAAAACATTGTTTAAATATAGCTGTGAGTTGATTTCTATTTTAACAAAAACAATAAACTATAACGTACATATTTAAATCTTTTAGCACCAATAAGAAAGAACTCGTTTGTGGAATTAGATACAGGAAGGAATATTTTTATTTATTCTAAATGTATTACATATGGAAATGTATATGTAAATTGCTTTTGGGTAGTCGTTTTTTGTGTTATACGGTCTGTATTTCGCATAGGGCGCATCCACCGATCTGCAAAATCACTTGTGGCAAATGGCTCTCGGCCCTGTATGATAATCAGATATTTCCATAATCTGTGAGCCCGCAGATGGTCAGATATCGTTTCTGATACTTATTTTGTCTTTTAAGGAAATGTTTTTCAATTCTATTCGTGCACCATTCTCAGCCAACGCGCATTTCGATTTGATTTCTTCTCCTTTAGGAGCAAAAAGTTCGGTTGATCTGTCTGAGTTATTTTATTGTTTTGTTCAAAATTGTCGCACAATAAAAACGGTTGAGAATTGACAGTGAAGGTAAGATATCTATTTTAAGTTTTTTTTTGTGTATTGCAGAGGAGCAGCACTTTAACACAAGCAAAAATTAAATTGATGAGTACTATAACAATAAAAAAATAAAAGATACAGTACGTTAATACACTAAAATGTCGACTATCATATCTGAAATATTGAATAATGTTTTAGTAATATTGTATTAAAATATTATCCAGATTCAGTTTATTCATTTTTATTATGAGATCGCTTATAATCTGGTTTTTATTTTGACTTTCACGTAGCATAAAACATTTAAGTTTTCGATTCAATGCGCATTGTATTTTGAACTTACGCAAACGGAGCATTCATCCAGTGCCTCAACTGATTTCATGTTCGCGTTATGTAATATTGTAGTTTGTAATACAACAAGCATAGATTTGGGAGCGCCTTTGCTCGTCTATCTTGATCTTGCATCTTCACTGCTCTTCATGCTTAACCTATTCATTAGGAGTACCGCCTTTCTACTAGTAAACTGATGGTTATCTGAGTGTTTCGACCTCTAATAATAATTAATTATTCAATTGGTCAATAAAGAGATACCTCTGGTTTCAAATCAAATGCTTATATAATGTTAAAACACAGTTTTAGTCTAGTGACCGAGGGCATCGGAAGGAATATCTTTACCAAACAAATAGCCCGTAAAATAATTGTATTCGAAACATTTTGCAGCAGATTTTTTTTTTTATAACTGTAATTGAAAAAATTAGGTGTAGTGTTCGGAAACCTAGTCAAATATAAATGATTACCTTATTCCTAGTTTATTGCAAGTTATGAGCGTAGACAAAAAAATCTACCTGTATTGAAAATTGATGGAACTGCAAAAAAGTGGAATAATGAAATAGCCTTTTCATAATAAATAGTCCTTCTGGGAATCGTTGCTCTTCGAAAAGAAATTGACTTCGGTGCATTTCGAGAACTTCAATCTAAAAACGCTCGTCTATATTTTATGAACATATGAAGTGTCACCACTTCTGTCTTTTTTATGTTGCATATAATGCTTATATCTGTATAACGGTTTAATTTTGTCATATGTAAAATGTTATAACAGAGTAGTAGGTACTATAGATGTAAACACTGTCGAACATGTATTAAATTCAATAGATTTACAATTGCCCTTGCTAATTTTGACTGTGTACCACATAATTCATGCTCACTTTGAAGCTGTACTCAGAAGTTTTGAAAACTGAATAGCTCTTTTAATACAAGCTAAAAATTGAAATTTAGCAATAATTTTTATTTTTATAAATATATTTATTACTTTTAAAATAAAAATGTAAATATTTGTGCCATGTGATTGTCTATACCTAATATACCATCGGTATTCGTCTTTTTTACATATTAAGTTACGATGATATAACAGACTATTTTTTTTATACAGGGTGTGTGTAAATTGGCGGAAGCGCTACACGTGGCGATGTTCTTCATAAAATTCTAAGTCGAAAATCTTAATACAAAAATATTGTACCATCCTTGCTGTGTCTGCAAGGGGTCCTCAAAGTTTTGACATTGTCCTTTAATAAGCGTTATTATTTAATATTTGTTAATGAAAAAGCTGCGATTTGGAATAAAAATAAATTTCGAATAATATTTTTTCCTAGACATTGCGTTTTTCCTTTCAAAAATTGGTGTTGAAAATATGTTAATCACTGATTTGAATGAAAATAATACATATGGCAACATTGACATTAGCTGTCATCTCTGTTTTTCTCGTAATTATTCCTTGTTTGTATTAGACGATACCTAAAAGATTGCAGCTATGTTTATGAACTGAAGGCTTTCAGATGGAACAAATATTATAAATATCTAAGTGAAAATTGCTAATAAAAAAATGTGTAAACGCAAATCAGTGGAAGAAATGTTGCCAGATTTTTGTTTTTTTAAATGGTTCCTGAGACCATAGGAAGCATGGTACAACATTTTTATATTAAGATTTTCGACTTAGAATTTTACGAAGAACATCGCCACGTGTAGCGCTTCCGCCAATTTATACACACCCTGTATAAACGGCATATTGTATATTAACTGGAATAGATGACATCTGGTGTTTTCTTATCAATGATACATCACTTGTGAATAAAAATTGCAAATTTACCTATGCCAAAAAAAACAGCTTTTTTTAATAAGTTGGTCATGATTGTTACTGTTTTGTTTTTAAACAAAACAAACGCGCTTAGTACATCAACGCTGATACATTTTAGTTATTTAGATAAATAAATATCTACTTAACAAAAATTCAGATTTCTGTTTAATTTTTTTTTTTTAAATATTTGAGAAAAAAATATTAAAAAACGCAAAATTTCAATTTTTGGTTGTAGTAAGATAACTGTTGGGCTCTACTACATGTAATTTTTTGCTACTTTCACCGAATCTCCATCTCTTATCTTAAACGAGAATCCCATAGTGGCCCTAATTAAGTGCAACACCCTACCCTGGGCACTAGGGGTGGGCGATATATCGATAAATATCGATATAATTTTGATATCGATATATCGAAATATCGGATATCGATATATCGGAATATCAATATATCGATATTCCGACATTCCGATATATCGATAATTTAAGGGCGGGAAGCTTTTTTTTTTTTTTTTAGGTCACCAGTCTCTTTTTTACCGACTTTTTTAGCTTCGCGCCGCTTTTATATCGAAATTTCGATATGTCGATATATCGATATATCGATAATATACGACTTTTAAAATTTTCCCATTGAAATTGCGGTGTTGCGTGATCCAAGTCTACACCCTGTATATTGGTACTGGATTCGTATGCTCGTTGTTGATTTTGTGCAGTTATATATTTCTATAAAAATATAAGCTACTCACGTATTATTTTTAATTTAAAAATGATATTTCATTGTATAAAAAGATACATAATCGAAAGTTTTTTGTGGAGTGCCGCCAACCAGCGGAGCCTAAACTCATTCTTCGTGTATGAAAATTCGTTAAATAATGTAAAAAAACTGCCTCGTCTTCTGTTGGATGCAACTCGATTAACGTTTTTGTGAAAGTTAACATGAAAATTGTAGTTTGTTTAATGTTGCATATGCTGCTCTCTAAATAGATGATGAAGATAACTAATAAATTTTTTAACTTTTTCCACGTTGACTTTTTTATTTCGTGTAATGAAGTCTGTGTATGTATAGTTACTGCCGTATTATCAATATAAAACGAAATTTTGCAATTTGCCATCAAGTAATTTAAAAAAATTAAGAATTATTAGCATGTGTGAAAAAAACTTAAAAAGTTTTGCTTTATATATTTATTAAAATGTTTCTGATCGACTTAGGATATGTCGCTATATAATAAAAACGTTTAAGCTTAAATCTAATAATTGCTGAAGCGATGTTAGTGTTTATTGATGCAACAAAAATTATGAATTGTTTGAATTTTTAAACTTTCCACGAGTGCAAATATGAATTGTAGGAAGTATACTACACGTTTTAACGATTTAATATCACTTGACCTTTAATGGTCATACAGTTTTAATAATTGAACATAAAAAGTACAAATATAATTTTAGTGCATCAAAAAAGTATTCCCATAGAAAATGTTTTTTAGTTGTAATCAAATTATTGTTTTGTGCTTCAGTTATAACTGGTTAAGGCTAGGGAAATATATTTTGTAGCATAAACAAATGATGTCTGTTGCAATATATTGTTTCATGATCCTAAGCAAAGCATACTTTAATTTTTTTGTGGGGTGCGTTTTAAAATGTAATTTTAATGTCATGGTTGTGTATTGTTGTGCATAATGTCGATTATTTAATACATCCTATAATAAATTTTAATATTTTGAAAGAGAGGCAATGATAGTTATTGCAAAATGATGTATTTATGGTGTTAGCTGCGCCCTGTCGTCATTTACAGTGGTGGAATAAACGTCCTGCGTTAAGTATCAAAATAACGTCAGGCAATAATAATATCGTCAATAAATATCACTGCGGGAAAAGTAAATCAATCACCTCTGGTTACAAGAATACCTATTATTCTTTATTATTTCCTATAGTGATTTACTGTTATTGCCGAAGCAGTTTTAATAGCGATCGTTTCACAGCCTATCGCGATGTCGTTAGCCACAACCTTACATTTTTTTAGAGTTCCACTGTATATTACATTAAGTTATGCAGCGTGCAATCTCACGATTAACTGCTTTATTATAATGTAGCGAATTAGACTTATTTTCAAGTTGGGGTAATCGGGTTTACTCATCTACCATTCTAAAGCAATACCAGTTGCGTTGTACTAAGCATAAATGGCAGCAAATAACACCAGAATACTGTGTATCTACAGTTCTTAAAAAATATGGATTTTTAGTGGCATAATAGTTTAAATTGTGCCGATTAACTGTTCTGGTTGACAGTTCATACAAATTGTTTTGAATTTTCAAAGGCTAGTACCGATATTTTAGGTAAAATACTCGCAAATAATCACAAGAAACGAAATAACTTGAAAAATATTATATTTAGACATAAAACATGCTTAACGACTTTAAAAGATAATTAAATTTTCTACAAGAAAATGTAAAAATATATAGGGTGTTCCATTAAAAAAAAAAAATTATATGCGTTTAAAGTTTAGCGAAATGGACCGAGTATAACGAACACCCTGTATATTATTTTAAAAATGTAACTAGTCAACAATTACTATGACACTATTGTCTAATAAATTATCAGAGTAAATTGCTCTGGTGTTGTTATGTTAATAAATATAAATATTTTTATAAAGGTCTGCCTCTGTCAATATTTTCAAAAAAACGTTAATAATTCAAAAACGGTTCATTTCAGACATAAAAAACCTATAATATTTTTGAAACAGAATTTAATTTTACATCCAAAAATTACAAAATATACAGGATGTTTAGTATCAGAGCGCAAAAACAAAACACTGTATAGTTGAAAGTTTTTGGTTATGTAGTAAATGATTACAAACAACTTTTATGTTTAACTTTTTTTAATATTATTACTAATAACAGAGCTATCGAATAATTCGTCTTGGCTGGGACACCCTGTATACAGGGTTCTCGTTTTTCGAGGGCCACTATGGGGATCTCGTAAACGGTAAGAGTTACGACCGGTTAAATTAGGGCAAAGCTATATATTCAGGTGCTTAATAATTTGAAGCAAACAGAACTTATCTAGCTCTTTTAGTTTTTGAGATATAGGGAAAAAAGTAAATAAGTGGATTTTTGTTTTTGTCCGTAACTTTTTCATTTGATTTCGAATTTCATTTCTGTAGAAACTTTTTCATGGCCACTTTTTGCAAGGAATCAGAATCCCCAATTATATTTTCCGTGCGACGTTTCGTTTTTTTAAAACCATCATCAGGTCAATTTTTTCTTATGGACGCTATATCTGATTTTAACGCCAATTTGTAAAGCTTTTTTTCTGAATTCGACGATGTATAACACTTGGCACATTTTTGAAACAATTGTTAAAAATGGCAAAAACAAATATTATTTTAAAACAAATCCTAATCGGCATGGTAAATAATTGTCTTTGTCCCTTTTTCCTTGGAAGCACGTAAGTTAACCGTATGAAATTACTATTTCAGGGATTTAATTAAAAAAATAGGTATTAATAAATAAATATGTTAGGAATGCATTAAGTAACATTGATCACTTATTAGCAAATATTTTTAGGACGTTTTCTTTGGTTAAGTAATAAATTTCTCTAAAATGTATATTTAATCCTTATTTCGACATCAAATGAAAAAGTTACGGACAAAAAACAAAAATCAACTTTTTTACTTTTTTCCCTATATCTCAAAAACTAAAAGAGCTAGATAAGTTTTGTTTGCTTCAAATTATTAAGCACCTGAATATACAGCTTTGCCCTAATTTAACCAAAGTCGTAACTCTTACCGTTTACGAGATCCCCATAGTGGCCCTCGAAAAACGAGAACCCTGTATATTGAATAGCATATTGCAAATACGCTAAATATAATTTGGATCAGAATTTGCAAAACTAAAGCGTTTTAGACCGGATGTGGCTCAAGACATTTTTTTACAGTCTTCGATGCACTTATTAATTGTCAACCTAATCAAATAAATAAGCAGTCATTTAACTCCGTTTACTACTTTATGCTTGTTTAAATTAAATTTTATTTGCACTTGCTGTAACCTTAGTGAATCCAAGCCACGCAGCCGACTTTGAAACTGTCGAAGTTCTGTTCTTAGGCTCTCGTTTTTTCACTCTTTGAAGGGTGTTACACTTCAAAGTTTTCACTAGATGGTCGTATACAAGTTCATAAGGGAAACAAAATATAACTTGGGTATGAATTACACTAGGAAAATGGAGGTAAATAATTTAAGTGCTATATGACTTAAAATGAAGCAAATCTGAATTAGTCATTGTTCGAATATAATTTTCAACTAAAACACTTTAGGTTAACTTTTGAAGTTTAATAGAAATAAAATAACAATCTTGAAAAAATTTAAAAAAAATTCTTTGTAATACATTACATTTTAATTTCACTTCTAGGCTTAAAATTTTCATCAGTAAATAATTAATTTAAAAAGAAGAAGAAGAATTGTTATCATGGTTGTTTATTTTTAAATAAAGAATCCAAAAAGATATATACATATTTATTAAAATAGAGGTATTTAAAAACTACTGGAAACGATTTCTCCTCGCAAAAATATTTACAGGTGGATTCCCTAGTGTTTACAAGCTATGAATTATCGTCTGTGTACTGCCGTAAAATAATAGCCACAAAATAATAGTACATTCCTGTAAGTAAGTGGACTTATGTTATATTAAAATTTGAGGTGATATAGGTACGACAGCTTTTCTCGTAAATAATCTTAGTTTTTAATTTAGATTAAACAACTGAAAGAAGATCGGATTTTTTTAAATTAAAGAATCGTTAAAATTCACAGCGTAAAAGTAAATTTGAATTATTTTTCATAATATGTTGAAAGCCCACTACTATTTTAACAAATTTATCAAACATTGCATTTTTACCTACAATTTATTATTGAAACATCAATTGTTCAGGTAATATTTGTTTTGGGCAAAAAACATCGATTATTTTATTCGAAGGCAATTAAATGTATCCACCTATCTATAAGAAAGTATAATATAAGATGTTATATTTAAAAAATGTACTTATTGATGTAATATGGACCGAACAAAATAAACACTATAAGAGTTTTACTAGTAAATAATATGGCAAATAAATAAAAATAATTTAAAGGTATATGGCTCATGATCTACAACAGCTTTTGTTGTTATTTTTATTTTATTTTAATAAACCAAATATTAAGAAAAAAGGTTTTAGATGAATGTATAAAATTTCGTGTTTTTGTTTAACCTAACCTGAGGAAATGACAATTAGCATTTTCTTAATGTCAGTGCATAACATCTATCATAAATTTTTTCCTATATTCTTCCGTATAACTATATAAAACTCATGTTCTTATTTAAAAAGTTATTTTTAATAATTAATATTACAGTTTGTATTCATTGCGTTGCAGTTTTAGTTTTTATTATTTGCTTTTGATTTATCGTGACTATTAATTACATTTTTTCCGTGACGTTCCTTTTTAAAGTAATAATTTTTGACACTATTTTAAATTTAAAATAGTGTACAAAATATAATTTTACTATTGTGAGCTTTATTTTTCAGCTGCGCTAGTTAAGAATTAAAACGTACAATATTATTTTGTCTCATTAAAGCTGAATATATCTTTTTGTGTATTTTGTAAAATTGGGGCAAAAATAACTTTATGAATGATTGTCCGGATTTTAAAGTTCTTGAATACAAGTTAACTTTTATTTTAAATATATGTTACGGTTCAGCTAAGAACGAAAAGCAATTTAAGATGCTACGTAACTTGTCCATTTTACGAGTAAACGCAAGTAAACAAGTGGAAAAGTCACGGAATGAACATGAGACAAATGGTTTTGTAGCAAATTCTTATATTTTTAGTGATGCGATTCACCGACGTTGTGATCGTAGGCTGCCTGCCTAGAGCCATGCCATCGAACTCTGACAAGATGTTTACGTTGTGCTCCGGTTCGAGTGATGTAATAAGACCCAATCCGATATTTGACGTGTCGCATTGTCACGCAAACTGTTATGATACTTGCCCGACTATTGGCAGACAACCCACATTGCTACTCAATTTGACGCTTTGTCTATTATTATTGCCGTTTTGTAGCTGTATGTTGTTTCGCGCGAAACAATAGGAGAACGACAGTGTCTCGATGAATTTCGTTCTCGGCATTGATGGAACTTCAGTTTTAATTACAGGCGTTCCAGCAAAACCTAAAACGCATGCTTTGTTCAACAAAACTAGTTGTTGGGGGTAAAATGTACACGTGTTAGGTGAAAAGTCGTAATGTTATATTTAAAAAAAATTAATGTTATAATTCGTTCTAAGTTCGCACATACGTGATATACAATATTAAATACTGTAGCTAATATAATGTAATAATAAGTTTTAGTTAGTAACATACCTACAATATACAAGTGAACCATTAAATAAAATTTTAAAACAGTTACGTATAATAACTTTAAAAGAATTTGGCTATAATACGGTGCTGTTTTAATTTGTTGTCATAGATAGGATATTTATAACTCAACTTCTCTTTTATGAATTCAAGCCATAATATATTAAATGTATTTTGACTAAACGTATTGTAAAATGTCAAATCTTTGTCTGTTTATTTTTATTTAAACTGTTGAAATTTTTAAAAAATCCTGCATAATGAGGATGGGTGTATTTATCTTCAGGGGCGAAAGGAAGCGTAAACAAATGAAACTTTACTGGAGTGTTTATGGAATGTTGTAATAAGTAGATGTTGATACACTGACGTTTTTCTTTTAAAGAATTCTTACAAAAACACGAACGTAATTAAAATGCCACCATGTCTGCGTTACTGGCATATGCTATGCACGCCCTAGTGACAGCTGTATTCCAATTTAAGCCTTCTTTTATTCGGATACTGTCTAATTGAACATAGACTCCTAATTAAAGTTCTTCTTAAGACGGACGAACAGTGCTAGTAACCTGACAATCTAAACACAGTGTATAACCTTCAATAAACGTCGCTCATAAGTCGTTTCATCATATTGTTTACATCGTGATGTAAACTTTCCAATATTGGTTTATTTTATTTCAGATCATGGTGTTATATTGTTTGTTTTGCAGCAAGATTTTCTGAACGTGATAGTATTACGTCTTAAGGTGGCGTGTGATTGGCATTCACATCTCGGGTATGATTTGTGAAAACTCACCTTTTTTAACCGACCTATTTTGCGAATAAGTTAAATAAATGTGCACAGATAAATTTTTCATTAACAATAAGTCGCTTCATCACATGTCAAAATGAGGAAATATTTTACACAGTCACAGCATCTGTTCGTTATCATATACAAAATTTTGATAAACGAATAACAAACGTGCTTATAATATTAAAATATCGGTAACACCGTCAGATTTAAACTAGCTGAGACACATGTGTGTTCACCCATTTTATTGCCTACTAGCTTTAGAAGTAGTGATCAGTCTAGACTTGTTGAAACTGTTTTATTGGCAGCAATTATAAGTTGCCGTCCATAGCTAAAAAATGCTTGATTCATATCATACTTCGATTCAAATGTACAAAAGCACGTTTTTCAAATGGTCATACTTATTACAAAAAATAAAGTTGTAGCAAGGATATTATTCCCCGAAAGAAGTACTTATGTTAACATAGCACAAATATTCATCAATTATTGGATCATCTTTATTGAAAAATATATGGCTGTGATTATGATACAGCTAAAACTTTATTACTCGATACATCTGTAACTCGATTTACATCAGTTGCTCGACTTTAAAAAGACATTGAAATCGGCACACACGATAAGAATTTTCCACTCTAATTGCATAATTAACAAAAGCTTTCTAGGTCGACTTTCCTCCATAACTCGATTTTTATAAGCCCCCTTGAAATTCGAATAAGAGGTTTTACCTGTTTAAAAACTCAACCGTTCCAATAACGCTGCAAAATGATAATTCCGAATCTAATTATTGTTAATAAATGTACTTATCTACTAAATCGAATCAAAAAACGTAGATTCTTAAATTAAGAAACAAGAAATTTTAATAATTGACGGAAATCATATTGAAATATTTTGGAGTAAATAAGACCAATATGTAGTACCCGATCTACGTATTTCGGGGCCAAAGGAAGAAAGCTTAAATTGAGCCCCTTTCTTTCCAGAAAATTCTAAATACCAAAAAAGAACTTTAATTTATACATTTCTTAAGATAGGATCACAGGTAATGTTTTTATTAAATTATGTGGAAAATACCTAATCTGCGTAAATACGCTTTTGTTAAATAATTACATTGAAATTAAAATAATGCTAATATTCATAAATTATTACTCATAATCAATAGTTAACTGTTCTTAATTTTAGTTAAATTACAACCCAACAACTTGATAAAGTAATCATTAATAACTACGTTAATTTAGACAAAATCTTCACCCGCTTTGTTGTATGTAGATCCGGCCCTGCCAATGTGCACTTTTTGGTAAATTGTGTATTTACTTGTCCTTAAGCTTTTAATAACAAATTTTTATTTAATGTTATATGTTATACTAGAATCAATCATAAATTTCTTACCAAGGTCTTTTTTATTGAGCACTGTTGACGTTACGTAACTCGCTCGTCAGTATTCAGACGGATGTTGTAGAAGTTACGATTTGTTGATAATGTGAACATTGTTTTGGTGAGAATTGTGTCGGCAATGTCGTTTGGAGGCCGCTTGTAGTCATTAGCGCTACAACTGCTCCAAGAGCCATTATGAAACCATTCCACCGTGAAAGTGACGTCTTTGAGGTTAACGTTATATGTTCTTCCTGGTCTTTAAATGCTGAAAAGTATCTTAACAATTGATCGTAAACGAGGTACGTGCGCACCGCACCGCCCATACATTCACTTGTCCATCCCAAGAAAGCAGGAAGTCGCAGTTTGGGACAACAATTATTTACTTTTATTTTCGTAAATGTTACATATTATACAAGTTTTGTTAACTATCTGCTTGCAACTGTCGCATCAAAAATTTCAAAAAAAAAAAGGATAAAAGTCGCTAAAATAATAGATTCTGTAAAAGATAAATTTCTTTTCGTGTTTAAACTAAAATTTTTAACGATATCTTTAAAAAAAAACATTAATTTTCTATTTTATTAAGATCGGACCTAGTTTTATTAGTCGAAAGTTTTGTACTTTCCGGTCATATTTTGCAGTTTTAATTAATATTTCCTTATTGATATTCAAAAAGCCTAATTTTAGTATAATAAAGAAATCAATTACATCTTTCGTAAAACATCCTTGAATCAGTATTTGCACATAAAGCAATTTTTACAATTATTAATTACATTTTATCTAATAATCGGACGTAGTTAATTTTGTATCACGAATTTAGTTACATAACACTTTCTAACGTTAGGTTTTTTAATTAAATAATTTTTTAAGGCCCACCCGTTATTAATTATGAAATGTTTATTAAAAAGCGGTTAACTCCAACTAAAATTACCTTTTTTAAGTTTATTTTAATGTACACTATAATTAATATAGTACATGCTTCCATGCTTGTATAAACTTCTCCAGTGATGTATTTTTTCTGTAAATTTTTTTGTAGTATGTACTTCGAAGGTCAACTCATTTTGACAAATTAAAAATGTTTTAAGACCGCTTTTATTTGTTTGTATTTAATTTTTTTATAAACATTCATTGTAGTGTGAAGAATGAACACGATTTGTTTTGAAATTAAACTGTCTAAACTGAGTTAATTACTTTTTTTGTTGCTTTTTGTATACAGATATATACTTGGACCGATTTCTTGAAATTTAAACCTGTGAACAATATGAACTGCTGTCTCGTCGGAAACTGACAATTGCATCATTTCCAATTATTGCAAAATGATTATGTACATTTGAATTGGTCTTACATCACCATCAGCAATTGGGATTAATTCAGATCATGCGAATAATTTCATTTGTGTTCATAGATGTGGTGTACAGTAGAGTAAACGTTAAATAACGATTTAATTTAGTTATTGATTCTGTTTCGAAACGGTAATTAGTACCGTTGTCCGCTAGATATACATCCTTCTCTTAAATTTATTATTTTAATAAAACAAACGTATTTGTTGCAGAAACTAATCTTTTGTTAAATTAATGCTGTATTTTTGTTAAATATTATGAATGGTTTTAATATACTGATAGTCATATTCAATTTTTATGGTAAATTATAATAAGTATTATAATAAATGTAATAATCTAATAATGTTCTTTATGGTTTCTCATTTGATATATATACATATTTTATTAGTAGGTAATAGATTATTTAACACATTGGGCGAATTTTTTTTTGCTTAATATCTGACATATTGTAGGCACTCAACTTTCTGACTTATAAATCGCTGCATATTGTGCATATCTTTCATACATTTCCAATAGTATTATCGAAACGAAATGAAGCATGAATATATAACTGTTATGTATTCGATGGCCACTTCATAGATCGTGGCGGATCCCACCTTTAGCTAATAGTAAGAAATACTTATTACTGTTAATCAAATTATTTTAGTTATACTTCTTAATTGGAGTATTTTTCATGAAGCTGTGGGACTGTATTTTATTTTAAGTGAGCACAATAACTACTTTAAATATATTTAGTTGCACGGATTACTCCCCGATTTATTGAACTGTTTAGTCAAATCCTAAACCACTTAATCTTTAGAGAGATGGTTTGCCAACGTTGTAATCACTATACTAAAATTTAAAGCGTTTTTTTTGACATTCAAAACTCAAAAATATACGTCGTTTCAAGACAATATTCCTATTTAAAAAATATATATTTCCACAGATCTTATATTCCTATAGGGTTGACCCTTAAGCTAAAGCCGCACTGCGGGAGGGTTGGCTGGAGGGTAGATGGTAGATACACGCCGTCGTCTGGCGACAATTTGTTTTTGAAACAATGCGCCTGGATTGTCGCCAGGCGACGGCGTGTATCTACCCTCCAGCCAAAAATCCCGCAGTGCGGCCTCAGCTTTAGGGGTTGGAGATTTTAGTGGATCATTTTTTAATGTCCATATCCATATTAGCCTACTAAAAGTAAATGAAACAACAATAAAGTAAAACAAAGTAATTGAATTTAGGTGGGCCAGCGCTTTAGTTAACAGCACCTGGAATAATTCATTTATGGCAGTACAAAAGAATTACGTAGGCTGTACTAACTAAAGCCGTTAAAATTCATAATAGCATTTACTGGAATGACGTTAAAGACAAAAGCTCATACTACTCTTCTATTACGTAATTCCAAACGAGCTTTCTCAGTTACTTTATGGTTCTTAAAAACATTTACTCACCTTGAATTTTTAATAGTAATATAAACGAAAGTTATAAATATAGATAGATTTAAGAGTATATTTAAATAAATTCGAGGTGTATTTCAATGAAATATTCCTTTAGTTATAGAAATATCCATTGAGCAAAAATATCTTTTTTAAACTTAAAACTAGAAATTTCTTTAGTTTAATTAGAGTTAAGTTAAACGTGCTTCACCTAATGAAAAATATCAAAGAGCTTTTAAATTATCGTTAAAGCGAGTAAAATTTGCAAACTACTGCACAGTGGTTTTGAAAATACACTTGATTTTACTGTTTAATGTTGTATTAATTAGAGTTATCTATGTTGTGTGCCTAAAGAACATGAAATACATTTTTCGCTTATTTTGTTATACAGTGTACTAATGGTAATTTTGTTCTACGCTTTGTATCACATTTATGTTAAATAACATATAACGTACTGTTTTTTATATTTTTATAGTTGTGATTTAACTGTATGGACAGTGCAAAATATTGTTTGGTTTTATTACATAAGAGACGGAATCAAAGGTTTTTAGTTTTTCACCTTTTTATACGTGTAGGTACTGTATTTACAAAATCCGTCTTTTGCACACTAAAATTGATACTGGTAATGTATCGAGATTGTTAGGCATCTTCATTTTGCTTACTTAACTGCTAACTTTCATGTTCCAAATTAGATGGAATTACATGTGTATCTCGCTTAATAATACCAAAAATGTGCAGTTTATTGGGACAAACTCAGACCGTTTTCAAAAATATTCTACCATTTTCTGTTTTTGAGTTATTGGAAAAAAGTGTGTTTTTGTCATATTTATAATGTGTCATATCTGCGTTATTGTTGTAAATTATTTTTTTAGTATAATCGAATTTTGCATAAAAATATCTAAAATTAATCTCTACACATTTTTTTATAGATACAACAATAACAGAGATATGACACATAATAATTATGACAAAAACACACTTTTTTCCAATAACTCAAAAACAGAAAATGGTAGAATATTTTTGAAAACGGTCTGAGTTTGTCCCAATAAATTGCACATTTTTGGTATTTTAACGGTTTCTCTATCTTGAATATTAAGTAAGATACCCATGTAGTCCCATCGAATTTGGACCACCCTGTACAGCTTTTGTGCCATGGATATTTTAATCGGATTTTTATAATAACTAAAGGATTAATTTCACTTACTGATTCGTAAACAGATTTTTGATTCTTCTTCATAAAGCAAAAGTTTATATTTAAAATTCTGTACTTTACATGGTAGAGTTCTATAAAAATGTTAAATATATTTACAGAACTGCTAATTTGTTTTACTTTATAATATTTTTTAAGACAGTCGTAGTGTAATAATTACAATAGATAAGTTTTAAATTAATTTTAATGTATTTTTGCTTTTATTATTACTGTTATGCTATCATTTTAAATGGATCTGCAATCAGGGGTTTGGAGCAGTCCAATTTTTTAATTGCTCCGCTCCGGCATCTAAATGCCTGCTCCAGCTCCGCTCCGTGCTCCAAATATTGTTAACATTTAAAAAAAAGTGTTTTGATTAAAAAAAAATTGTTTATAAAAATAAAGTTTTAATTTTATCGGATATGTAGAAGTTGGTCAAAAATAACAATATTTGGCCCTAACAAACGAGTAAAAATAAATAAATGTTTGAAAAAACAGATTATTGATCTTCAAACGTTGAGAAAAAGGAAAAAAAAGTAGTTTTTGTTTAAATTTTACATAATAAACTGGAGCAGTGGAGCAATCAAAATTATTTGCTCCGGGCTCCGCTCCTGCTCTGGACAAAAACCCATTGCTCCACTGCTCCGAGCTCCGCTCCAAACCCCTGTCTGCAATACATCCTGATTATTATAAATTTTTTTAGTCGTTCCTAACTACATCATATTAAGAACATTACGAAAAAGTTAAAATTTTAGAAGATTTTCTAGATGAATGTTGTAATCCATTTAATGCTAAAAATTTCATTTGTTAGGATTTTGTCCAGAATAGTCCTTGGTTAAGTCGTCAAATTCAGCACCACTTGACCCAATCTGCCTTAATCCGATAAAATACTTTCCTAAATCCTCCAACTTTTATTCTTATAAACACTTTTAAAGGATAATGTTTTTACAGGAAGTCAATATTTGCGTAAGAAATTATCATTGTACGAAATAGAAAGAAATATGTTAAAAAAGAAACTGCTTGTTTTTGTTAATAATATATCCGCGTATGTTTTGAACGTATGGTGTATAATGTGACCTAAAAGCGAGGGTTAAGAGTTCAAAATTTTGTTGAATAACGTATATAGACACACCGTTGGGTAAACATTATATAGCATCCGAATCGCGTTCTCGAAGTGACACAATCCCCGCTTCTGTTCTGCAAACATGGTGCTGAACGTTGTAATAAATTTAGGGATTTTCTGAAAATATTGTTCACATTTTTTTATATTGCTTTTATTAATTCACTGTTTTTTTGTTTTAGGTAAGTCCTGGCATTGATAACATCTTCAAACAGTAGGTAATTAATTTCATCTAACGAAAATTATTACTCCTGTAACGTAACCTGTTCTGTGTACATTATTTTAAGAATCCGTTATTGCATGTTAGTGTTAATTAAAGAATAAAAACTAAGATTTTAAAAAATGTCCGTGTTAAGTTCGACTTAAGTCAATATTTATTATTGTGTCATATTATATTAAAATTTTGTTATTACAAAAATTAGAGAAAATTGGGTAGAATTCATAAAATTTTAAATAGCCTTAGAAAAACCAGTGCCGCAGATTTTCACAGAAAACTCCAAAAACTGAACAAGTGACAACAATTTTTAAAACACCAATTTATTAACTAATGTACCGTGGTAGACTATTGTTACCCTGTATACAGGGTGTCCAGTTTAAAATGAAGTACATGGGGATCTCGGAAACCGTTAGAAATACAAAATCGGTTAAATGGGGAAAAAGTTGCGCATTTACATGCGTAACAATAATCCACTTTTACATTTTCAATAATTCATACTGTTACGTAGTACCACCATGAAAACGAAAAATGTGCATTTTCTTAAAACCTCCATATTACCTTTGTTTGAAAAGATTTTTGCGCCAAATTTTCAGGATCGGGGAAGTAACCAATAAGGATTTCAAAAATGACATTAAAAATATTCTAGGCCTACTATGTTTCGCGCGGCCATAGCCAACTTTTGTTTTTCTTATGGACGCCATATTGGATTTTTGCATTTTTGAAATCTCCATAAAAAATGCTTTTCAACCATGTAAGACATCAGTATGTTTAAGCTAGGAAAAATATGAAAATTTGCAAAATTAAGGTTTCACCACAGTAGGCCTTGGTGTCGTGATTAAACAATTGCAACGACTATTTCTAACAACTGTCAAATAATACATATTTTTATGTAGTGCTAACAAATAAGTGATTTCCGAGTTTTCAATGGATCGTTTTTCAAATAAGCATAAATATGAAATGTTGGAGTGCTTTATTCTCTGTAGAAGAAATGATATTATGGCTGCAGAAATGTATTTCAATAAATACCCGGAAAGACGTCAGCCAAGTAGAAGCATGTTTCGGCGATTAAGTGATAACTTAATAAATAACGGAAGCTTTGTTAAGTCAAAAATAAATCGGCGCACCGAGGAAAATAAAGAAAATTTGGTTATGCAAGCCGTAATTGACAATCCACACAATAGGTGTCGCTCGATCAACTGCCGGTACAATTTTGAAACGTTGTAAGTATCATCCCTATCGTGAACGCCCCTGTCAAGGACTTCAAAACGGTGATCAGATAAGAAGAATGGAATTTTGTCGATGGTTCATCAGAAAACATAATGAAATTCCAAACTTTACTATGAAAATCTTGTGGTCGGACGAAAGCCGATTTACTAATTGCGGATTATTTAATCGTAAAAATACAGTTTTTTGGTCTGATGAAAATCCTCAAATATTTCGTGGATTAAGACTACAGATTATATGGGGATTCAATGTTTGGATAGGTGTTGTTGGTACCCACATCGTTGGCCCATTTTTCTACGATGAAAACCTTAATTCTGTGCGATATTTAAACCTTTTACAAACTAATGTAGCAGAACGAATTACCGAACTTCCGCTTGCTACTTTACAAAATCTAATTTTCCAGCAAGATGGTGCGCCTGCACATAATGCGAATATTGTTACAGACTTTTTAAATAATGAATACCATGATAATTGGATAGGAAACCGGGGGCCAACAAGGTGGCCTGCTTGATCGCCAGACCTCACCCCCCTTGATTTTTTTGTTTGGGGTTACTTAAAAGATCAGGTGTACTCAAAATCCTACGAAACTGTAGAAGAACTACGTCAGGCAGTTGAAGAAGCGGTAAATGGAATGACACCGAACATGATAAGACAATCCTGTGAGGCAGTTCTAAAACGATGTACAATGTGCCTACAAGAGAACGGTGGCATCTTTGAACACATGCTTCGTTAATAATACTTAAGCACCTAACTTTTTTCGCTGTTCTTGTATTTAATTTAATAAATGTGTCATACCACTCTTTCGTTTATTTTGGTGTTAACAAGTAAAATTTAAATTCATTTTTAAAGAGATACCAAGGCCTACTGTGCTAAAACGTTAATTTTGCAAATTTTAATATTTTCCCTAGGTTAAACATACCGATGTCTTACATGGTTGAAAAGCATTTTTTATGGAGATTTCATATAATTTCTCCTACAGAGAATAAAGCACTCCAACATTTCATATTTATGCTTATTTGTAAAACGATCCATTTAAAACTCGGAAATCACTTATTTGTTAGCACTACATAAAAATATGTATTATTTGACAGTTGTTAGAAATAGTCGTTGCAATTGTTTAATCACGACACCAAGGCCTACTGTGGTGAAACCTTAATTTTGCAAATTTTCATATTTTCCCTAGGTTAAACATACCGATGTCTTACATGGTTGAAAAGCATTTTTTATGGAGATTTCAAAAATGCAAAAATCCAATATGGCGTCCATAAGAAAAACCAAAGTTGGCTATGGCCGCGCGAAACATAGTAGGCCTAGAATATTTTTAATGTCATTTTTGAAATCCTTATTGGTTACTTCCCCGATCCTGAAAATTTGGCGCAAAAATCTTTTCAAATAGAGGTAATATGGAGGTTTTAAGAAAATGCATATTTTTCGTTTTCATGGTGGTACCACGTAACAGTATGAATTATTGAAAATGTAAAAGTGGATTATTGTTACGCATGTAATTGCGCAACTTTTTCCCCATTTAACCGATTTTGTATTTCTAACGGTTTCCGAGATCCCCATGTACTTCATTTTAAACTGGACACCCTGTATATGTACATAAGGTATATGTAAATATTTTTTTTTGCGTCCGTCAGGAAAATCAGTTGTTTCCGATCAACTTTTAGGCTAGAAAATACGTCTTTACTGACCTAGGCCAGAAAGTAATTGGTTGCCAGGGTAATGAGTTGATTTGTTGATTTGCGCTGTCAAACAAGCGTCGTTATGCCACCAAGCGAGTTTTCACCTATAGTTTGTTAAGTTATTGTTTGATTATGGATGGTGAAGATTGTCATTTTGGTGTCAGTGGCGGACGCAGAAAAAATATTGTACGTAACATACCCGTAAAGTGTCTTTACAGGACTCGTATGCTTTCAGAACTCGCCTACGGCTCGTCCCAAAACTGTCTACTCGTCCAGTAAAGTACCACTTTCCGGTCTTGTTACCTACATAACTATAATCGTATATCATATTTTTCTATACCTTTGAAGTAAAAAATAAATAGCCTGTTTAGCATCGATTAAGTAATATGGCAGGTTGTCATTATTTTGATAAGTTAACAACCGATTCCTAAATTAACCACCATGAAGTGATGTTTTGCGTATGAATATTCAATTAAGTTGTGTTATAAAAAATTGATGCTTCAAAAAAACTTTTCAGCTGTTATGTTCTTGATTTTGGCTTCATTTTGTAAAGGTGTTCACCTTCGTTATCGTAACGTATATTTCAGATCGACCCTATTTATCCTTAAGGATCCCGAAGCCCCTTAAGGATAATAAATGTTGATCCTTCCCGGAACCGTTCACGCACCGTAAACCTAAATATTGATAAACTCAAACGCATATAATGTAATGTTTACTCAGATAATGTGCTTCAATTTTTTCATTTTAGTTTTTGTTTTACTTTGGCTTGTATGGCTCCGTTCTGAAGTCATCTGACTTTGTGTTGTCGTTTCATTACGAAAATTATATTAACGTTGATTAATGTTTTTTATTTATATTAACAGTTACGGTTTGCTTCAGCTGTCTCTCTACAGACTCGTTTATCAAACAGAACAATTCAATTATGTTATACACTTCGAAAACACTTATGGATACTTCTACAACTTACGTGGTTTTACGCAAAGTTAATTAATAAAATTAATTTTGTTTTTAATATGTCTTTACGTAAATTTGGAACAACATCGCTAATTTTTCATTATGCTGGTAATTTGTAAAATTAGATTAGTAAACAGATTTATAAGTAGGGTGAAAAACGTTTAATCGATTGATTTGTTTTGAACGAATAAAGCTAAATTTATATCTACATCAGTTTATGATAGTTAAACGTACTGAAAATCCAATTTATTTATCAGTTTTTTTTTTGTGTTCAGGACGTTTTTATATGGTTAGGTAAGTTTTTTTTAGCAATGTTTATTACCAAAATATGTCGCTGAATTTTATAAATCTAGAAAAATTACATCATAATTCTTTAAATAATACAACTTATGTGGTGAAACGTAATATTTCAGGATATACGGAAGACCAAAACACTTCTAAACGGAACGTAAAATGATATGGGTCTTATTACAAACCCTAATAAATATTTCACTGATCAAAAAAGGCCGTTACTTAATGCATTGTGGGCAATCCGATTTGTGTAATATTTTATACTGGTGTTAAAAATCGACTTTCCTTTTCTGAAAGACAAATGCAGTGTTGTTGAGTAATCCTTTTTATGTTTTACTTGCGGTGTGTAATGAAGATGATCGAATAATTGTGCTAATTCTGCCGTGTAATAATCGAAAAGTAGGCGTTTTAGACGGTGTACTTTCAACAATGTGACGCCAGCAAGGTATAATAGGTTTATACTAACGAACGACACGAAATCGAGTTTTTGTAATTTTTATTGTTCAGGTATGTCGACGCTGTTCGATTCAGTTGAATTATTATGAATCGCGTTTTCTAATTTAGTATCAGCGCTTCTATTATTCAATAAAAGGACGAGCTTATCGAAAATTATGTTTGCAATTTCCAAGTTTCAATAGTGCATAGCGGGCTTTAAGAAAGTCCGTTATTCATACTGTTAAATTTTTAAATATAATACACTAATTCTAAAAACATTAAGTAAAGCATATCACTCGTTATAGGGCACCTTTTTTTATAATATTTTGTTCTTTTATTATCCAATAGTATATTTAAAATGTTAGTTTCCGCGACAAAAATGTTGCCCATTAGTAATTATTTTTTCCGTTAAGTTACATTATGCAGGCTGAAGCAGATTTTGTAATAATCATCGTTACAGTGTAGCCTCTTTATGTTTTTCTGGCATCGGGTGTGGATTTTGATAATTTAGACATTTCGTAGTTAGTGAACTTTAATTACGTGATTAAATTTTTGATATTCAGTATATTGAATTTAAACTTCTAAGAGTCTACTAGACAGTAAAATAAACTTACGGTGTCTATAATTTTAAGTTAAACATGTGAGAGACGCATAATTTAAAATTAAATGAAAATTTAGTAATAAGATGTGGGTATGTTAAATTGGGGTTTTGGGTTTATAACGTTTTTCATAGTTGTATGTTTATAATTTAATTTAAAAAAATCTAATTTTGACTTGTGACAAACGTCTCATAAAACACAATGCGATAATATGTTGAAGTTCTATAGTTTCAATTTAAATTTTAATGTCTTAGGCTGGCACATCCGAAAAACTACTAAATTATATTGGACGTCGACGTGTATCGAAAATTACCAACCTCACTCGTTTTGCTACGAGCGCTGAATGGAAAACATTGAGGAAACTATGAACTAGTAAGCAAATTACTTTACGTACAATATTTTGCAGATGGAGAAGAATTTCATTTTATTATATGTTTGTATTTAAAATAGCATACTTCATTCATATTATTTGGCGTGTTAGTTTCATATTTGATAATTATGTTTGTTTCAAATAAAGATCTGTAAAATTTTTAACAATAATTATAATATTTACAACTCTTCGGTTGTGCATAGTTCAAAATTCTTCAACGGTATCCACCGTTTTACAACTGTTAAACATCGTGTATCAAGTATTTAATGGGTATGTAATACGAAACAGTTATTGGACGCTTCAGTGGAGACGGTATATAATATTAATTTCTCCTTAAATAATATTTACATTTGGAGGAACATATCTCACGTTAAATTAAGCTTTTATAGCTGTAAAGCTTTCAACGTTAATATAGCAAGAATAGGAACAAACCACATTTGTGTTGGAAACTAATTATTATTGATCAAATTTTAATTACACCAATATCGCTTTTTGGTAAGTTTTAAGAGAGAGACTATAGCATTTCCAAATTAAATTTTCCCTCTAACCAGTTTAATAATGCAGGTAACCATTGTGCAGGTATATATATGGCCGTCTTTAACTTTTCTCATGAATTAATCCAGCTGGAAGTAGAGTCATTTTAGAAACAGCCAACCTACTTTCATCACGTTAGGAGTTATTTTATATTTTACCGAACATCTTAACGGCCACTTCATTTTCGCGAAGCTTTCTTTAAGAAAATTGCGGTATAGACGTTAGAGTTATAGGATTCGCCTGAAACGTGCATCGCGTCGTTATAATGATAACTTATTTTAAAGGGCAATAATGTTTAAGGCTCTTCTCATAAACATGTCGTCTAGGTTTCTAAAATATCTTATATCGCCATAAGTTACGTGGTGGAGACTGTCGAAGGGCGAATTCTAAAGTGGACATACTCAATCAGCTGTTAACAGGAGACCATTTTGAATTCACACTTGAGTAGTTTCTGTTTTGTTGTTAGTTTATAAGGTAGGACGAAATGGTGTTGCAGCCTTTAGCCAAGCCAGCCTCATATATTTAAATTATTGCTCTAAATGGGTATTTCAATATGATCGTACACTTTAGAGAGTTAGTTGGCTTTCACGTAAATGCTTTAATTAACGTTATAATGTCCCAGGGTCTCGTATTACGAAGCGGGATGTTGCTATTAGTTGTCAGATAACGTCTTCCATTTCATACAACTATGCTATTTGTACTTGCACCCATAACAGGGCTTTGTTTCACTCAATATGTTTTACTTTAATAATCCTAATGTTTTGTTACTCTTGTTTGTGTATTCTCATTATCTTTTGTTTTATGTTACGTTTCTGTTATGAATTGTTTTGTATTCGTACACACCGTTCATGTTATCGGTTATTGCCTGGACTGTGAAGTCGCCGACATTATCTCTTCCTTTTGTCGTAACAACGACTGTGTAAATAAAATTTATTTTATTTACTCCAAAATTGAAATTAATAATAATTTAATCTGTGCTACGCAAAAACTTTTAATGTGAACAATATTCGCATCTTTCCCGTAGACAAAGGTACAAATCCTTGAAATTATTCCTGCAGCTGCAGAAATGATTTCATGTGCGGATGCTTTAAAAGTTACATGGAACACATGCAGATTTATTACAACTGTTTGTTACTAATAGCTAATTCAGTTTATAAATAAAACGATAATTTTTGCATTCCTGTCATTTTATTTAGTACGATTTATGCAGAATACAAAATAAATGTTATATGTTAAGGCAAGTACATATGTATGTATTTACATTCATTCGTGTAAGCAAAACTAAATACAGAATTCATGTTGCTTGGAAATTTATGTATGTATAAATATAAATCACTTGCAGTTTTTTCTTCTCTTTAATGGTTTCACAACTTCGTGCTGCTTCATCAATAGATTTTTTTTATCGATCATTGACGAAGTAGCGCAAAGCTGTTTATTAATTGTATACAGTGGAATATCTATCTATTGTTTTCAAGAAGACTGTTTGAACAAAACGATAAATGCGGGAAATCCATAAATACGGAAATATACGAAATAATATTAACATACGTGAATGTTTATCCCAAAAAATTATTTATACATAAATACATACATAAGTATTGCATATAAGTTGAACGTGGGATTAAACCACGTTAATCCTAGAACTAGGCAAAATCGCAGCATAGTTGGCGCTGATGTTGCCTAGTTTTCGCGATTAACTTGTATTTTAACACCAGTGTAGCAATCGGGCCTTATGAGTCCTACCGGGATCTAATATATTTTACCCGACCCGCGACCCGCATGATTCTCGTTTATTATACCCGACCCGCAATTTTACATCGGCATTCATATTTTAAAGTGCAAAATGTGTTTTTTACTTAAAAAAAGATCGATCACTGAAAAAGTTGCGAAATTATAAACGAATAATGCGGTAAAACGATGGATAGGGAAACGATCGATTTGGTCTTATTTTCGCTTGTTTTAAATAGGATTCTTTCGGTACTGTATGAAATAAACGAAACATGCGGGAAAAAGAGTCGCTCGGTCGAGGTTCCACTGTTAATGCATAAATTATGGACAATGGATAATTTGGAGTTTCACAGAGTTGACTTATTTATTTGTGTTATTCGAGTAATTTATCGGGAAGAATTCTTAATTATTTCTTAGCAGTGTCATTATGTACAATTGATAAAATATTTGGTGTCGACAAGCATTAATTTAAATTCTTTCATGTTTGAGACACTGGATATGTTTAGATTTACTCGCAATGCAAAGGTTTTGTGCCAACCAAACGGTCGCGCAGGTCAGGTTGGCTCTACAGAGTCCTAGTGTGAGACTGGGGGCGGCGAACTACAGCGTTACCGCCGCCAGCCAGTGTAATCCCAACCGCTGCGACGCTCATATCCCGTTCGGGAAAGGCGGGATGACACATGCTCATCATGCTCAATTACTCTACATATGCCGTATGCGTTCGGTCGCGTTGTTAACATTTACATTCGGTTTGGGTGGGAAATCCAGCGTGATGACCCCAGTCAGAACGCGTGAACGCGTCACTGGATAAATATCAAATCGGCGACCGATATGTTTGACAAAAATTAATAAAATTAAAAAATCCAAAGTTTATCTAGAAAATTATAGTTGAAAATAAGATAGTGATATTTAAGTGATCCTAAAGTTATTTATTTTAACATGTTGTTGCGCTTTCCAAAATAATAAATATAATTGTTTTTTAAATTAATGTTGTGCGTGAAGACTTTAAAAATGTTGTATGGTTGAATACGTGATTTATTGTCTGTTACGGCATTAATAGTTTATATAGTATTGTGTTTTATAGGCATTTACACACGCGTTCGCGAGGCTCAGTGGGTATTTGCGACAAAAGCTGTATTCTAAAATTAGTAGTGTTACCTAATTATAAAATGTGTTTTAAGGTAATTCTAAACATTCACGCCATTTCTATGTTATGGTAAACATTTTCGATATTCACTTCCAATTAATAATAAAAATACTATTAATTAATTTAAGAAGGATAAAAATGTATATTATTACTTGATATCGTTTATCATTTGCGTTAATTTTAGAGAAACCGTCGCTAAGGTGATATATATTTTTTAAATTTACTTAATTGCTTTTTACGAATTGGTCGTTCTCTGAATTTCACAAAATTTCCAATTCATTGTGCTGAATTCTCTGTATCGAAATAGTTCGTTTTAATTTTATTGACATTTAACCGAACAGTGAACTATAAAATTTGTAATCTATTGTGTTTGTAGTTAAAATATCTACATTAGCTCACAACGGAAATATTGTCATATAAAAGGAATGCTGCATATATTACACGTGCCGTCTATCGAAACAATTAGTAATGTGTTATGCAGCAACCAGCAGCAACGTTTCAAAAATAATTGAAATTGTTTGCAAATATTTAGTTGTCACCTGATTTACATAGATTTTAAAAACAAAGGTTTTACTTAACAGATTTAAAAAAAAGAACTTTGCAATAACCGACAGAGCGTATATTTTGTCATACGTTACGTTTTAAAGCCTGTTCACTAACTAAAACGATTAAAAAGATAAACAAGACAATTAAAACCGAATGTGTGGATAAAGAGAACCCGCTTATTATTAAAAACCTCGTGCAGTTTTTTTTTTATTGAATCTCCACTTTTAGGATCCCTACAAATTTAACAAAATATTTACTTGCGAGGTTAGAAGTATCTAACTGTGCTTAATAATATTACAAATACAGTTTTGTTAAACAAATAAATATTTGAAAAACTGAATGCACCTAACAATAGGGTGAGTGTAATAACTTTTTACCGGAGTGCAAATTTTTTAGTGAGAAATATGCTCTACATGCTCTATTGCTCTTGTTAAACCGCGAATATTCTTATCAACTAAACTAAACCAAAAGTTACGGGTCTCATATGAAAGTATTTGTATAAACAAAACTTCATATATTATTCGTTTCGCCCCCACTATCAGCGAAAGGGTGGACAATTTTTTGACAATAAATGACATTTAATCCCAATCGTTTAAAACTGATTTAATTGTTGGGTCGCCTTATTTTTTTTTTTTTTCATTACATCCGGACATAGTGATGGACGAACAAATATATACCTTGGCAGATTTAACCCTTTCGATGTGGCACTCGTTTGAGAAGTTCGTGCCTTCAGTGCGGCGTTTTTCGGGTCTTATGGAGTTTGTGGGTTACGCTCGCGTAATAATACGGCTCCCGCACATGGGACACGAAAAATAAATGCGGAATATTACGGTTCCCGCAGTGAAAGGGTTAAAGGTCTCAAGCGACGCGAGAATACACTTTTCAAAACTAAGGTATCCTTTAAAAACCTTTAAGTGATACAGTAGTATATTTTCAACTCCGTTGTCGTTCTTGGCCGTTTTAGAGGTAGAATTTAAAAAATGTATTGCAATTAACGGTGTCACTATACAGAGCATCCGATGTATTGTAGTTTGATTGTTCGCAATTTATTGACAAAGGCAGGCGAAGCAAAATTAAAAATTCTTTTTCGTCATACATAAACAGATGTTTTTATATATAAATAAACTTGTTAACAACATGTATAACGTATTAAGACAACTAAAAGCATAATATACGCAATTCACTGAAGTGGTTATCAAAGTTACTCATTTCAATGCAGTTTTAATCAGTTTGCAAACTTCAATGCAGTATTTGTCTTTGATTATACTGTAAAAACACAGCCATATATATAATAGTCATAAGCGGAATCCTAACTAGTTTTAATTGTTTAATTTAAAAGTTCTCATATTTTATTTATTAATGCAACTGTTAAAACCAGTTGAAAATTTCGAAACCGGTAACAATGCACTTTTGTTGTTAAAGTAGCAGCTAGCCAGAATATCAGTTATTTTGAATACACACAGTATAGTTATTTTATGTCATGTGTAGAACAAATTGTTATTTTTTTGTAATTTAGCTAAGTACGAGTATATTTTACTGTGGGTGCATAATTAATTAATCATAACCGTTTAGAATGTCGAAAATAATTAATCCAAATATCGGCAACAACTTATGTTTCTTTTATAGTACTTAAAAACAACAGATGTTTAAAAAGAATCAAATACTGTTTTTATTTAACGCTTTTTATTTCAAAATTTTTTTTGCTTGTTGGTAGGTACGTATAACTCGGAAAATTAAACAAAAAGTTGTTTCAAACTGTGCGTTTTGGAACGGACATTCTTACTTAATAAGTTTTCAACAAATTTTAACTTGAAGTATGTTAATGGTATAAAATTGAATTCAATGTTAGAAGTTATTTTGCTTTTGTGAATCAAGGCTAGTTGCGATTAATAAGTAAAATTCCACGTGTCCTAGTAACACAATTTTGGATGCACTGCAAGCAGATTTTATGACCGATTTATTTTCCTTTTTAATTGCCATATTTAAAATTGACTAAGTGCAATACTGATATTATTAAAATCAAAAGTTTGTATTTTCTCAGTGAAACAATAAATATACAATTATTTTGTATGACTTAAGTCCATTTTTTAGGTAGTTTCATAATACTAATACCCTATTACAAAATTTTCGCCAGTTTATTACGAAATATAGTTTTCAAGTACGTTGTAACGGTCTTTGTTCTTCAAATTTTATTTTCACTAAAACTGCTCTGTAGAGATTGGAATAAACAGTAATCCGAAGGCGTCAGAACCGGTAATTGCTGTGGTTGGCAAAAAAAGGTTTAAACCAAACTCAAGCAGCTTCTATCTAGTGACCTTTTTTTTCTGCAATAGTTGCCTTTAGGTTATCCAGTTGAGTGCAGTACTACTTCAGATTGAAAGTTTAGTTTAGGGATTCCCGACGGGATCGATATAGACCTCCTGGGGGTCGATGGAACTCGAGAGGTCGATGGGGGTCGATGTAAAAGTCGGATGTTATTGTACTGTTTTTAAAAAGTTTTAGTTTTTTTTTCAGTTTCTATCTAGTTGAAGCCGGTTTTAGTCATATAAATTTATTAAGGAAACAGGAAAGAAACATTAAGTATGTCAGAACGTGTGGCGAATATTATTGAGCAACTTCACAACGAAAAGAACAAAAATTCAAAGGATCGATTGAAAATAATACTCTGTTTTATAGAAGGTCAATGCAAGTAAAAGTTGAAAATCCCTGGTTTAGTTAATAGTTTAGCTTTTAGCTCATAGTGGACACCACGCCAATCTCACTAAATAAAAATCATATCTTTTGGTGGATGTAGACTGGCGTTTGATTGGGGCAAAGGTAGCTTATTTTGTTCTCCCTATGATCTTTTTGGTTATACTTGATTGTATAGAAGCTATTTTTAGTCATCAGTTACTATCTATAATCTTAACAAATGGATAACCCTGATAACATTCCAATAGCAAACCGCAAGTAGAAATGCGAGCAATCAAATTTATCTCTGTGGTACCCAAACATTGTGGCGAAAAACATATTCGAGATATTCTAAATGTCTTAGCAACTGATTATTATTATATTATTGAAAGACTTTTTGCAATCTGCTTTGTAGTGCATTGTGGGTTGTTCTAAATAATTGTAGTTACAATTTTTTCATCATTTTTTTGAAAAGGTCCTCCCGATTTTTATTCATCTTCTAAATAAAATCTCCGGCATTTCTTTAAAAATTATTTTTGATCTGTCTATACAGCAGTATCTTCATTAACATTACCAATCTCTTTTTGAATAGCCACATTTTTCCGTTTTTATAACAATTAAACAAGGTAAGATGTCGAAAGTGTAACTTAATATCCATTTTGAACCTTTATTATTTTTTAAATGTAAATTTATATGCGACTGTGACTTCTCAGTTAAAGGGTTTCTTAAAACGACAACCAACAAAATAGTTTAAACCTTTAAACTATTTCGGTTTAGAATGAAGATGGTGTTATCTGGGTAACTTTTTGATTAACCCTATATTTTTCCGTCTTATTATCATGGTAATATCTTTCTATAACATCTTAGTAACAAAAAAGGAGCGGAAAACAATCGTGCACATATTTCCCTCTAATTTTTACACTATTTTCATGTATTATTTTAACCGTGTTCCATTGTTAAATAATAAAATTTGTAGTATGTTGAGAAATATGTTCGCATAACAGAGCTAAATGTTTTAGTGTATCTCAATAGCTTTTTCTTAAGACTTCTATTCTGCGAGGGCGACCGACGAGAGCATGTGTTAAAATAATTTTGTACACTTTACATTACTATTACTTTAGTGTTTAGTACATACTAAAACTGCGATGCGCGAGGAAGCAGTAATTAACACAAATCGACGTTAATGGAGGCGCGAGATAATACGCTCTTGAAAACTGTGTGCTATTGTACCTATGTGTTATTTATATTACAAAGATTATTAATTAACATAAACTTACAAAATAGGGTAGAATTGCTTCACGCATTGTACCTCGACAGTTGTCTGACGAAATTTATCCTAGTTATATGTATATAAGGCAAAAACGATCTTTAATTTATTTTGGACTGGAGTGTCTTGATTTGTTAGTTAGTCTGATAGATAGGGTAATTACAATCTATTTCGCACTTTATTTTTGACAGTTGACTAACTTTCCACAAACCTAGTAGGCAACTCCATTTTGTTAGTTGGAGAAAATTCGTGCAATTAACCGGCAATATTACATTCGTTTAAACGTACTTTTACTTTATGGAATAGCGGTTGGTAATCATTAGTTGTCGTTGCTTGTTTATGTGTTCCATCGGTTTTCTGTATTTTACAGCGCATAAGCACCAACACCTGTATATTATTTAATTCGAGTAGCCTTTAAAGTACTAGTAATTAAATTCAAATAAAAACGCTGCCACATTCTGCTTACATACAACTGGTATTTCGCACGGTATCCTATTGTATGCTTGATCCTTTCTAATAATTATACTTGTAAAAACAGACACCTGTACGAACATTGTCTAAAACTCGATTTCGCCGTAAAAAAAAAGATATCTGAACCTGCAACAAATTGCCCAAATCTCCAGAGTGCCATTTTTCATCCTTTCTCATCATAACAATTCTCAACATTTAGAAGTGTCACAAAGCCGGAGAAATACACCAGAAGTTAGAATTTATCGCGACCTCGCACCTAATATCATCCACTGATACTGGCAAACGTGATGAATCTTCGCTCGTGACAGATAATTGCAGACACTGACATTGTTATTAAATTTAAACGTAAACTCTAGATTAAAACTTTTGAACCGTGCTTTATCGTTTTGGTTTAACTTTGGTAATAACTTTTCATTTGGTAGATTGAGGTTGAGTGAAATTACTCGAACAGTTTTATTGACGAAGAAGAAAGAAAGAATAAAATTCTTTATTAGTTAGTTATACTGTTAAGACATTTAAATTTTAAAGTTGTTTTTATTATTGACGTATTTAGTTAAAAAGTTTGGTTTAGGGTAGGGACCTACTCTAATTTGGAATATTCGTAGTTTCAAATTAAATAAACACTAAACCGACCGTTCCTTTTTAATAATGAAGTTGAATATTATGAATATTTCTAAATGTACCGTAGATTTAAAAACAAACAACGAGTAAAAATAATAATACATTACACAAAGCTAGGTGTAATCATACACACATTATTTATGTAAAAAAAACTTTATTCGTTTTCTTCGCAGTTATTATAAAAATTGAGTTTGTTTTGATATTTTTTGTAGTAAATCCCCTCCTCCTCCACACATTGTATAAAATTCGTGATACTCATAATTTTTATGTCAAACAAATGCAGATAAACAAGTTTAACACATTTCAGCAACGAAGTAATTATTACCTTGGCTATTGTTTTGAACTGTTTCATTTTAATGTGTTTATTTAATAATTTGAATCCAGTGGTTTAGTTTATTCTGAATATTGTTGTTAAATATACGATGTGTCAGCATTGCTGTCCGATAGCAGGTGCTTGAAATATCTAACACTTTAACTGTCCCATTCGCATTTAGATTGCTCACACACAAATATAAATAGCACGACCGTTGTTCACAACAAACGCGAAGTATAAAAATAAATTTATATGTATAAAATACTCGCTCGTGCAGGGCAGATTTGATGCTATCGCGTAAAAATTGTATCACCCAATAAATAAACAAACAGTGAAGTGAAATGTTGGCATCTAAAGTGACTCTATTAAGACTATGGAGAGCTTAGAAGAGGTCGCCGCACGCGAAGCAGAGGAAAGACAACGAAGTCTTCGCGAATTAGAGGATCTCTATGAGTGGTTGCAGCAGTTTGAAGACCCACCACCAGCTCCAAGACCTCCACCGCCTTATCAATTTCGAAATGGTTTGTACATTACCGCAATAACTTATTAAAAAAATTATGTATTGTCTAAACCAAAATTGAAAATTATAATGGCATTTTTAATGTCGTGTACGTTCTGTAAACTATACCTTAGGCACATTTTCATTTGAAAATACGTAAGATTTACACGCGAGGGTAAGAGAAAATATTCCCTAAAGTTTGAAAACAATAAATTATGAAAATAATTACTAGGATTAATAATTAATTAAAAACGGTAGATTGTTTTACAAAGAACAGTGTTTAATTAACCGTATGGAGGTTCTCCATCGAGACTAATTAATGTTTAAAGTATTGCTTTAAAACTTTTTTCTTATATCAAATTGCCTGTTACGGTATTAAAATTTCAACCGCTGGCGAAAACACAGGAACTTTTTCATTTGTGTGATTACTGCGTGTGGGAATACTATCGCACTAAACGAATACGCATTAAACGAAGAACGTATTTAATGGAAATGTGCTAATGCGGTTCCCGACGAAACCCCGGCAGACAACTTTACGACAGTTCAACTTCGCGAAAAAATTAATTGTTATAAATTTATAACAATTAAGTACATTTTGCGAGTTATCTATAATTTGTTGTCGTTTTGGAAGATTATCAGGACGATGAGTTAGGTTAGGTTAGGTCAGGTGTTGTAACTGTCATATACTCTTATAATTAAAAAATGTAATACAATTCACTTAAATTTTTTTATTTACATACAGGATGTTTGAAATTTGAGTTAAAGCATGGGGTCCTCGCTTATTGTAATAATTAGAGCAGGAGTGCGAACATGTTTCATGCCGCGCACCCATTTTTCAACGTACCAACTTGCGCCCCCAACGTGACTGGCAAGGTACCATTATAACCTTAGCTTTTTTTTGCTCTGAAGATAAAAGAATCGATTTAATCAATTAAGAAAAATTACAGAAATATAAAATTTTAAACAGAAAAATGTAAGAACTAATTTTTTCAAATTTTACAATGAATGTAAAAGGAAAATACCATGTGTGACACATCAATGAATTCAGAACAAAAATTAAATATTGTGTAAATGGCAGAAATTGCGCCTATAAGAAAAAATAAAGGTGGTTGTTATAAAACAAAAACGAATCGACCTAGGAAAAATTTGTGACCACCATTTAGCGACTTAGCCAAATTTAAACCTATAGATACTTTAGCTATTATAATATGCGAGATCCCCATGCTTAAACTCGAATTTCAAACACCCCCTAGGGTACAATATGCAACTTTTATATATTTTTGTAAGGTACAAAGTGAATAAAATACAGTTTGAAAATTATTCGGTCTAAATAATACATTTTATTTTTGGAACGTTGTTCTGTCGGAAAGTTGGCCGTCGCGAAGTTGATCGTCGGGAAGTTGGCTGTCGGTAATATGACCCATACCCATGCTAATGATAACATTATCAATAGAGCAGTGGCGTGCAGTCCATGAATGCGTTGGATGCGGCGCATCCCTTAAAATTTTGAAATATTTCATACATTAATTTAATATATAATTTGTTTTTCTAAAATTAATTTGTAGAGAGTAATTATTGAACTATTATGTCCATTAAAAGTTACATTTTAAAGTTAAGAGGAAAAAGATCTTATAATATATCCCATTTGTCTGACTGCCTCATTTAAGGCCGTGAATGCGGTGTAGCGCTCAGCATCTAGGGCTGGATTCATAGCATAGAGATATAGAAGTTAACGCATGCGTATTAACTATCAGTTGATGGAGCTATATACTAGCTGTAGATGCTGGTTTGAAAACAGCATCTACAGCTATTAACGCATTCACCGATCACCGGTAATGAGGTAGTATTGTGTTCGCGCTTAGCGTTTATTGTTGTATACGATTTCATTAAACATGAATGCAATATGCAACTGCATAGTGGAGAGTTTGTTAAAACCGTCATACCTCTAAAATTTTTTAGTCACTGTAAAATAAAAGTTTTTTTATGTTAATAAGTTGCAGAGCTCGAATATCTTAATTTAATTTTTTTATTTCTCAAATTATCAGTTACAATTTTCTTTAGCTTCGTTAAAAATACGAGAGTTTCTCTCGCAGGTATGTACATCACGAATTATAACAGACTAGTAAGAAGTTGAATTTTTTTTTTAATTAAAACTTTTTTGGATTATTACAAGTTATTAGTAGTGCTAGTTAATAATAATACGTTGTCATGCTATTTTACGGGATTTAAGTATGTATATATATATATATATATATGTGGGTGATGAAGATTTAAATAGATTTTTAAGGATTTTAAAAAAAATATATATTCGACAGCATCCCTTACATTAAAACCCACCGCACGCCACTGCAATAGAGTTATGTCGGCAAGCGTCTTAAAAATCCTACTTCAGATATTGGACACCTATCATTAATAGCATATGTAATAAAAAATATAATTTTTGTTGATTTAAAACCGTTTTGTAGTAAATCAGAACCATTAGTATAGTATGATGTCAAATTATACTCCACTCCATTACAAATTCCCCACTCACCGATACGGCACCATGCAAAGTACATAGGTATTTCTGTATCGCTAATTAAACAATTGCTTAAATTTTTATTTTATTAACAGTGTTATTAGAATTAAGGAGGCTTTTGTTTTTCTTTTTTAATTATTTGTCTTTCCTATTTGGCAATTTTGATAAAAACATGTAAAATTAATAAAATTTGTTTCCTTAATTTGTTAAATTAGTTGCTTGAATTGTTTTTTATGTCGTTTAATATTCAGATGTCTAGTTTGGCAAATTTGTGGCTCTTTTAATTGACTGTTACATTCAATGCCTGGAAGGCTTTAAGTTGTTTCGAAATAATTCGCTTTACGTGAAGTCGATGTATCCCCTAGACGCGTATACCCTAAAGCCTTTCTTATTCGTGTGTCTGATAAAACTGAGGTAGTAATAGTTGTACTTAGATAATGGTGTTTGTCACGTTATCGCATCCGAAGTTTCTCCGTTAAAAATGTGTCAGAAATGAAGCTTAAATGTATGTACACTGTAAAATACAGAATCGTAACTCGTAACCAGTAACGGTTCCATGTCTGCTTTTAATTGTGTATGTAATGATTGCCTTGCTTTATATTTAATAAATTGGGACAAAACTAGCTATAAACTTACAGCGAAACATAATATTTTTGACACTATAAAACTCAGGTTAAAAAATGTTACGAGTTAACAGCGTTTCTCGAATTCATAAACGTAAACTGTATATAAACTTGGAGAAAAATAAATAATTTCGTGTACTTCATCCTTTAGTACCAACTTAAAACGTGGTGGGATGCATTTGACGATGTCTCATAGGGAAACTAAAACAAACTTTATGAATTTTCAAAAATGTATGTACGTCAAAAAGAAGAGTAGGTATCTTTTAAATTAGTCAAAAAATTAAGCAGATATTTGTAATAGACAGAGTCTCAGTAAATGGTATTATTTATTAACACTTAAATATATTTACAGCACTCTGTCAACAAAATAGTTTTATATTTGGTTCATAATTTTTTAAGTGTCAAAAATATTGTATAAAAGGAACTCAAATTTCAAAAAATACGACCTGCTTTGGTAAATTGGCAAATTTAAACAGTTCAAAATAAAAGAAATGTAATTGAATATTCATGCAAGAAAGTTATGATAAAATTAATTAATTTATCTTCATGCACTTTCATCAAAACCAAAATACTAGTTATTTCTAGGTTCATTTTATATGCAATTATATTCATTTAATTTTTTGAAGCAAAATTTAAAATTTCATGTGCGGGCTCAGTGTCTACTATAAACTTCATAAAACAAATTTTGTTTTCTCTACTTTCGTTTAGTAGAAACTGCTATGTTTAAGATTGGATGCAACGGATGTTGTGGTAATTTCAACAGTATGAATATTAATACTTGTATTAATCTTGGTTATTGGAAAGATTATTTTATCTTTGTATGTGTAATCATGTTTTTAGAATCGATTGGTTACGTTTCATTTGCAGCTTTTGTTTTTTTAATAAAAATAAGCGACAATAGATTTAGTTTTGACTCTTGTTCTATTTCGGGTTGGTTAGGTAATTATTTGCTTTATTACCAATAAACGTTTCTCAATTTTGTTTATGTATGCAGGATATATTGTAAATTCAATAATACACAGTTTTATGTATTAAAGATTAGTATATCACCTCTTTCCACAATATCATACAAAATTTATATAAGTGTTAAATAGACGATATCAAAATATCCACAAACAAACTCTTAAGTGTTCTCAAGTCGGAACCTTATGAATATTTTTGTTAATTATAATTAAAAGCAACTGCAGCTGTGTTCAAAAATTCCAAAACCGTGTATTAAGGAGTATAGTAAATGCCCCTTGGTATGTTCAGAACAGCGATTTACACCGGTAATTCCAGATTAAATCTGTCCAAGAAAAAATTAAAAAAGCTGCCAAAAGTAGGGGTGGGCGATATATTATAGTGATATATATCGATATAAAAGGGGCGGGAATCTAAAAAAAAAGAAGCTTCTCGCCCTTATTTTTGTTGTCCATACCACGAAATATCGATGTATCGATATCAAAATTATATCGATATTTATCGATATATCGCCTACCCTTGCCAAAAACCATGAGGATGAGCTCCATACTGACATTCTAACGTTGAAGTGCTCCAACTTCTCGATAATCAAAAACTAGTACGTAGGCTCAAAAGGAATAAAGAATTAAACCCTTTGAACTTGTGTACAAAAGCAGAGTACAGTGCTATGATGTAGTCACAGTAATGTAGTGATTAGATTGTATCGTGACTAGGATTGGCCATTGGTGACATCCAGTCTCTAAAAAAACGTAGCAGATTAGGTTAAAGTTAAAATGTTTATTAATCTATGGGATTAGTTGCATTGCAAATTTTAAATTAAAAAAAAAAAAGTTATATTTATTTTCGCATTAAAAACAAACGATACAGTTGGAAGAACCATTTCGTTTGTTTTTGAAAGAGAAAAGTAAGTAAACACCAGTTTCCGTGTGGTTTGCTTTTGTCTGCGGTACTGCGGTGTTTCTTCAAAATGTAATAAATGAATCGTTGATTTAGGAAATGTAGCGGACATATCTCTTCTTTTTTATTTATACACTTTTTTAATCTATCTTTTAGGTCAGGTTTAATGATTAACAGTTGCATTTATTGTCCTCGCTCGTCATATTATTATTATTTTTTTTAAATAAAATGCGCCCCATTTGCCGAAAATGCAACATTTGTTTTATATTTTAGTTAGATTTGTTAATTGCTAAAATGTGAAGTGCCAGATTTGTAATTTAAAGCTTGCGTGATTAACCAAACGTAGTTCGGCTAGTTTCATCGAAGCAGACACTTAAATAAAATAAACAAATTGCTGCAAAAACAACCTGAAATAAATGTATAAAAGGAAACCAGCTTGAATGAAGTAATGTTAATCGAACAGACACTTTTTAGCGTCTCTATATAATTATTAGAATTTATAATATTTGATAACTAATTGTTTTCAATATCACATACGCAATATATATTAATTAGGCACACAATAATTTATTAAACAAATTACTTAAAATTGCTACAGTCAATATTTGAAATTGGATAGGTAATAATAATAATTTTGCATGTAATATGTCGATATTAAAGTAAAGTTACGGCAGAAATCGTTGATGGTGAAATAATGAAGAAAATTATAGTGTCCGTCACGCTGTATGTAACCGTTTCACGTTCTAGCAAGCACAGTTTTAACTAATGGCGTGGAAATTTGAATTCGGTATAGGGACGGTAGGTACTACAGGACGGTTGTAAGTGTAAATAAATTTAAAATTTAAGGGGTATACCGGTCGCTTTATCCAACAACCGCTAGATAAAATAAGCCAGTATTTGTTTGGGCATCTTTATTCTTGCATAACTTTTTAATAGAACTGTAATTAATTCCATTCGAGCTGATCCTTTGTAGTTGCTAAAGATTTCCAATACAAATGGAATTATTACGTAATACAATTTTTGTATTAGATTACTATTGAATCTAAATCAAAACAAAAAAGTTTTAGATAAGGTATCGGTAAGGCAATGAAGGATTCGTAATTGCTGAACACAAATCGAACATGGACACGAGATCCTAAATTATTGGCCAGTGTAAAATGATGTCATTGTGGCTAGCAATAGAGTGATTCAGTAGGGATATGTTGTTTAACCTTAACGACCCAAAGTGACCTCACAAACTCATAGGGGGTCAATTGCTGCCGTCTCGTTGCTCGCTTTCGGTAACCCTTACCGCATCTTACTTGATCAACTACTCCTATAACTTATAGCGTCCTGAAAAATTCAAAGAATATTGAACGTTTCTAGGAAAATTTATCAGTTATGACAAACTTCAGTGTTTCAGTATAGACCAGTTTTACTCAGAATGTTGGTGTAATCGTGTTTGTTTTTGGTTGATTAACTTTTTATCTTAGTCTTTTTGTTTTATGTTTTTCTCGCCGAACTTTTTTTTTTGTTAATGAGCTTAGACGTTGATGAATGTTGCTGCAATAACTCTTCCTAGATATTTTCGATTTTTTTGTCATTAGAACGCGGTCAGCAAACGTTTTTCAAAACTACACTTTGCAGTTTGAAATGAAAAAACTGCAGCTGAATTATAATATTAAAACTTGCACGTAGGTACCATGTTAAATGTATCTTTAATTATGAGTTGATATTGATCTTAGTGCTCTATGCAATAAAGTTATAATCAAAAATGTCACAAACCGTCATGAATTTAATGATAATTAAATTAAGACTTGTGGCGATGTGTCTAAAGTAAACAATTGTCACCATTGCATTGGGTCATATAATTTGCTGCGGGTAATTTTGACTTTTCTGATAGTTTTAGAAGTGCGCTATCAATCGAATTTGATAACGCGTTTGAATCGCTGCCGGAATCTAATTCTAGGTTAAGCATACACGAGTTATCAGACAAATTGGAGTCCACCACAGTAACTCTTAAATCAAAATGTTCTATTGTGTATATGCTATTTAGTGGAACTTTTTTGCCATGATTCATTTCGAGTTATTAAAACCTGGGAATACGGTTACTTGGCCTTCCAGTATTTATAATTATTGGAAGATTTAAGTGCGTCGGTAGTACATACAATTTAGAAAATAGTTACAATCTATCATCTTAACTTTGGAGTTTTATTATTTCAAATCTGCGGTTTAGTGCGACGTGTTATAATTTTTATATACCTATGATCATTACAGGCGTTAATTTCAGCTCAAAAGAATTTTTTCACCTCATATAACGTCGCCGTCATCAACATTTAATTAACTGAGAATGGATCCCACATTTTTCCTCATTTCTGATGACATGTTCGTTGTGTTCCCATCGCGTTAATACCTAACCTGAAAATAGCTGGGACGAAATGTTATTTAAGCCTCATCACATAATATACGGTAGGATTTTGAAGTGATAAACGTTTTCGGGTCGTCAGACATATTTAAAATGCTCATGTAGATGAAAGTAATGTTGCATCTCGCTTTACATTGTTACCATACGTAAGTTCAATTTCTTTGTGTTCGTAGTCTTGACTCGGTGAAGAACGCAAGCGCCACGGTAACAACAAATTATTTACAGAGCAGATGCCAAGTTGCCTAGATATTGCATTATTATTTATGAAAATGTTTTGTTCCGTATATGGGCTTTAGTATGATAGCAACATAAGTCTATGTTATTCCTACAGTTATGTTTAAAAAACAATATCTAACGTTAAATATGATAACAAAATTATATTAAAAATAATAACAAGAGATTATAGTGTAAAAAAAAAAAAAAATAATTTAAACTGAAAAAAGTCAAATATAACGTCACAAATGTTGGATATTTTATTACATATTGGTGGAGGCCATAGTTAAAGTTGTACGATGTTAATATTTTCATTATGTTAATGAATCGTTACAAAAAAAACAAAAAAAAATGGTGACCTTGAGACACTTACGCACATAGACCCTTGTCGAAAGGTATCAAATCTTCACCGAAGTTGTAACTTCTATTGTGTTCTATGTGGTGCCCTTTGTTAAGTTTAAGTAATCGGGGTTAAGTGAGTTGTAAATTTGACTAAGTATTAACAATACAAATATGATTTGAACCTAGTAGATTAAAGTTTGTTTTTGAATGTCACTAACTGTCTGTGTTAATACGAAAATCGATTTTTAACTTAAGAATTGCAGTGTGAAATTTTTGGTAGGTAGATAATAGATAATACTGTACTTAAATATGTATTAAGCCAAACCTATATTACCGTAGCGTAGATTATTAAATGAAACTTGGTAACGAGTTTCGTGCTATACATCTTTTTAAATGTACTCTTTTGCGTTAAATTTTAAATCAGTTCTTATAAATTGGCAATCAATGAGTTTAATATAAAGATTTCATTTTAGATAAAATTTTTACCCGCAATTTGGATTATCACTCGATCAAATATTTTTTCTTGTAAATTAAAATTTAGTTGTTAAAATTTTTCTCATCTGTCTGTTGATGTCTACTTCCAATTGCGATGTAATGCCATTCTTAAGAGTCTAGAGAAAATTAGATCTATTTTGGGATGTTTCTTTCTTATTACATGTAATCAAATCATGGTAGGTATGGCAGGACTTATACAATTTCCTTTATAGAACTTATGAAAACTTTTGTGTTTATGAAACTCGACCACGAAATGTATCGGAAAAAAACTCATTTAGTCAACAAAACCTTAGAAATAAAAGTTTGTGTCGTTTAAAGTTCTCTAAGTTGATAATTCTAGATACTAATAAGCAAGCTCAATGAAACCTCGGAATGACTGCGCTTACTTTTATCATTTTGAAAAGAATTCTTTTGTGGAATGAAAACATGAACGATGAAACGAGCTTCATGGCTGAAACCCACAGTTGCGCTGTTAGCGACATCATTATACTTTAAGGGCGTATTTTATTTATTTTAGCCATCCCGTAGATCAGCACTAAATAAAGTTTGTTTAATGAGGTTACGTTTGTTTTAATTAAAAGTTAAATATAGCTCTTGAATTCGCTTAATATTAATAAACTAGTTGTGTATGCTTTATAAGGTTTATTGTTCATTTGGGTCCGCATTTTAAGTTTTTATCTGACAAAATTTATTGCTCTGTGTTTTGTATTTATAATTACAAAAATTAAATTAAGTAATTTTCTCAGTGGATAACTAAATTTTATTATTTAATAATTTAATGCGTTGTATAATAAACCTTAAGTAAAACCAAACGTAATAGCCGTTTTCCGTATTTTTATTAGACCTTGCTGTACTTTTTAGATGTTTGGTCAACTTTGTGCAATGAAAATGTGGCTTTGACTTGAATTAACGCAGTGGACTGTCCTAGTCTAAGAATTACAAGGGCTAAACCTCCAAACAAAAAGTTAACAAAGGACATGCTTGACTTCTTTCGCTTCTTCGTAAAAATAATTGCTTTTCCAGAATGGGGTACTCATGCAAAGCCTTGCGCTATGAATTTAACTGTTGATTTTTATTTGAAAAAACTTTTTTTTGTGCAAACAAAAAAAAATGATCTTCGTCTACTCGAAGTCATTCTACTGTAGATCTAAATTTCGGATAGAACCAAATCGTTTATCTGTGACGTCTCGGTTACAAACTCGCGATAGTTGCTTATTCACATGAATTTTTTTAGTTTGAATCTGATGCTAATTTTTTTATTTTTGTTTCAGGTAAGAGTCTGCTGCTTTAAAGATGCAATGGACGTGATTGAAAACGTTTTACGTTAAACTCTCCTTGCCATGCAAAACTTCTTAAACAAAACGTTCTACGTAGGCCTGCTTGTATGTGTAAGTAATTCTAAATAAATAACGGGAAAAAAATACAAAACCAAAGGTGGGAAACACGTTGCGGTGGAAGGATGTGCGAAGAAGATTAAATATCATCCGTGTTGGCTTTGAAACCATTGGTAAATATGTCAAACAGCTGGGGTTTCTTGGGATTTTGCCAACATCAGTTGTTTATTAAACAAAGGGTTATAATTCTACAATAAACAAACAAATGGGCCGAAGGCGATATTACCAAAAAAATAGCTGCTTTGTGTCCAACTGGCCCTAAAAATAAAAGCGCGAAAATATTGTTTTGGTTGCGTGAACCAAGTCCCAGATATGCGCATAGTCCTAAAACTTAATGAGTACGCGATTAATGTCCTGATTTATTGTAATTAATATAGTTCACTTTGTTGTTGTTTTTTTTTTTTAATAATAATTGCAATACAAAAAGAAAAATTGCTTTTAGGATGCACAGTAACCGAAAATATATGACAGTTTAGTTGGGGTGTGTGTGACATTTTTATTTTCATTTTATTCGTGGTGTGCATTCAATTGCAGTGGAAATGTAATTTTCAGTCTGTTTAGCTCCAACTCCCAAGCGATGCATTAAAAATCCTTTGCAAATTGTATTAGGCAAATAAATAGACACCGTTCTTTGTAATATTTGATAAATTAATTATAGAAATCATAGGTTTTTCTTCTAGCACACTATAATGAAATATACTTTTTAGGACCCGTAATACTGAAATAGTTGGTTTGTATCTTATTAGTATATTATGTGAACTTGTATTTCTAGGAAACTGCAGCTGTAATTTTTGGCGGTAATGTTGATTCGGTTTTATATTCCGAACTGTATGCAGCGTATCGTTATTCCAGTTGTTATTTCTATTAGTGTGTTCAGTTTTCGACTTAATTTCCGGTTTGACCTAAATTTTGTGCGCTATTTCTGGTTCCTTTCTTTAATTTTGTTTTGGTTGTGTGAAGTTTTAGGATATGCATATTGTTGGCGGCAATAAAAGTGAAGTGTGCTCACACCTATGCTGCCGTTTATGTCTGTACTTAATTCGCATTCGAGCTCAGTCACAGAGCGAATTATCCTACTAAATCTAAACGATCAAATTTCATTCCAGAATAACGGAACGGTTAATTTTTGCCATATCTGAGCATGCTGTTTATTAGGTACACAGCACTCGGGGTATTATTTCCGCCGGGCGTTTTGTCCATAAACACAAATCAATATTTTAAAGCTCACAAACGGATATTGGTATTATTTCGCTTCACTCAAGTAGAGTCAATATTTCTCACAAACTGTAGATAACTAGCATAAACTAAAGTGCACATTTGTTGTTTGATGTTAAACAAATTATTGCGTCCAAGTAAATATAAGGAAAACTTATGTTCACTTGCGGATATACACGGTTTTACTAATTAAGACAAAGTTTGTTGTTGGGTAACTTAGGGAGTTCATAAAACATTATGTTATGAAATACGTTCATACTTGGCATTACAGAATTTAGTGGCTCGCTCTTTGTTGAAATTATACAAAGTTGCAATAAGGAAACTTGAAAGTTGACTGAAAATATTTTTAAATCAATTTTCTTTTGTTTTTGGGACCGAGTCTCTGAAAAATCTAGCTTACAATAATCGTAAGTATGCGGTTGCATTGTTAGTAAAGTAATTTACTGTAAATATAAAAAGAATTATACAAGAAAGGTTTTGAGTTAAGTTTTTAAATTACTTCAGCTTTATAAATTCACCGTATAAAAGTCTGAAATGCCGTGCAGTTGACTGCTCGCGTACTTTGTTGATACTATAAGAAGAAACGGTTAGTGTCGCCGATACTTTTTCATTTTTCTCTTTTGTCTGCTTTTGACTAACAATGAAAGTAAGCAGACTTTATGTAATATAATAATATTACATTCTCCAACAGTTATGTTAAAGATGTGGCCCCCGAGCATACGCTCGTTATTTTGCAAACATTACAAACGTTCCAGGATGTTGCGTTATTGTTTTGCAATTTGCATAATTATTTACTGGATCAGTTTTGTACCTAAAGCAATTTGCAATTATAATTTTTGATTCAGTTATGTAAAGTGTATTCAGGGAAGTTTCATTTGAACGTTTAATAAAACAAGAAATGTGTTTCTTAGGGAAAATGACCTTTGGTTGTTTCTTTTATTTGAAAAAGTACGAAAATAAATTGAATTGTTCACGTGCGTCCTTTCATTTAGAAGTAAACATAAGCTGAAATTGTCATCTTTTTGATCCGTAATATACAGTCTGATTTGGGAAGAGGTATTCGGTATTATTATTTTTTGATGCAAATAAAATATGCAACACAAAAGTTTTGATAACGAAGAACCACCTTTTACTTTTTACCGTCGAATTTTAAATGCATCCTGTGTGAACATTATTATATTTATATTACGCTGTTTGTTTATTATAATAAAATGTGAACTGTGAGACCCGCCTAAAATTAAACTTTTCTTTGCGTTTTAAGTGCGTATTTTATGTCAAAGAGTTAACGATTTCATTAGCTACAGACTAAAAGATGCTGTAGAGGGTTAATTTCTATCCACTTCTTGTTAAAATGCCAACCATACGCTTGCTTTTAAATGTTATATAAGACCTGTTTTAAATTACCTATAGAATTTTTTTTTTTTTTAAATGTCTTTTAAATCACCATCTAAAAATGTGTTTTTACGCAACAGCAATAAATATTCAAAGCAATTTTTGTAGGAAAACGAATGGTTTCGCATATTTCAGTTTTCATTTTTTATCTTCTGAGGGCGCATCTCTTGTTAAAGAACGGTCTTTTGATAATATGTTTACATAAAGTAGCTGGACATTAAGTGAAACAAATATAAAAGTTGGTGTCTATCAGTGTAAAACAAACATTTCCTTCAGGAAATACAAGACTTGTCTGATGTCTTTATAATTTACGTTAATGCTAACAAGAAAACTGTTGTATTCGCTTAGACTTGGATATTTTTTTCTAGTCCTTCGGGGACAAATAATTAATGTGAAGTATTATTGATTTTGTATTTATTTAAAACAATTCTCACGTTTTATTGCTAATATGTTTGGTTTTATATACCTAAAACGTTTGTCTGGTCGCATAATGAAATGTCGTTAAACGGTTTAACTTTTATTTTCTTTGACAGAAAATCACATATTGAAACTACTTAAAAAAGATAAATCATTATTATAAGGCTGTGGGTGAAACAAATTAAGTAATTTTAATGCTGGTCACAAACGTAAACACTTTTTTTTATAGAGACGCAGTGTAAATGTTATTTACACGTACGGGTTGAACTTTAAAACTTTTTTTATCGAATGGATTAAATTTGCTAAACATTTTTTAATTCTTTCTATGGTTTTTTAAATTTTTTGAATCGAGCGCTTGACTTAATTTTTAGTATACCTAGTTATGTGTGTCAAAATGTAATGTTATGGTTATACCTACGCATTAGGGATTCTGTCCCGGGAATTTCCCGAGACAGAAGTCCCGGGAATTCCCGGGACCTCCTTAGTCTCGGGTCCCGGGACATTTAGTTCGAGACTCGAGACGAGACTAAATGTTACAGAACACTGAAATCAATTTTTTATACTCCTAATTTTTAAACAAATTTTACTGCCACGAGTTTAGCAAACATATTTTGTGTCATAACTTTTTATGTTTATAGTTTATACTAACAATCAGTATTTACTTTACTTTATTTAAATTTTTGGCCTGCCATATTTAATTATTTATGTTTGTTTCTGGTCTGCTTTAAAGCTAAAGGATAATTGTTAAGTTTATTAGTTAAAATATATTTTACTTACGCCTGTTATGTTTTAAAGGTCAAGAGAAATTGTTAAGTTCATTTAAAATAGGCATTTAATTGGAAATATGTACTTTATTTACTGTAGAATGAAGACTTAATTAAAAATGATAATACTACTCCTACTACTATACTTTATTCATAAAATACATGCTTCAAAAACAAAATCCGTGAATTTGGTTTAATTAAAAAAAAAAAACTGTCAACTGTCACGACCGATTCACGATACGTGCAAAGAAGCAATTTTAAGTATGTAGCGGGTGCTTTCAGAAACAATATCACTGTCAAGAAATAATTTATTTTTTACAGTGAAAATAGCCGATGAATTTTGAGTATATATGAATATATCATCACTTTTCTTGCACTTTATAAAATCATCCGTCATTTTTGACGGGTTAAACCACTATTTTCTAATATGTAAATAAAATTCGCAAAAGTCTCGAGTCCCGGGCTTAAGAAATTGTCGAGACTCAGAATCCCTACTACGCATATATGTACAAATACCTATATAGCGCATGCCCTATCTACACAATGAGTGGCGACTGAAGCCGATGAAATGAAATGAAAATATATTTCTCTCTTTCTAATGTGTACTTTAGACCAGTGGTCTCCAAAGTGGGGTGCGCGGGAATTTTTTAATAAATTAATATTTCTGTTTACACAGCATAATTTAAAGAATTCTGTAAAAAAAAACGTTAATGATTTTTTAGTCTGGGGTGCGCGTTAATTCTGTGACATTAAAGTAAAGGGTGCGCGACCGAAGAAGTTTGAAGACCGCTGCTTTAGACAGTTGGCAGCAATCATAGAAAATCAAATAAAAGTAGGATGTCATGAATCGTGATGTTTACAAATTACCCGTGCAGACACCAGTATTTAACAGGCCAAGGTGAATAACTAACTACAAACTTTAGAACAGATTTTTTATATTTGTTGTAGTTTTTACAAATCGTAGATTATCAACGTCAATAGCCACATTTTTAGACTGTCAAAAATGACTTTTGTCAAATACAATATGCAGGGTGTGTATGAATTGGCGGAAGCGCTACACGTGACGATGTTCTTCGTAAAATTTTAAGTCGAAAATCTTTATACAAAAATGTTGTACCATGCTTCATATGGCCTCAGGAACCATTTAAAGAAACAAAAATTTGGCAACTGCATCCATTGATGTGCATTTGGACCTTTTTTGTCAGCAATTTTTACTTACGTATTTATGATATTTGTTCGAACTGAAAGCCTTTAGTTCGTAAACATAGCTGCAAACTTTTAGGTATCGTCTAACACAAACTAGAAATAATTACGAGAAAAACAAAGATGACAGCTAATGACAATGTTGCCATGTGTATTATTTTCATTTAAATCAGTGATTAACATATTTTCAACACCGATTTTTGAAAGGAAAAACACAGTATCTAGGAAAAACTATTATTCGAAATTTATTTTTATTCCAAATCGCAATCCAAATATTAAAAAATATAAAATAATAATAAATTTTAAAGGACAATGTCAAAACTTTGAAGACCTCTTGCAGACACAGCAAGCATTGTACAAAATTTTTGTATCAAGATTTTCGACTTAAAATTTTACGAAGAACATCGCCACGTGTAGCGCTTCCGCCAATTTATACACACCCTGTGTATTAGCTGTCTATGGTCCATTAAAAAGAGAGGATGTATATCTGTACCGTTTCATATGAAATTGCAAGCATTAGCAATATAGTTATTTTGTACATATATGGTTATACGAGTAGTTGAAATTTTGACTGTTATTTGTTTTGAATTTGATAAACCTTACATACTATTTGTTTGAACTTGAATTTGAAGAAACTATTTCGGCATATTAAGACCAGAATTAATGAAGTGATTGCAACTATCGTAAAATTTTGCGTATAATACGCCAAATTCTTACACAATTTTTGCTTCTAAAACTCTGATACGTATTATACGCTAGTAGTAAAAGATACGTCATTTTCGATATCAAATGTCACTAATTGACAGTAGTAATAGCACGAAATTAAATGTGCCATATGTTTTCTTTTGTGTCCGACATCACATTTTATTATTTTGATTCTTAAAATGAATTCTAGAAAGTATTGTACTAGTTTTAACAAATGTTTCCTTATTTAAAATGTTGAAAACTTATGGTGGGTATTATACACGGATTTCCTTTTTTCAGAAAATTTTGGGCTAAATTAAGCATACGTATTATACATCATAACGTGTTATATGTGAGATTTTACCGTAGTTGAATTGGATTATACTACAAAAAATGCTTTAATTTAATAACATCAAATGGTAACATAAAGAAATGTGTTCTAACACCTAATATGTAAAATATTTTGGTCGTCATATTTCGTTTCACTAGAGCTTATATCATTGTTGATCGAGTTTGAAAAATGTTGTCAAATTTTTATAGCCGCAAATAAAATAAAGTAAACCAAACGAAATATTAAAAGAGTAAATTTTTTTACGTATAATCATCTGTTTTGTTTCATTGCACTTTTGCGTTGTAGCGAATCATCTACTTCAAATTACTTTTTTTTTTTGTAAGAAGGGTAATTTTTGAGACCGCCAGACAGGCATCTGTGCCACTTTATAACAGATAAATGTAGATCAGCATCGAGTATTCCGTTTACCTGCCTATCTTGCTAATAATTCAGGCTAGAATCTAACGTGAAAAGTCCATTATACGTTGCTTGCAAATCAATGTCATCCGCGACAACGCAGTGACACGTTTATGTATTAGTCAGTGTCGTGCCGCTTTCCAGAATCTATGTCTTGTTGACACAGTACATTTGCAAAAAATTGGAGTTGAAGGATGAGTTGAGTATGATTCCGAAGATAAGGGTGAACAGCGGAAAGCGTACAAATTGATAAATATATTTCTTCTTTCACAAATAACAAATTGATATATCACATATAAGTAAGGTTGAGTACACAAAATAACTAACTATTGAATGTGATTTTTTACCGTCATCATTAGTTTTATTACTACGCTGCGATTGATTCTAAAGTCTGTTTTATACTATACTATTTTTTCGTTTAAGAAAATCGTATACGATTTTCTAGTACGGTGTCAATCAGAAATTACAAATCTTGAACCAAAAATTCGTACGAAATAACTACATGTTCTAAATACGTCCTATTTTAGCATGGGCGTGTTTTGTGGCATGCGCGCATGCGTATTCTACTGCAACTGTATCTGACCGCATGTCATTTGTGGGTTAGGTTAACTGAAACAATCAAACGATGTTAAATACTACTTATTACCGTTATAATCCCTCACAATTTATTTTGTAGGAATAAATATGTATAATGGAACAAGCATTAAATATTCGTTAAATTTGAAAATGATTCTCTTTCTGTTGTGATCAAATTGAACATTTTCGTACCAAAAAATAGTACAATGTAAAAGGTTAATATTTTCCATGCTAAATTCTTGAAAGAAATTTTTGTATCAAAAATCGTATACGATTTTCTTAAACAAAAAAAAAAGGATAGTATAAAACAGTCTTAACAGTAAACAACAAAGTATTTTGCAACTTACATAGACTGCTTTGGTTATTTTAACTGTATCTATCATGCGTGTATCTTGTTTCATATTCGTTTACATAGACACCTTTAATAGACGCACTACATTGTTAAATATTCTTACCTTAATATATCTTAAATGTTTTTCATGGTGAAAATGTGTGTGTTAAATCGTTCGTGGTCAGGTTTAAGCCCATTGCACATGAATTTGTCAAACCGCTAATATCCGTTTCCGTGTTGTGCTCGATTTAAGGTCATGCTAAATGATGCATAATTTAGAACGAGAATTCAATAAACAACCCACAAATTTATAGACCAATAAAGGTAAACAGCGCCGCCAGTAATATGTAGTTTAAATATCATATACAGTGTGGCTGGTTTTTCATTGTCCAGCTTATATCTGCTGAAATATTAATGTTACCAAAAAAAGTTAAATGAGAAACTTATTAAACAAAAGCTGGTCTACAAAATTGTGCTAAAAATTTTGTTCCATAGCCTACCAGTTTTTCGGAAAAATATCCAACTTTTGTTTTTTAAATAGAACACCCTGTATATTTTTATAGAATCACATTCTAAATCAATTTCTCTTCACAATGATACTATCATAAGTACCATTTTGCTTTTAAATTATGCTCAATATTAAAAAAAAAGAGAATTATTATAGCCGGCTGTGGAAACAGCACAGCATATCAACTTTTTCATTATTGTATGGTACATTTTTCTTAATTATAATTACACTTATTTTTGTCTGATTTGACAAGTGTTTGCTAATGTAAACAAATTTGACAGGTATTTGCAATAAACAAAACAATATCACAGCCGACTTTAATCATTCCTTTTTTGAAATATTGTGCATAATTTAAAAGCAAAATGGTACTTATGATATATCATTGTGAAGAGAAATTGATTTAGAATGTGATTCTGTAAAAATATACCGGGTGTTCTATTTAAAAAACAAAAGTTGGATATTTTTCCGAAAAACTGGTAGGCTATGGAACAAAATTTTTAGCGCAATTTTGTAGACCAGCTTTTGTTTAATAAGTTTCTCATTTAACTTTTTTTGGTAACTTTAATATTTCAGCAGATATAAGCTGGACAATGAAAAATCAGCCACCCTGTATACCTAACATAGTTTGTGGATGTGAGCTGAAGGCTGCGAGCTTAGGAAATCGTTTTATGAAGAAAAAAAGTATTGTTTACGTATAGTAAAACTTGGATCGACCCAAAAATGTGTAAAAGTATTTTCAAATAAAGTTTTTTGTCTTGAAAATAAAAAGAAGAAGGTTAGAGAGTTGGTATTATTAAATAAGGATATATACCTACGATCGTTCAATTATGTAGTTATATTGCTATGCATTTAATAACAAAAATGTATGAAGATATTTTGTTGAGATAATGTTGAGATTTTTTTGTATGTTAACGGTTCGCATACTTAGTGAGAAAATTAAATATGCATACGATTGTTCGTTTTGTTGGACAATTATTTCTTTTTTTTTAATGGGCTATAGAATCGCATTGAAACATGAAAAAATATATTAAACAAGCAGTAACGTTAAGAAAAGTCGAAATATTTTGGTTGTGAATTTGATAACTGTGTTCAATTTATGTGATCTATGTAATAAAAACAGATTTTAAACCGATAATGCAAATTTCTTGGCTGCTATATTCAATGTAGGTACATAAGTTGTATCCAACGGAGGTCAGTGACATGAAAATATCTCTCAGCTAATTTTAAACGTCGTGCTTGCTGCAATATATTTGTAAGCGAAAAGTTCGTGGTCAAAACAATCATATAATTTTAAAGTTTGTATCATATTCCTCATAGTTACGCTTTGTATGTAAATATGAAACATGAATTACTTGGGTAATGATGAAACGGATTGTTGATCTATGATAGAACAGTTATATTTAGAACAGTTTGAAATTCATTTGTTGTGCGACTAAAGTAGCTTCCAATAAGAGAAAAAAAAATTATGTAAATAAAACGTTATTATGTCAAAACTATTATAACAAGACCGAACTACAAATATTTTTAATTTACAATGACCGGTAGCGCTTTTAGTAAAATGCATCAGTTGAACATAGAATTTAAATAGAAAATCGGCGCTTTAAAATAGAAAAATCTACAACTGTTACTAATTTTATTCTATTTTGAAATATATTATATTAAAACAAACGCAGTGTCGCTAGTGAAAACAGTAATGTAAACCCGGCGCCTCCACCAAATGGTGTGCAATATACTTTATGACTCTGATAACGTTTTATTAGCCAAAACATGGTGCACATACATTTCTGAAACGTACGTATAATCGTAATATCAATTTAATCTTGAAATGTTCGTAAAACATACAAATGCATAATCTTGGAAAGCAATTGAGTTTCACTATTATAGTTGGTTGTTTTTCATGGAGCACTTAACCCTACTTATCTTCGCAGGAAGATGATGTTTGCCCGCGATTTTTATAATTATAACTAGGGGTGGGCGATATATCGATAAACGAATTTTTTCCTCTTAAGTCGTACTTTCTTATGGACGAATGACATTTTCAATTTTATTCCAGAGAAAAAAAATCTGAAGATGGTAAGCGGATGACCTGACTATAAATCATACTTCCAATTACGTGTTTTCTTTCTAATTATCCCACAAAGTCAATGGGAAACACCCAAACATTTCGGCCAAGTTTGATAGCTCTAGCTTAAACGGCTAGGACGTAATCGATTTTTTTAATTTTTTTTCTTGCAACTTTGGAGGTCTCTAACTTTGAAAGGAAGCATTTTCGGATAACAAAATATTTGACAAATGGTCATCATTTTCACTCAGGAATATGCACCTACTTTTTTGCCGTGTATAATGGGGACACCCTGTATATCGATATAATTTCGATATCGAATATCGATATCGAAATTTGGATATCGCCCACCCCTAATTATAACCTTTAATTTCTAGTTTGCTGTGTGTAGTGTGGGTTAGATTATTATTTACATTTAGTATGTGTTATAAAATCGCTGTCTACGCATTATAACTGAGAATAGAAAACACTTTTTTAAATTATCGGTCGGCTCTAGTAAACACCATATTTATCTTTATTTTCGCAACTGCAAATATACCTACGTGTAATGAATCTGGGCCCTTGCGGACTTATTTTCGATTTTAAATCGTAAATAGTTTAGTTATCGAGTAAAAACGTTTACTTTAGTCTACTAAACTGAAGTAAATATGTAATGCTTTTGTAGGTTTCAAATTACACTAAGAAGATGCTGTTTGTCTTCGTTTCTTTGTGTGTTATTCAAGTGCTCTCGCATTTACAATTTGAATAGTTGTGTTGAAATGTCGCAAATATATCTTAAAAGCACTTCTAATGACGTCGTGTATGTATATTGTACATTTGAAAAGCGGTATCAACTTACGGAGATTACCTACCATAATCGTTTGTATACATTAAGCATCTTTCTCTATAAATACCTACGTTCTTTAGATTTTCTAAAAGGATATTAGATTTTGTTTGGAGTAAAATCTCGCTAAAATAAATTTAAAATTTTCAGAAATATGTATTTTATGCTGCTATAAATTTGGTTAAAAAATAAATAAATAATAATTTTATGTTCGTGTTCGCTTTTCTTGCTTCATTCCATGGTAGCAAAAAACTGAAATTACGTGCGTAGAGATTGCGAGATCTTTAGGAACAGCGCGCACAGCACATACAAACGGCTTATCGGTTGTTGAGTAAATTTATGCGTACATATCTAATTCAATTTATATTTCATGAGCTAAGCAGCGATCTGCGTTAAACTTGAGCCGGTCGATCAACCCTTGGGGCTACGATACAAGAACAACGCGACATTACATCATCCGCAGAGTTTACAGTTGGAAAGTTTGCGAATTTATTACCAAAATCGTACACACACAACCATCCTTGTTCGTCTTCAGGGGTAACGAATTCTGGCATTCACGTCAGTTCTACCGGTAAACGTTAACGCGGTTGTGCTCATCATAGTTTATTGTGCAGATACGTCGCAGGTTGCTACTATCCTCGGGTTAGCTACAGTTGCGTCTGCTCATTCGCTTTGCAGTTTCGTGTAAATAGAGGATTATTTAGTTAAAATTAATTTGTATGCAGCGCCATTCCTTTGAATTATTGTTTGTCATAATATCAGCGGCTATATTGTCGGATTGTTATTTATGTTACATATTATAGACGCTTTAGATAATCCCAGTAGATGATGAACTGAACATCGACTAATTCATATTGAACGGAGGGATGAATTTGACAGTGTTGCTAGTTTATGAATTTCACTTATTTGAGTTTTACGCTGAATACATTCTAGCTATTTCTCTTATTAAGTTATAAATTTGGAAAACCAAACTGATTACATTTCGGAAAATAATATTTTTCATCTTTGCCTTTTGCCGTAACTCTACTTCATTAATTTAAAGACTTTCATTTCTTTTAACGTATGTATTTGCTAATTTAACGCTAAGAACACGTATTAAAGAATATATAATAAATGTGTTTAATAACCTGCCCTACATTAACAGCAAGCAGTATTCTTCATTTTAAATTCAGTCGCCTCCATGTTAGCTTCAGAAATTTCTTCACAAAGCTCATTCCTAGTATTCTATATTACCTATTACTGCTTCTGAAAGTAATAATACTTTTGGATCACAGTTATTTATTCCAAATCTAAGAGCACAAAAGTTTTATTAACCAAGGCAATATTGTGAAGCAGCTGCCGAGAAACAACCATACTGATTATTTTTATTTTATTATTTTAATGAAAAATGGTATAAGGTGCCACCCCAAAAGTTAAAAATTATAAATGTCGTCAACCTGAGAAATATTTAATAATATAATAGTAGAAACGTGGATAAGCCATATTTTCATAAAATATACAGTGTGTCCTAAATGTATGGAATATGCTATACAGGGTGAGTCACGACGGACGCGTCGGAGTTTTATGGCAAAACGGTTTATATTTTCCAATTTCTGTCGCTGTTAGATTATGTAAGTCAATAAGGGCTACATTTTAAAAATATTTTCAAACATACAGGGTGCTCCAAAAAAGAGTGCCATATCAAAGTTATACTTTTTCTTATGGAACACCCTGTATATGTTTACATTTTTGGATTCCTCTTTAAATTTAATTCAAAAAATGTATAAGGTCATTTGGGTCTAAAATCAACCGTTCTCGTAAAAATTGCATTTTCATGAAAATACGGTATTTTCAAAAATTTTCAACATTTGAAAACTTTGACAAGTCTGAAGAAATTCGCTTGGAGATAAGATTGACAATAGATTATGCAACACTTTGGGCCACCTACATTTAAAAAATATTATACAGGGCGTTTTTTACGCTTGGTCAAACTTGTGAAACTTTAAACATCGATAACTCATTTTTTTTAAATACAACACCCTATATTTTTTTACACCGTCTTATAGAAAATTTAATTCTCTTTCGAAAACATTAAGACTGTTTTTCACCTAAAATTGATATTTTCCGAGATAATGCGATTTTATTGAGAATTATTAGGGCAAAGTAATATTTTCAAGTAGGCTATGAAGGTAGACAGCGGTAATTTGAAACAATTGAAAGAAAAAACAAGACACTTATAATTTTATCGTTTGACTACACACTTTTGACATATTTTTATAAGAAAGTTGTAGATTTACCATTTTTAACGTTAAAATATAGGTTTTCATCAGGACCACAATATTTTTCATATAATTGAGTTTGATCGTTTGCCAAGTCCTAAAAACCGATTGATAATGTATTAGGTACGAGAACGGAACGCTGATTTGAAAAAAAAGTAATACTGACTTGTCCAATTTTGCATTAAAAAAAAAAAAACATGGTTGGTACTGTTTTCAGTAGAGTGTCGTAGTATCGTACCGTAAACAGAAAAAATGGTTTATAGGATTTAGTAATTATCGTGTAACACTGGTCCAACAAATAAATGCATAAATAATTTTAAAAAATCTCTATTTAAACGTAAGTATGGTAAAACTACAACTTTCCTATAAAAATTTGTCAAAAGTGTGTAGTCAAACGATAAAATTATAAGTGTCTTGTTTTTTCTTTCAATTGTTTCAAATTACCGCTGTCTACCTTCATAGCCTACTTGAAAATATTACTTTGCCCTAATAATTAACAATAAAATCGCGATATCTCGGAAAATATCAATTTTAGGTGAAAAACAGCCTTTATGTTTTCGAAAGAGAATTAAATTTTCTATAAGACGGTGTAAAAAAATATAGGGTGTTGTATTTAAAAAAAAATGAGTTATCGATGTTTAAAGTTTCACAAGTTTGACCAAGCGTAAAAAACGCCCTGTATAATATTTTTTAAATGTAGGTGGTGCAAAGTGTTGCATTATCTATTGTCAATCTTATCTCCAAGCGAATTTCTTCAGACTTGTCAAAGTTTTCAAATGTTGAAAATTTTTGAAAATACCGTATTTTCATGAAAATGCAATTTTCACGAGAACGGTTGATATTAGACCCAAATGACCTTATACATTTTTTGAATTAAATTTAAAGAGGAATCCAAAAATGTAAACATATACAGGGTGTTCCATAAGAAAAAGTATAACTTTGATATGGCACTCTTTTTTGGAGCACCCTGTATGTTTGAAAATATTTTTAAAATGTAGCCCTTATTGACTTACATAATCTAACAGCGACAGAAATTGGAAAATATAAACCGTTTCGCCATAAAACTCCGACGCGTCCGTCGTGACTCACCCTGTATATCTCAGTAAATATCCATTTTAGGGAAAAATGTTTTGAATAAAAGTTGTTTGGTACTTAGTTTTCCACCACAAGACAAAATTTAAATATTTTTTTCGAATAACAAAAGCACAATGAAAAACAATTGAATTTTTTTTAATGACAAGGTACCCCTACATTATACTCATTTGATAGAGATTTTTTTTCTCTGTTCAATGATGCAAAACTTAAGTACCCTTACTTAAGCAACTTTTTGAGAAAAAGTATTGTCAAATAAACTTCCAAATGGTCTTTTGCTGGCATTGTTAAGTGTAAAATATATGTATTTTAAATACATATACAGAGTATTTTGTAAAAAATGCGAAAAAAATCGGGAGGTGATTCCTTGTCAAAAATTAAAGGGGGTATTTTTTATAAAAAAATTTCCTTAGTCGTCTCCTTTCGGAGTTAGGTAAAATTAGGTTTTTATTTAATTTCTCAAATTTGGATAAATTTAGGAGAATGATATTTGGTAGATGTTTTATACTTATTAAAAGGTTTCCCATAGTAATATTTTCAATCATCTCCCACCTTCATAGGGAGCTGAAAAGTGCGACCCCTGTTGATTTTTTAATCAGAACTTTTTGGTGGGTTAAAATTATTGTGCAATTTAATTTAATTTTTTTTTAAGCATGATTTATTTAGAAACTTTTTTTATACTTAAACTTTTCTCGTAAAACCTACAGTTTTTGAGTAAAAAATAATATAAGTGGACATGCACCATTAAATATTCCAATAAAAAACGATTTATTTTGGTGGTTACCATGGTTTGTTTATGTTCATATTGGGTAGAATTGACGGGCGTTTTAGCGTTGTCATTCTTCTACGTTTATTCTTTGAGACATAAAATAAAAACCTAATTTTACCGCTCCTCATTAGGGGGGTGTAACTCCGATAGGAGTCTAAGGAAAAAAAATTATTAAAAAGACCCCTCTTAATTTTCGATAAGGAATCACCTCCCGAATTTTTTCGCAATATTTACGAAACACCCTGTAGATTTCAATGTTAAAATAAAAACCCAAATACTCAATAGCAGTGAAGATATATAACCCTTATAAATTTTTGACGGAATTCGTAATTGGAAACCTCTCTTATCTGGTCTTAATGAAAAGCAACGAAGTTGCGAAATTTGTGACTGATGAATGGTACAATTTTTTTGCGCTACAATCCGGTGCAACGTACGATTATCTTTTTTTCCTTCTTTTATTAGAATGGGCCAACTTCACGGACGTCATTAATTTATGTCTTACTGCAAAATAAAGTTTTATTTTATAGAGTACAGAATTTGTATGTAAATCTACTCGATGTTGAGATTCCGGAAAATGGGCTCGGGACACCTAAGGACTATTAAATTTGCGTAAATTTTGTTTCCACTACAGCTACACCGTTCTCGTTGTTGTGATGCTGGAGGCTGAGTCGATATTGAATGTTGTATACCAACAATAAATAGAACATTTCTGTAGACGTTGTGTTACAAACTGTATCATATTTTTTGTGTAAAAAATATCGCCCAAACGGTGGCATATCCACATTAATTAAAAAAGTTGTTGACCTAAATCAATTTCTATTTTAAAGCTTGATTAAACTACTTTGTGACTTTGGAACGACCGAAGTGTGTGTGGTATTTTTATTTATCTGACTAATCCATGTGCAAGTCTATCAGAGCATTTGGATATTAAAGATCAGAAAAATAGGACATAATTACAGGTAAAAGGTCAATGCATATTCTTACTGTATTGCCAAATAGTTTTATTACTTAAGTTATTGTAAAATAAACAAACTTTTGCTGCAGTACTAATTTGTTTATGTTATTTATCTGAAAACAAAAATAAATAAAAAAGAAATTTTTGTTGCTTGTTAGCTGAACTGTGTAACAGCAATTTGAATTATTTTTCGAATATTTGGTACTATTTTATTCGCTTAAAGATCTTACGTTATGCAGTTGCGAGGTTTAAGAATACTTATTTTCTCTTTGAAATGAAAATTTTAAACGTATAATTTGCAAGTTAAATTGAGTTCTTTATATGGTAAACAAACGAGGTAGGTAATGAAGTATTAAATGCGTTCGTTGGTGTATTAATTTTGTAAACGTATTTAAACGTACATAAAAAAGCAAATGTATTTAAACACCAAAAGCATTAACTAATTTATTTAATTGTCTAATTCGGGGTTTAATGTGCCGTAAAAAGTTGTCTTTTTGTGTAGCACATTTGAATTGCATTATTTAAAAAATGAAGTTATAATATTCATTTAGGTACATTTAAAAATTAAAAATTTGAGATTTAAAATCAATGTGTACGTTGACGTTGCAAGCTGATAATGCATCAAATTAACATCTTGATTTGTATACAGTAATTACTAATTGCTAGATTTATTGAAACAAATCTGAAAACAAAACTAAAAATCGTAAAATATTTTGGAGCGCTGTGACGTGTGAAAAAAATCATTGCATCATCATTGATATAAATTTGTCGATGTTTGGTCTGTACACGTGTATAATTCTTATTGTGATTAAATATTTTCGTGAAATAAATTTTAATTTACCAACATATATTTGTTACTACTATATCCTATAACTTAAGTTAATTAGTTTACAAATTCAACTCGTCCAAGGTATCCGATATCGTAATGTTGTACACTATAGCAATATTTTCTACTTTAGAACTCCATTTAACATCGTCTCGGTTGCACATATTCGAAAAATGATATTGTTATCGTAAGTTAAGTTCTGGAAAATTGTTTAAAGTATCGAGTGTGCTTTAAAAGAACATATAGCGGTTAAGTACATCTTCCAAGGAAATGTACCCATATATCAGGCGCAGAGCTGCCTGGAAGGGGAACGATGGGGTAAAATTTCCAGGACCCTAGATTCATAGAGGCCCGGATATCATCCCACAATTTGTTTTTTAGTAAATAAATTTTCAAATAGTTATTTACCAGGGTCCCAAGCAAAAATTTTCCCCCGGGCCCGGTGACGTCTCTCGTCGCCCCGGATCAGGCGCATGTTAATACTGCTTTATTAGTTATAGGTGATATTTTAATATTTTTCAGAAAATATTATTTGGTGTTGTACATGACTAAAATAGTTAAGTACTGCGTGTAACAGTATTTTACAAGTGAAATATTTCGAAGTTGAATAAATCTCTAAAGTAAATTTTCATCTGTAAAGTGTCCGTTTTTACCTACTTCTGTAAAAGCAGTACATTTATGTAATGAAGTACAGGATATTTCGCTTTGTGTATGTTTGTATACACGTTAAAAAATTCTTCAAGTAACCTTTTTAATGGTACGTGATTTCGCGAAAAAGTTTAAAATCAGCTAAATTGCACAACTATGAAAACCGTCTGCAAAGTTTTAGAGACTTAGGAAAATTTAAAGCATTACTCGACAAACTGTAATGGAAATGGAGACATCTAAAAGGTAATCGTTTTTACGACATAGTCCATTTGTTTTGAAAGTAAATTGGTATGATTTTAACCCACATATATAGTGGTATAAGTATAGTATAAAAATATAAGCAGGGGTTGTACGTACGTGTATATATTTTAATTACGCGCTATCATTTTTTATTTTAAATGTAAACGTAATATTTGGCTCAAATGAGGACGTCTATTCTACATTTAGCGTATTTCTAAAAAAGAACAAAATACTGTTCTAGTTTCTAGTATATGTAATAAAATAAATAGTTTGCAACACCATGACACGTTTTTATTGTGCTTTTTTTTATACAAGTAATATCTTGCCGAAGAAAACTTCTATATCGGCCTTTTTCCAAACCTTGTTCTATGTCGAGGGTCAAATAAAATATTTTTAGCAGCGAAGCCTGTTTTCTTAAAGTCCCGTTGAATGTAATAAAGGATTTACATATCATATATTAGGTATATCAATGCTTTTAGTTATACGCTAAGTAAAATATGTTTTTTTTCTGCATGATGTGTAAAATAACAAATAAAAAAATGTATACAGAGAAAGGACGTAAAAAAAAGGTTATACTTATTAGAAGACTATTCCTATAACATTTATTAGCACTAAAGTAAAATATGTGGTGTTACGCGTAAGAATCTACATGATTATGTTTTATTTTTTTTTTCCCAATCTTTAGTATTCAAACATCGTATACCTTTAATGCGTTAAAGCTGTCGAAGCATTTTAGTGAAATAGTCGAAAAGTGAAGCGTTCTTATTGTTGTTTCGTTTTTATCGAGCGAAGTCGAAAATACTTCGGTATCTTTACTGAGGTTTCGTTTTTACAGTGATTCTATACAATTTAGTGTATATTTTAAAGTAGATTTATTTGTGTTTTTGGTTCGATTCATGTTTGACAAATGAAAATGGGGTTAAAAAGGTATCACATTTTTGTCAAAAACCACATTGAGGGATTGTGAGATCTGCTTCCCATAGATTTGCACGCTACATTGGATATTGGATGAAATACCGAGACGATTGGGATTTTCCAATCGAAGATACTTAACTTTTTAGCTTTGAATTTGTCTTATACGTAGTTTTTCTGTGATTGCACTTGGCGGGAGTTTCATTTTGCTGAAAATTTGTTTTCTCGCGTCGCTTGCAAACGTTTATATTAATTTGTCTTATCTGAATTTCGCAACTTTTTTAATGGTTTTATGGATGATTTTAGCACAGCAATGAAAGAGAAATTCCCATATTGTAACAAAATTAATTTTTAATCTTAAAGCTGTATTACACTACACAATTTCTTGTACAATTTCTTGTACAATTTGCTGTCAAAAAATTGTATACTAGATTGTACAGCTGTTGCCAAGTTACAATGTCGTAAATTGACATACGCGAAGTGTCAGTTTACGACCTAAGACGTGTTGTAACTTGGCAACAGCTGTACAATCTAGTATAAAATTTTTTGACAGCAAATTGTACAAGAAATTGTACAAGAAATTGTGTAGTGTATACAGCCATTAAATGTACATAGACAACGTGATACTGGTAGCTGTTATGGCTGTATTACACTATACAATTTCTTGTACAATTTCTTGTACAATTTGCTGTCAAAAAAATTTATACTAGATTGTACAGCTGTTGCCAAGTTACAACACGTCTTAGGTCGTAAACTGACACTTCGCGTATGTCAATTGACGACATTGTAACTTGGCAACAGCTGTACAATCTAGTATAAAAATTTTTGACAGCAAATTGTACAAGAAATTGTGTAGTGTAATACAGCTTTTACTGTATGAAAATTATGCAATTTTTATACATTTTCGTTTTTCGTACATAATTTTCAGATTTTATTGCTGTTTATAGCTTTATTAGTATTTCTGTACATTATTATTCTATTTTTTTAATTGCGAATAAACCATTTTTAAAAAGTTTAGATGTAAATACACAATTATTTTTTATATGGTGTTCATTCTGTAATTTATCTCTTAAATGCATTGCAAATAATAGTGCTTTTATTTTGGTATTATCCTTGACTATTATAGTCAAGGGTATTATGTTTAATTAAATGGTTTTTCAACAAATAAAAAAGTTACAATAAACAAAAGAAATTGTTGCCATAACATTTTATAAAATTTACATTGACGCCATAAAAATATTCGTGTTTATAGAGTATATATATACCTGTCCGTTATATTACTCATTAAATAAATAACTACAGACTTGCTAATTTGTTGTATGATATAAGGATTACTTTATAATGTTGGGCAATTCTGGCAAAATCGGGAAGTTTGTTTATATTGTTGTGCTCTGACTGTTTTTTTTTTGTAACAAAATACAATTTTACTGTTTGTTTTACGATCCACGCTAGATGCGCCCATTAAAAATAAAAATGTAAAATTGCACGCTGTTTATGCTAAATAACGAGCACAAATGCAAATTACTGGCAAGTGTATACAAGGAATACCTCTGGGAATTTGGTTAATTTCCAAGAATATAGTAATGCCACCCGTTTTACGTCTTTCTTTATTTTGTTTTTACATTTATATTTTTTAAATTTTTAATTCTTTTCGTAATGCAATTTTTAGAAACTTTTTAATTATACCTACTTATGTCAAATTCTTTTTTTTTTTTGTTATTATTTCCCAATGTAATAATTTGAATAAGAGTTGTTTATTTTTTGTCAATGCCGTTTGTGCAGTTGTCAATTTCTATTATTGTAGAAATCTGGTGGATAAGAGTATCATCTTAAACAAACTTGCAACTCTTATTTATTATCTATCTTTATACCTAAGTTGTTGTTTTTTTAATAATATTATGTATCTAGTACGAAAACTTTGTCAGCTGATAAATAATTATGTTCAGGGTGTAACGTTTAATTTGACTCACTTTGGGAAACGCACAATGTCAAACAAACTTTTAAAAATATGGATCTACGCTTACCTTCAAGTTTTAGCACAGACTGATTTGTCGAAATATTTATGGCATTTGGATATATTTTAACAAAATTCTTCATTTTGAAGTCTTAAAAACTTTGATAGGTTATAAAAATGTAGTGTACAAAATTATATTCACAACTATGCGCCATATTAAACTTGCTTGAATTCACATATTTGCTTCATTGGTAGTAAGAGAGGCCAATGTGATGAAATCATAACCTTTTACGACAATAAACAGAAGTTTTATTTGCACTGAAATTGAACCTTATATTCAGTACAAATGTATCAGATAGTCTCAGAAATTTGTTCCGAGAAGAATTATATTATTATTGTGTTGAGGTTTACTTGGAATTTTATTGATTTTCACTTAAAGTCCTCTCTTTATCGCCAGCTTATATTACAGAATTAAAAGTGGTAACAATACCAACAAAAAAACAGTATGTGACACAATACATGTTTCATTTTTTTACGATAAAGATGTAGTGTTTTGTTAAATTCTTTTCCCTTTCAAAACGTTGCTTAATTTGCTTTTTGTTTTATCTGAGACGTTTATAAATAGTTTATTAATAACTGATTTAAAAAAAAAAAAATGTTTCCATAGATTTATTTTATTCGCAGCCGTTGTCCATGTTACTTACAATCTTCATTCCCAGGTTTGGAACACGGTAACGATGATTGTACCATGCATAGATTTAGTCTTTACTTGTTAAAAATAGTTCGATTAACTTGCCGCCGGTATGTTCCAAAAGGTATGCAATATTTGTTATTGTGGAACATTGTAATACGAGCATTAGCTGTTAGCAGTTAATAACTTAGATATTTAAAAACATAATTTAGTATGTTTGTCGTCTCCCACGCTATAAAGGTATTAAATTACGTACATCCTGCGCAATGCGCATCTCTCGGCACATGTTGCTGCTTTTTTTTTTTTAATTAAAATGTGATGCGCTGCAACTAATTTATTTCCATGTCACACATCTCCTTCAATTTTGTATTCACCACTCAAGAAGTTTTCCGATAAGTGCACTTTTTTTTAATTTTGCAATTTCCCCTACACATTTGTAAATAATCTCATTTCGACCTTTCGACAACGCTTAAGAGGAACTTTAAACGTAATGACTAGCGTTACTTTCGCATTATACGATCGGTCCGTGACCTCTTTGCTTGAAATTGTTAGCTTTCGAGAAAGCATTCCGTTGCAACGAGCAGAATTTAGAAACAAATTATCTAGAAAATACCCAGTTCCAAGCAAATGTTCTGTCTAAACGTACGAGACTTAATGACCAAAAGTGCTGCTAGAACGTCTAAAAAAAATTATATATAACTTAGTTATTTCATTTTTTCTGGCAGATTAGGACTAAAATTAATAATGTGCATGCTATTTTTGCAAACTTAAAAAGTTTGATCAATGGTTTGAGACTTTATCTCTAGTCTTATTTCGACAGTAAAGTGCATATTAACGTACCTACTTAGTTGCAATTTAACTAAATAAGTTTTATATATATTTTAGCTTTTAACTGTATGTGTATTTTGTTTATCAAACTTCAGCCGCGTTTCATCTACTATTATTGACAAAAAGGAATAGTAAGAGAACCAATTTTGCGGTTTAGTGAAATCATTTAATGATAACATTTAGAATTCTGCTCAAGTTGTTAAGTAACATTTTTCAAATTATCCAATACCGGGATGACGTCTTTGAATTTTAATAAGTGTTGCCCCTTCTTTATGGCTTTTACAGGATGGACGAGTTAGTTCGAAGATTTCTACGAAATGGACATAAGATTTAGTGGAGATGAATTTTGAACTGACATCCGAGAACATTATAATGTCAATATAAATTCAGAATGACGCCTGTTCCGTGCAATAGATCACGAGAAAATGTCTTTCCACGATCACTGTTCAATTTTAATTTACCCTCGACCAGAATACTGAATTTGACTTATGAAAAAATGTGTTTCTGTGAACGCAATTCCTTTTTATTAAAGCATCTGCAGATGTGTGATGTGACCCACTTTTCACATGTTTATAATAAATATTGAAATTTAAACAAAACTTGAAGGTTTTCAGTTTAGTATAAATGTCAAAGTAAAGTGAGACAGTTAAGTTTATTGGAAATAAACAGTATTTGCTGCATTTGCGCTTGATATAGGAGTGATACAAAATCTAGACTAAATTAAACGATGATCTTTTGTATTAATTAAAAACGGCATAGAAAATAAGTATGCCACTAATTTTTCAACTTTACAAAAAAATTTGTCATATCTTAGATTATAAATTTTGACATTAGCCTTAGTTAGTTTATTCTTAAACTCTTAAATAATGAAGCATATGAATTTATTTTTATTGGTGTATTACTTTTTACCAAGAAATGTCTAAATATATATTTTTTAAATGTTTTATGCAAGAAAACGAAGCAGCTTAAAATGACTGTAAATAATGGGGTCTCCTGCATAATATAGGGAATATTTAGTGAGCGCAAGTTGTTTATAGTTTAGCAATTTAAGCACTCCAGGTGGCGCCGCCTTCGCAGCTTGCTATTGAGCAAATCCTGCTTCTAACATTTCTACAGCTACTTTGTTATAATGCCGTACTTGTTTATATAAATTAGTCCCGTTTTACTGTTTATGTATTGATCTCGCGTTTTTTTTTTTATCTTTAACAGGCTATTAATCTAAATCATACAGTTGTTCTTTTTAGCGTATTTTTATATCGTTGCAATTTATAAACGTGAAATCATATGCACATCAAAGCAAGATTTTAATGAAACCAAATTTTAGGACAGCGATTGCCTTATCTTACTTATTAGGTCCTGAAACAGTCAACAGTTTCTTTGTTTACTAGAAACAAAGTTTACTAATAAGCAAAAAATCGCAATCGGAAGTAAAAGTTTCACGCAATCTTAATGATCCGTTCTCAAAATAAAAATATACAGTGAACTAAGTTTTTTCTTACATGTTGATGTAAACATTTCTATGAATCGCATATATGCTTAAATAATTCTGACAATAGTAACTCGAAACATACAATTGTGCAAAATACACACCATGTGTTCATCTGTCTTGGTATTAGTTTATCATCTGATTTAGTGTCATGTGTTCAAAACACATTTTCTGTCTATACGTTGTGCAGTTTGCGTCACATTGTGTCACGTTAGTTGTAGAGTAACGTTTTAATTAAATTTGTTGTCAGAATTATGGCGTCTGAGAAGTGTCTTATTTAGATCATTGCGAATAAACTAACAGTTTTATTACAAAAAACGATCACGTTTTTGCGCAATGGTAACTTTATTCGATTTTTATTTCTGTTATGTTCTTATTCAGTTCTGAGTAATATAATTTGTATAATTTAAACTATTTTGATACTTTTTCGATGATTTTCACTTTTGAACATTTCAAAATATAAAAACATTCACTTTTAAAACTTATCTTAGCCCACAGCAGCGTTGAAGCTTTTTTTTTTACACCGACACTAAATTAAACTTTTTATCGTAAATAGTTTACAAATCGATGTTTTCTACGTTTCTCTTTTGTAATATCCTGAATTCTTTTATACCAGAAAACAAAAGCGGATCTTGTGTAAACTTAAAAGAATTTTCCCCAAGTTGCGACAACAGTCTTCTTTGTACTACTTCGAAATTTCGGTGTCGTTTAATTTTTCTTTAATAGTGGTTCTTGTTACAGCAGTATTGCGCCAAATTTAGCGAACTAAGGAGCGATGAAAGTTAATTCGCGATATAATTTTGTTAAATTTGCTTATCGTGAAACTTTTATAAATTAAAATGATGTTTCGCTTCCGTAATTAACATAAAAATTCAACGTTCATTTACGTTACAGGAGCGAGCTAGAACCGCTTCCTTGCCCTATTTCGTTGAGCATTAATTTTACCCAAAGTGTTTTAACCGAATGCTATCTGTGTATAAAATGTTCGTTTTGAAGCAGTCGGCTCTGGCTAAGAAAACAAAATAAAAACTAGCTGATCAGCTCGTTTAATGTAAAACCTAATTTAGCCCAATACGCATTATCAATTTGCCCATCTGCAATAGGAAGTAGTCAATACATGAATAAATAGTAGGCACGAATATTGATAATGGTGACCAGAACGGACCACTTGCTCGACAAACAATATTATTTAAAATCCCTTGAAAGTGTAATACCGTTGCATGGCAAACTGCAACACAGCAGCAATAACAGGAACATCTAGTAGCCAGCTTAGAATTTAGTATGGTACAAGACTCGTTTCAAGTTCTGTTACAAGCCCACCGAGGGCTTTTATCCGAATAGAAAGCCAAGATATAATGTTTATTTCCTCCAGTAGAACCGTCCTTACAACATATACGGTAATGTTACTTATTAATGTAAAAAGTCCTTAAGAGGAACAACAAACAATGATAATTAAAGCATATTTAGCTAATAGAAGGTCTGAAAAACGGTTAAGAATCGAACACGGAAATTCGGAGATATAAAATTGAACGATTAATTGCCCACTTTATTTCTCTGTCTAACACAGAATTGAAATTACTATAATACTCGATCTTGAAGTCTTAGCAAGGCTGCAAAAGCAGGAAAATTAATCGAAACGAGAGTAAAACGTAATTTCTTAAATGAAAAATTGGATAATTATTAAGTTTAATGTAGCAGAGCTAATTTTATGAGCATTTATAAATTTGAATCGTCCTCATGCAGATTTAAGCTCATATTTTTGGTGGTATTCGCTTTTACCTGGCACATTTAGACTTTAAAAATTGCCAATTAATTAAAATGATCACCTTTATATTCTTTAGAAGGAAATTTTTGGAATTCGTGCCATGGAGAAGAATTTGTATTTAATAATAAAACACGCAACAAGAAAAGCAACCAAAAGAATCATTTATTTCATGAAAGTAAACTTCGCACGCACTCATGCACCAAATGAAAAATTGTCATACTTCGTCTCTATAAAAAGTTTCTTACCGGGTTTATTTCTTTCGTAGGCAGCATTGCGACGAAACTAAGAAACTCAAAGCGAATGCAATATTCAGCTTTGTGACTTATGGAATTTTATTTTGATATTAAACGGTTTTAGTTCAACTGAAGCGTGCTCTTTTTCGCGATAAATCTTCGAACAAGTCGTAGATAATGTGAGAATAACAAATAGTGCCAGCTGATTGTAAAATTTGATATTGCATTTTCTTGTGTACAGTTGTGTTAGCTGCAGTCAACTAGACAAGTTGCTTCGTTAAAAATGCGTTTGCCTTTAAATCAAAAACGTGTAGAGCAGCGGTTCCCAAATTTATTTTGTCACTGAACCGTTGCACGATTTGCCATAAATTGCGAACCCCTATCTACATTTTACGGACCCCAATTTTTAGAAGACATTAAATGAAACAAACAAATGGTGCAAAAATAAACAAAGCAACACCAAACAAACACGCGGAACCGTAAAATTTTACGTGTAACCCCGGGGATCTGCGGAACCCACTTTGGGAAACGCTGTGTGGAATAAAGAGATTTGCTTGTTTTAAAACTTTATTAAAGCTGCTATTGTTTTCAATCGGTATTTATGAACCTGATTATTGTGAACATTTCCTTCGAATTTTAATTTCCTGATGTAGAATTAAAATTGTATTTTATATCAATAGAGTCTGCCAAGCATATTTTAGGCCCGTCACAAACGAAAACTGTGTGGAATAATTAGAATGAAAAATCAACACCAATTGGTTTAGCTTAAACTGACCGTGTAATTAACTTTTTAATAAATTTTGTTATTGAGCAAAACATGCCTGATAAAAGTTCGTAATATTCTGTTCCGTTTAAAATGAATAGCTTACTGCTATTATCCAACCAGCCACAGATGGAAATGATTTTTGTTTGTTAATGTTTTCATTTTTAGCCGGATTTCTACTGAAAATTGCATACCATCAGGTATGCTTATTTAAATACGAAACAACGTAAATCCGTGTATTCATAAACAGTGTTTTTTTAGATTTATTTACGCTCTTCGGTAAAATATGTTAGTTGTTTTTAACCATGAATTATTAAAAAGTTTGTAACGCTTTGCTATCAATCACTTAAAAAAACCTTTAGGTACTTTTTGTTATAAAAAACGTAAAATTTACATCATAAATGTTTGAAAGTTTTATGGCATTTATAAAGTATATATAGTTCTGCAAACTCAATCTTGAAACTTTTTGACTTTAACTTGTTCCAATACCTTTTTGTCTTTAAGTTTTATTTATTATCTTTCTGAATGATTAAACGAATTTCAATCAAGTACCGACGAACTTCAATGTAAATTTATCTTCGAAAACTTTAATGTTTATTATAATACTGCTTTCAATTATCCTCGCTCATCGGTGAGTATCACTATAAAGCCTGTATTTAGGATTCTAAGGACACTATGTAACTTATGTGTAATTTTAGCTACCGATGAAGGGTCAAATATAGACTCGAAATATTTAGCGGATGTAAAGAGTTTTCTTTATAAACCCAATGACCACCTTCCCGTTACTTTCTACGAACTACTTTATGGTCGTAATTTCTGGTTCATTAAAGGGGGTCTTTAATTTAAAAAAAAATCCTTAGACGTCTCCTTTCGAAGTTAAACCCCCCTAAAGGGGTGCGGTAAAATTAGGTTTTTATTTTATTTATCAAATTTGGATAAATGTAGGAAACTAATATTTGGTAGATGTTTTATACTTATTAAAAGGTTTCCCATAGTAATATTTTTAATCATCTCCCACCTCCACAGGGGGCTGAAAAGTGCGACCCCTGTTGGTTCTCTGATCAGAATTTTTCGTTGGGTTAAAAAATGTTAATTAAAAATATTTTTCTTTAAAGCTTAATTTGTTTAGAAACTTTAGTTATTCTCTAGTTTATCTCGTAAATCCTACCGTTTTTGAGTAAAAAATAAAATAAGTAAACATGAACCATCAAATATTCCAATATAAAACGATTCATTTTGGTGGTTGCCATGGTTTGTTTATGTTCATGTAGAATTGACGGGCGTTATAGCGTCGTCGCCGCGTTAACCTTAAAATGCATTACACCCTTCAATTCTATCCAACGTGAACATTAACAAACCATGGCAACCACCAAAATGAATCGTTTTATATTGGAATATTTGATGGTTCATGTTTACTCATTTTATTTTTTACTCAAAAACTGTAGGTTTTACGAGATAAACTAGAGAATAAATAAAGTTTCTAAATAAACCAAGCTTTGAAAAAAAATATTTTTAATTAAATTTTTTTTAACCTAACAAAAAATTCTGATAAGAAAACCAACAGGGGTCGCACTTTTCAGCCCCCTGTGGAGGTGGGAGATGATTAAAAATATTACTATGGGAAACCTTTTAATAAATATAAAACATCTACCAAGTATCATTCTCCTACACATATCCAAATTTGAGAAATAAAACAAAAACCTAATTTTATCGCACCCCTTTAGGGGGGTGTAACTTCGATAGGAGACATCTAAGGAATTTTTTTTAATGAAAGACCCCCCTTAATTTTCGATAAGGAATCAGCTGCTGAATTTTTTTGCAATACTTAAGAAACACCCTTTATAGTAGTAAAATAGTTTTAAAATAGTAGAATGGAGGCTTTCACGGCCGTTGTCTGATGAGTGGGTGGTTTTCGGGTTGTGCCGTGTGGAATTATTAATGCTTGACGTTTCGTCGTCCATGCTGACGACTTCTTCAGAAGGGGTTTTAAAATGTCTTACAATTTCACCCGTTCAACCAACATCCCAATATCGAGCCTTGAATTTGGGACACTTTGTATATTTTTGAAAACTTATTAGTCAAAAGAAAAATACTGCTACATGTGAAAACTTTACAGACAGTCCAAAATAACTTGAGCGCCATGAGACGCTCAAAAATTGTAATAGTGGCGGAGTAGGCAAAATGTGCATAATTTTGAGCTAATGTCTATTCAGTTTTAACATTTTAGATAACTTGAATCGTTCTGAAAAGACACAAAAAATCTAATAATGTTTTTTAATGTATATTATTTCAGGAATAAATTAACGAAAATGACCAATTTTTTATATGCATAGAGAGCAATTATTGTATTGTGGCATATTGTATTGTGGCTTTTTTTTGTAATATCGCTTTAAATGTTGCTAGTTTTTTTATAATTTGTCATGAACGTCACTTTGAATTTGCTCACCAATAAATTTTAAAAAAATCCTTCAATAACTTATTTTACTATAACTTTAAGGTACCTACTAAAAATGTCTAACATTAAAAGTATATAGAATAAAATAGATTTTTCAATCAAGAAACTGTTGAATTATTCTAATAATAAATAATTATTCTAAACATAGAAAACAGAGACGACACCCACCATTCGATATCTCGTATTCCATAAGTACCGTTTTTAGTTAAATTATTTTACAAACAGAAGAGCACAAAATATTTTCAAAAACTTATCGGTTGTTTTTGGAAAGGTTCTGGTTTTTTAAGTTAAAAAAAAATTGACATTGCTTGAAATTTAACGTATTATATATCGACTCTAGTTCTTATATTTTCAAAGTTGATTTGGTTTGGATGGCCGGTGTATATTTTTTGTTACACACATAAACTTCACAACTATTAGGCTGTAATAAAAAAGCATAATAAGAAGTCATGAAATTGTATGCTTCCTAGTTTTGTGTGGTTTTGTACTTTTTTTTACCGTTTGTGGCACCGAAATTTATTGTTGCGGTGAAATTGATGCGCTACATATGTAGATAAATTTCAGTTGTAAAAAACAGAGATAACAATATGTAACGTAATATTTATGAGTTTAGATAATAATTTTGTCAATAAATTTCCATAATTTTGTTGTGGTTTAAACCGCTGTTTTAATGAAGGAATTTCATTAAAATGTATTTAATTAAACTCTGATTTGTTTTAATTATGCATTTAGTCTTAATCAATAACAATTTTGTTGATATTGAAACAAGTTTACCAGCGGAAATTACTTTGACGAACACTTCAGTCACCTACCGAAAGCTTTTATCAGTCTCTCATGCATGAACTATATTTGAAACTTCACCACTGGACCTCGCTCCACTTTCAGCCACTATTGATGGAGTGTTCTATTTAGTAGCGTTACTTATCTGGAATTTCTAGTCTGGATACTTTGTTTAGGAATTTTGTTTTTTTAAGGAAATTTTAAACCGAGTTGATAGGAAGTGAAAATGGTGTTGGCGATATCTAGTGTTATTTTTAGCGGAAAACCAGTTCGCTCTAAATAATGTTGTGTGGAGCAACATTAGTTCCCTTCCTGTTTTTTATATCTATCCTTAAATTCTGAGATATCATTTTTTAACATCGAAAACAATATTTTTCACTTCTTGCCCGTAGAATGCACTTTCGATTAAACCTTTTTTAATGGCGCATCATTTATATTTACCAATGTCGAATGCCTTATCAAATTGTTGCAACAAGCTTTGCTTTTGCAGTATTGTGTTTTCAGTGTTACATGTATGTATACAGGGTGGTCCACTTTTTAGTAGCAGGACGATAGTAGCCGTCGATAGAAAAACTCATTTTAAAGCAAACTTGGGTCCAAAAACGCTTCATTTTAAAGATACAGGGTGTTGAAATTTTCGAAAAAATATCTATAATGTGTAATCGTTTCTCAACCAGTAGATATATTTAAACCAAATTTGGTATACAGCACCACCTTACAGGTTATCACAATCGGTAAAAATTTCAAGTCCCACAATCAACCTGTGGCGGAGTTATGGGGGTTAAGATTCAATAAATTTTATAAAAAAAACTAATAAGGCCCTGTTCAAATCAAACTCGAACTTGGTTTTGGGTAAAAAAATGTATTCTAAGCAAAAAGTGTCTCCTGAGTTTTCTTCGTATCTGCCACCGTTTGACGCGAAATTTGATTTATTTTACTATTTTCTCGAAAAATTTGCTCCCAAGTTCGATCTAAAAATATAGCTAATATTCGTAATAAAGAAGTAATTACCGATTTTTGCAGTTTTTAATAACAGAACATACCAATAATGAGGGAAGAAGTTCCGCTAAATTAACGATTAATGAGCATTTACTCTGCAAGTTGCAATTTTCTGCTTTTCGCGATATTTTTAGATCGAACTTGGGAGCAAATTTTTCGCAAAAATAGTAAAACAAATCAAATTTCGCGCCAAACGGTGGCAGATACCAAAAACAGTCAAGAGACACATTTTGTTTAGAATAAAATGCGCGATTTTGATTTTGAACAGGGCCGTACCAGTTTTTTTATAAAATTCATTGAAACTGAACCCCCTTTAACTCCGCCACTGGTTGCTTGTGGGACTTGAAATTTTCACCGATTGTGGTAACCTGTAAGGTGGTGCTCTATACCAAATTTGGGTTAAATATATCTACTGGTTGAGAAACGATTAAACATTATCGTTATTACACCCTGTATCTTTAAAATGAATCGTTTTTGGGCCCATGTTGATATGGAATATTCGCTACTAAAAGGTGGACCACCCTGTATAGACATAAATTGTAAAAAAATCCGTCAAACAAATTATTTTATAGCATTAAATTTATATTACAATATTTAAAACACTTTTATAATTCAACAAAACTACGTTTTCATCCCGGTTTTCCTATTTTATTCCTGTTATATTAAAAATTTAGTGAAGCAGTTTGTTTCATATACAATAAGATTATATTTAAGAATTAAACTTTTTTATATTAAATTTAAATTCTAATAAGTGTATGCGAATTATAATTTTGTTTTATTTCTTATGGGTAGCAAAGAATTGTTTGACGAAAATCGACGTTGATTTGGCGTTAGAACCTTGCCAATATTTCTGCCTAGAATTAATGACTCTTTTTATATTGTTCCCGTTTTGTAAAGCTAACTAATTCACAATTTATATCGACTCCTTAGGTTGAGACGTATTTGAAAATTACGTGGGTGCTATAAGCGAATTTTCTTATAAAATTTATTTGCGGTGGGTGGCTTTGGTCGTATTATATTTGTTTTTTTTTCCTAAAATTTTATCATACAGTTTGAGCTTCATGTAAAATTAACTTAATCCCGTCGGGATTAACCTAGACATGTATCCAGGTAACATTTATGTTTGTAACAAGGGACAGTAAATTCTTGAAGACACGTAATACACTCGCAAACCCTCTTAATCCGTAAGTGTCACTCTTGCAGCTAATAAATATGTTTTAATCTACACAAACGCCACCTTTCTCTCTTGTACCTCACTTTTAAAACAAAGGGACAAGGATGTGCGACGAGACACAAAGGGCAGCGGAGTGAAGACAATAAAGCGAGCCGAGAGATTGATGTTGCAATTTTAAGTAAGACCTTTGAATATACATGCATAAATATACCTACTGAATTATGGTTAATTAAATCTTCTTCTGTTTAAGAGCGCGGCGTTGTTATATTATATTCGTTCCAGATAAATAAATTTTTAAGTTGTTTTATGTTATTGTTACGGTCAATTTGATTATTCAGGGCAGTTTTCATAATGCTTGGTCATTATAAATAATGACCGATAAAATCAGGCAATTTAATAATTTTGTATTTGTCTACGACAATCTAGGATAATTTATTACATTGCCCGGTCATTATAAATACTGCTATTGTTTCTCTGGTCACTTTGATTAATTTGGCAACGTGCGTATGGTGTGATTCTCGCTGGCCAATCAGCAACCATTTTCGGTGGCTTGTCGCTTGTACCATCTTGCACTTTAACGAGTTCAAGATTGTTTTCAGTTCTTTGCTGCTTTAAAAACAAACTTTACCGACCTCTAACCTGAACCTCTATGTCCATGAAATAGTGTTGCGCAAACGCTGCACCTCATTTTATTTCGAACTAGTTTCGTTTTAGCGTTCCTCATTATTCTGCTTTAAAAAAAAACTTTACCGACCTCTAACTTGAACCTCTATGTTCATAAAATAGTGTTGCGCAAACGCTGCACCTCATTTTATTTCGAACTAGTTTCGTTTTAGCGTTTCTCGGTATTCTGCTTTAAAAAAAAAACTTTACGGACCTCTAACCTGACCCTCTATGTCCATAAAATAGTGTTGCGCAATCGCTGCTCCTCATTTTATTTCGAACTAGTTTCGTTTTAGCGTTCCTCGTTATTCTGCTTTAAAAAAAAACTCTACCGACCTCTAACCTGACTCTCTATGTCCATAAAATAGTGTTGCGCAATCGCTGCTCCTCATTTTATTTCGAACTAGTTATTTAAAAATTAGTTTTAATATAATATCCTCTTATTTTTGTATGTAGAGAAATATGAATAAAAATTTTCTCAAATTGCCCACTCGATTTCCAGCATTATTCATAATGCCCGGGCAATGTAATATTTTCTATATAATTTATCATTTTGTCACATCCCATTGGGCACATTTTAAATTTCCCGGGCATTATAAATAATGGCAAATTATTTACATTGACCGTAACATTATAACCGGCTGGTTAGTGGTACTTCTATCCGAACATCCACATATATTCAGTGCTATAGGTAATATTTCTCTGTTTTATCAGCTAAACCATTTTCAGTTCTGAAATATTAAACGTTGTCATTGTTTAATACTGCCAGATTATGTGCAGGTAATGAAAACCGTTAAGATAAAATCGTTATACCGCGTATGTATACAATATATGCAATGGAGTACGATGACTATAGAACCAGTAACAACAACACGCTTATCCGTTAAGCCAAATATTCATTTCACAATTTCAGATTAGGGCTTAAAATATTAACTGAATCTTTGGCCTGATTTTATGACAATTTAGTTTTGTATCACAGCTTGGCGCTCGGGTGATTTTATAATAGATATTAAAAAATATTACTTAAATATAATTGTAATTATTTCTAAGTGCCAAGTATTTTAGTATTTATATTAATAAGTTATGTATAAAATGAGCATCATATCATTTCTTTTCCGCTTATCATAACATTAAAATATTTTTTAGGAGTGTTTTCCAAAATAATGTTTTTCTAATCTGGTGAGGTTTCAGAATATTGTACCAATACATTTTACACAACGTTTAATCATGCCCAAAAGGAGTGACACATCTTTGCATACCTACTGTAGTTAATTACTGTCTTTCTCTGTACCCTTACAGATTAAAATCAAACACAGTTTAACTTGTCCAACTTTCAAGTTATAAAGAAACTTCTGTTTTACACCTTTTAATTTCCTAAAGCAATAAACGTATTCTTATTGTCTTCTTCTGTTACAGGTGACATCACTCAAAAAGGATATGAAAAAAAGAGAACAAGACTTCTTTCTCCATATGTGCCTAAACAAAACACAAGTAAGTGCTGTAAATTACGTTAAAGTTGTTAAAATTTTTGTCGAAATAATGTATACAAAATTTTTAAAAACGCTGCCGCAAAGAACACAGGGTTTCCTTTTTAAAAATTCATTACGCAACTCAAATTTTATTTACAAAGTATAAATATAAAATGTCAGACAAACTTTTTATGACGGCCATCTGAAATTATTTCAGCAAACTTGGGCTAGCTCAAAGTTTACAGTTTGTTGCGAGTTGAACCAGCAGTTTATACGAGTTTAGAATTTCAGCAAGCTGTGGCTAGCAAATTCTTTTGGCGTTTTTCCTACATCAACACTTGTTTTGTTTGCTCATCTCGCTTATCTGCGCGCGTTAGAAAAAGTTGCATCCAAGTTTTATTTGAAAGAATATTTAGTTTTTAGAACAAATTTGTAATGACGAGAAAACAAGCTGCTGTCTAAAGCTTTTGTGGTACTTTTTCTTATTTCTTTTACTTCTTATTCTCATTCACTTTTTCCAGCTTTTGTTAATTTGTTGTGTGATTGATTGTGCTGTATCTGTTTCGATATCGGTATTTGCTCTTTTCATTTCAACCGATTAACTAAGCTGACTGATGTTTAACTTATTTTTTGTCTTAACCGATTTTTCGTGAACGAATCTTTGTTCCAGTATATAAATATTTAAAACTTTTACAAATACTCTTTAAAATTCATTATAATCGGTAGTTTGTTTCAATTGATTTATTATGAAAATGTATGATAAGAGCATATTACATAGTTTAAGTCTAACACATGCAGCACCCGTCATGTATATTAGTTTAATTATTACAATGCAGATTTGCAAGTTTCAGAAAATTTTTGATACCTGATTATAAATCAAATTAAACTATTTGCTTTGTGTTGAGTCTGTGAGAATAAGTTAAAAGGTGTTTTTTACATTTAATATAATTTTCTTCGACTAAAAGAAAACTGTATAACTTTATTTATAACCACTTTCTTTATACAATCTGCAACTACAAAATTAATTGTACGAATCAATTTTACTAACTATAAGAATTAATCATATGTGATAATAACTATGTTAATAGTATTTTATCGTGTTTAATTAAATCATCTCATCTTTCATTTTTGCTGTCCATTATCATTTAAATAATGACCACTGATGTAACTTAAAACATAAGCCAAACTTAAAGTAATCGCTGAGCTTTCGAGCGTGGAGAGCTTCATTAATAGCTTTATTAACACTTGTGTGGCTGGCGTGCTTACATATTGTATGGTGTTTAGCCGGAAGCGGGGGAAATGGCGGCGGAAACGGAAATGAAAATGGCGGCAATGGGGGTAAACAACACACAAGACGACGCACGCAACGACGAGTCACGCACAACGAGAAGAGATATCATTCAGGTTCGCTCATTTGCCTCTCTCATCCATGTCGTATTTGCACTGATGTAGTCACTCATACAGCGTGCACGAGCCCCATTATATAATATGTGTAGTCAAATTTTATGTGGAATTTAGATGTCTGCATGTTTATCATCATAACTGGTGGCAGCGCTTTTCGCTTTTAACTTAGCTTCATATCTTCAGTTCTTGTTGGTATTTTGTGTATTTGGTTTCACCTATTCCGTACTTAATTTTTTCTCATTTTTTAAAATTTATTATTTTGTCCCATTGTTGTTTTTCGCATGCCTGAGAATATTAATTTTGCATGTAGCTGTTGGCTCGGGGAGTGCCCCGGAGAACAGGGGGGTTAGTCCAGCCACCCGCGCGCTACGCAGAGGAAACAGGCGACTTACCCGCAATGAAAGTCGCTACCATTCAGGTAAGTGCTTCCGCACATCGGGCTTTACCATTTCATCATTGTTATAGTTAATTCATTGTAGAAAAGTTGGCAGAATGTCAGAAACTTTGAAATTACATTATATAAATTTAATTTTGCACATTGTTAACTTTATACCTGAAACGAGTTTGGCTCAATAAAGAACTATGGTCCATTCAAACTTTTAAAGACCCGAACGTGTTCAGTTTTTTTTTTTAATATTCTTTGCTTTACGAAATATTACACACACAGTCATCAGCCATTGTTAGTTATAGAGTTCTTTTAAAAGTTTTCATAGATTTTTCGTAAATTTTAACTAAATTTAATCATATATTACACTTTTTTCGTACCACTCGCTTACAGATTTACAGCGGAAATACCAGATTCATTGGCAAATGTATTTGATGCTGACCTAAAATTCATTTTGTTTTTGTTGTTTTAACGTATGAACCTCAACCGTTCCTAAAAATATTGAATCAATTATTACGAGGAATTCTACAAATTATATACGTAGATACGGATGTGGCCTATCAAAACCTGCTTAAAACTCAAAATGACGACTTGCGTTTTGCAGATATATTAAAATATTATTTTACAGATGGCAATAAAATATAATAATTTGCCAATTAACTGCATATCGAATTTAAAGCTACTTTAGTTGAATATTTATAAATAGAATACACGCTCATATGACGCTTGTATGCAAAATACTCCTATCATTTTTAACATAGATATTAATAAATACTTCAATACTATCAAGAAACTAATCTTTCAATATAAATAACCTAAGTTTGATCCCAAGTTTCTAAATTATGTTCACTTTATTTTTGGATTACCATGCAAGAAACTTTAGTAATCTAAACTTGTAGGGTTTGTGGAATATTTTAAAGTTGATTAGCCTAGCTTAAAGTTTTTGCTTACTGTTGGCAAAAAACAGTCAAGTAATAAAGACAAAAATTTTTACAACACTGATAATTGAAATTATAAAAATTCCCAATAACAAACGCAGTTAGTTAGTAAATCTTTAAGTAGGTACCTAGCATTCATTGCTGCTTTTTGAAAAAGCTGTTCTATTTAGAATCTCAAACTAGTTCCATAGTTCTCTGTTTGCGATTGCATTTCAACGTTCTGCCAACTTTTTAACTCGTTTAAGTGACTTTGTGAAGTACTGAAAATTGGTGTTATCGTTTTCTACGATTTTGAATTCCAAAATCATTATCTCATGCTCTATAAAATTTAAAAAAAAGCATATTAAACCAACCATTTATATACATATATCATCAAAATAGATGTGTATAAGTCAAATCCTATATTATTTAATCGCCCGGCGTTTAAATTAAATATTAGTCAATTAAAAACATGACTTGTTACTACTGTATCTTCTATTGCAACTTGTCGGTTTAATTCGTTTTGCTAATAGTTTTACGACATTCGCAATTTATACCTAACCAACAAACATTTAGAACTTTATAATAATTACATTATATTTAAATAGTTGTAATCACTTGTCTCCATTTTACTTTATAGCGTATAAAACGTTACGTTTTAATTATTTTTAGTGTTTAACTAGTTACAAGTTGTTCTCTCTTTTTCCCTTATCAGGAATTAAAGCTCATTTTGGTATTTAATAACAATTCTTTCGATAAAATTTGCCCTAACAAATTATCGATTAACATGAACTAAAAAGAAAGTGATCCTGCAGCCAATTATGTATCTAAATTAATCTAATTTGTAATGAAAAGGCCGTGTGATAATGAAAAATCAATTTAAAACTTATCTAACTGTACCAGAAAACGAGAATGCTTATTTGTTTTAGGTTATTTTGCAAGCGATACAGCGTCGACTTATCGATGAAGACAAAATTTTCACAGTGAAGGTTAAAATTGCATAAATAAACTTTATTCGTTTGGCAATCGTGATTTAAATCCCACAAAAGTGGCATTGTCATAAATTTAAATAAAAAGGTGCCCTTTAAAGATAATTGATACAATAAATAACATTGCGTATAATTAATTTCTTTGGAATACAACACCGTAATCACCCTTAATCTTAATTAATCAACCAAAAAGAATTTCAGTTTTTCCTTAATTCAACAACAAAACATTTATGCGAAATTACAGGGGAGCAAAAGTTGTCAACCATTATAAATACAGGGTGTCCTACAAGGTATGCCTTCGCTAATTTTTGCATAAATCGAATGTTAGGACCTAAATAAAACGTTTTTACCGATAATAATTTTTTTCATGTGTCCCTTCATATACAGGGTGTCCCAAATATAGTGAACAACATGGGTATCTCGTAAACGGTAAGAGATACAGAGCTGGTTAAATGGGTCAAAATGATCTATGATTTAATAGCAACTGTTCTATTTAAAAAAAAGGAAAAAAATCAATCGTTTTTGCGCTATTGATAAAAAACAAAACATATCAGGTTATATATTTTCCTTATAACTTGCTTAATTAAAATCACACTCAAAATATTATTCGACATTATTTGCGCAATTTTTTGCGTAGATTTGAAATTTGTCAACAAATTTTACCTACCTTAATTTGTTTTTGTTTTTTTAACATCAACTTTTTTATTTTAAATACGGCTGATGTTAAAATAACAAAAACAAATAAAGGTATAGGTAAAATTTGTTGACAAATTTCAAATCTACGCAAAAAAAGTGCCCAAATAATGTCGAATAATATTTTGAGTCTGATTTCAATTAAGCAAGTTATAAGCAGAAATTAAAAACCTAATGTGTTTTGTTTTTTATCAATAGCGCAAAAACTATTGATTTTTTAACCTTTTTATTTCATATAACAGTTGCTCTTGAATCATAGATCATTTGACCCATTTAAACAACTCTGTATCTCTTACCGTTTACGAGAACCCTATGCTCCACTATATTTGGGACACCCTGTATATGAAATGACAGATGAAAAAAATATTATCGGTAAAAACGTTTTATTTAGGTCCTAACATTCGATTTATTCAAAAATTAGCGAAGGTATACCTTGTAGGACACCCTGTATCTCAAAAGTACATAAGCAACCAATAAGAAAAAAACGATTAAAATATGTAAGAAACAATTTTGTTAACGCATTTTAAAGTTATTCCTGATAAAAAAAACTTTGTTGAATGTATTATTAATAAATTCACAGCGATGGTCTGCAAATTTCGTGATTTTTAAATTACTTTTTTTTGTGTTTAAAAGACACTAGATTAATGTTTAAAAAATCCAGTTACCTAAAATACAATTATCTATTATAAAGGATAGTTGTTCAAACCATAAACTGTGTCGGTTTTTTCTTCAGATGTACCTATTAATGCTGCTAAAAACATTTTGTAGTAAAATGATTTGAAAAAGCAACCACACTACACCAGGCGGAATTACATCTGCCTTGAATATTTCTAACCGTTAACTGGTAAAACTTATGCATATTATTACAATAGAGGAATATTTTTTTATGGTAATCATATTTCATTTTTATGTATATGCGTCAGTCATTTTATTCATCTGTATCCACGTCTGCTTCGTGCTTTTTGTATATAATTAATTTACCGCATTAAATTTTATTCGCATGTAACGTGGTGTCAAAATAAATTTTTATGGCTTATCGAATGAAAAATAAATTTTGCTCCGATCCTTTTTGTATAAATGAATGTTGTAAATCGACCGACCCTAATTTAATTCAATAAAGAACGTAAATTTTTATACCAACGAACGTGCATCGTAAAATTTTAGTAGAAATTAGTAAAAGAGATCATTAATTAAGTTTATAAGTAAAGTCGACTTAGGTAGGTACACATACAAATGAAAATTATGACGTAGGTACTACAATTTTTCCTTATGAATTTTACAGCAAACCAACAGAAAAATAAGGACATTTTTATCTACGTTAGCATAAAACGTTTGTAGATACGCCGTGTAAACGATAAAAGCATTTTAAATAAATAGAGAATAGAGTAAACCGAAATTAAAGTAACTCACATAAACAAATTCTGGCCTGTTGTTACTGATAAAACGAAATTGAGTAAAAGTTGTACATTTAAAACAGTAATAATGTACAATATTTGGTTCCACGTTCCACGCATAAGCTTATTCACATTCACAGTATGTATAGCTTTCTGCAAAATTAAAAATAATAATACTGTTTGTTATTTTGCTATAACGTTTTATTACTTGCAAGAAACTGGATTATACTGGTATTATTGAAAATTGTATGATATGAAATTGGCTATAGATGTATTAAAATTAAAAATACATAGAATGAAAAACAACTTTTATGGTAATATTTATATCCTTTGTAAAATTCGCAAATGTAGCTAGATTCGTTGGTACAAAGATATAAAACGCATTCGAATTTCTGTCGTAGCACTTTACAATCTTAAATAAATCCATTTCAACACGAAACACATTGTCTAAAAGTGACACAACCAACACGTTTATAGTAATTTAAAGCAAATTTTCTGATTTATTTACTCCACTAGGAAAAAAATTACGACGAAATATTAATATTTATAATTACTTACTTTTAGTTACTAGATAAACTTATTCAAAATGTATTAATTTTGCCATATTTTAAATTGCCTACTTTTTGGTGTAAAATGAATCTTTTGAATTTGACATTCCAAATCCGTTATACTTTATCATAAAATTATGCTTTTCGACCCATTTTTATCTCGCATTTTATTTGGTTGTATTATTTACACCTATCCTAACTAATGATAGCTCTAACTAAACATTTTAAGTGGTTAAAAGTCTGTAAGTAAATATTAATTATCAAAAGAATATTTTTCATACTAAATTTTTCCATAAAAAGTGAATTCTACTTCTTTTCATTTCAGCATCCGTTACCTAACGTAAATTCACTTTCCTTCATAATATGAAATAAAAACTCGTGTGAGAGGACCAGCTTATTGCGGATGCTTGTTTTATGAAAAGAATAACACCATATTGCGACAGTCATAACTTTATACGACGATAAAAAAATTTTTGCTGAAATATCTTTTTTGCCTTTTATATCACAGTCTTATCAAGCCTTTTATATTAAGTTTTTTTTATAATGTAGTATATATATAATTAATTTGTTAAATCGTTGGAGTGATTTTCCAACTTATGTGAAAGATAAATACGAACATTTTTGGTATGTCGGTATAATATTAATGTAATTAATTACGATTTATCAACAAAATTCTGTTTGCTTTAAAATAAAACGTAATCGTTGAACATGAGCCATACGCCATACTATACTGCATTAGAAGTGTCAAGTCTTTCAAAACAATTATAACCTCAAAAAAAAAACGTTTTAAAATCGTGTTGATAACAATCTGGAACTTAAACTACAAAATGCATTCACCTAATTGGCTGTTGAATTTTATTATTTTTTTTTAAATTTGTTGAATTAAATAGCAAATATAAATAAATGCTGTTACGTTACAAGTGTTATTTTTTTTATACCTACAATAACTTAAAAGCTAAAGACCTCAAAAACTAATACAACGGGGCTATAAAATAAAATCATGTTAATCGGTATTTTGGTAAAGTTAAATAGATGTTTTTACCGCAAAGTTGGTCAAAATTTTTATTTTTTCTGTAGTAGTTTTCGTAATTATTTATTATATATAATTGCTTATTTATTTAAGGATGAAAGTTTTGTAAATTATTAGGAATTCGTAAATATCAAATTTTTAAAGCTAATTTTAAAAGCTTCTTGCTGTATGTTTACACAGCTTATAGCTCGTACTTCACAACATTAAGTTGTGGACAATTTTCTAATATAATTTTTAAATTTTAAAATATTCCAGGCAATTCGACTAATATTAATTTGGAATATTTGTTATAAATTATATTCGTGAAAATAAACACATAATCTTAAATGGCAAGAAAATAAGGATCGCAAGATTCATATGTATTTTTCATTTAAATAAATTTTTAATCGTCGAATTATACAACTTACTTTTAAAAAAGCTGTGTTCTATTTAGTTTAATAACCTTTCGCTTACCGATTTGGGCAATTTGTGGCTTAAATTTAGTGAAATAATTAAGGAAATTTTGTCTGAACTTATTAGAACCTCATTCGTCAGTTCCAGAAAATAGTATTAGTTTACATAACCATTCAACTTTGTGATTATCAGACAACTGGGCTTAAAAAAGTCCAGGGACTGTGAAGCAGCAAAGCTTAGTACTTAACTATACCGCATTCTTCAAATTTCGCACTATGGTCTTCGAAAGCTCATGAGTAAATAAGTATACATACGTAAACGATTCCTGTAAGCATTGTTTCGCAAAATTTCTTCCCATGAATGCAAACCTTTTCCGACTTTATTTTGTCCGACGCTGTGGTTTTCATTGGAGGTCTTACTTTTACTACTTCAATTATTTTTAAGTTACAATATCATTGTTTTTAACTGTGACGAACATTTCATTTTGAGTTCGGTTCATTCTACGTTAAATTACAAGGGTAAAAAAAATCGAATACGTAAATCTCTCATTTTAATTGGAAGTGCATTAATGCAACGATTTGATAAATACGGCGTTATGTATCGAAGTTTACACGCAAGTCATGTGTATTTATTTCCAGAACTAACGAAAGGTTTTTTAAAAGTTTTGACATTTTAGATACAAGAATTAACATGAAATTGATGTTATTACAGAGGTAACTATTTTTTCTTTTTAATGCTTCCTTAGAAAAAGACTTGAACTGTTGTTATTCTGGAAGTTTAGCAAAAATCCTTAAATTAAAGTAAAAAATTTTAAACAATATGCTTTTTATGCAACACTGTACTCTTGGTTATATCTAAGTATTTTTTTATGTTTACATGGGTTTGAATAACGATGTAAAAAACAAAGAACAGTAAGTGGAATGCAACTACAGTACATGCAGTAAAAGTAGCTGGGGTACGATAAGACGACTGCATTGTTATGTCAAGATAACAGTGTGTGTGTTCGTGAGGGTGGTCGCGTATTTCACTTGCTACATGTACATTATTGTACATTTACAAGTAACTTCTGGCTACCAAGCCCGCATATGCATGTATTTGTGTTAATAATCTCAAATTCTGATATTATTGTCGATGTATTCGAGACGTTTTGCTTAAAACAACCGAAATCTATGTTTAGATTGTGATGTTATAGTGTTTTTTGTATTATAGAAGTGCGGCAAGAAGCTGTACAACAAGCCTTGGCTCAGGCTATGCAAAACAGGCACAAACCATCACTACCGATGCCGTCCAAAAGAACCTCCGTCATGGCAAGGAGTCCTGACAGAGATAGACGCGACTCTGGTAAGTTGATCACCTTGCTTTAGAATAAGGATATCTTCCAATTGCCAGTGTAATGCTAAGACGTGTTTTCACATTTAACGACATTGTTAATTTCGCTTGAACCTTAAATCATGCTCGACATTAACAGGTTGTTAATTTTCTGTTTAAATGGTCCCAATCCAGATAGTAAAAGGAAATGTATACAATTTATTTAAGGGTATTTTGTATGTATTAGCTTATTACCTATACGCGCATTTGAACAATGAAAATATTATCTTAGTTCAATAACTCATGATTTGAGTCTTTGGTAACTTCCTTTTCAAATATTAATTCAGCATGAAATTGCGCTGTTTTCTTTCAATATAACCAGGGGTTTGGAGAAGTCCAATTTTTTAGTTGCTCCGCTCCGGCATCAAGATGCATGCTCCAGCTCCGCTCCGCGCTCCAATATTAATAAAATAAGTGTTTTTATTTAAAAATTTGTTTTTTAAAACAAAGCTAAAATTTTATGAGATATGTGGAAATGGACCAAAAATTACAATATTTGACCCTAAGAAACAAGTGAAGTTAAATAAATGAACAAATTATTGATCTTCAAAAGTTAAAAAAAGAAAAAAAAGTTCTTTAAAATTTTTCAAAATTCAAATACAAAATAATGAAAATTAATATTCAGAAAAGTTACGTTATAATAATTTTACTTCAAAAAAATCAAATTTAGTTTATTTATAATTTTATTAAATACTATACCCATGAGAATAATTCATTTAAAAAAAAATGTAGTTTATAATAGTAAAGTGGAGCAGTGGAGCAATCAAAATTATTTGCTCCGGGCTCCGCTCCCGCTCCGGGCAAAAACCCATTGATCCACTGCTCCGCGCTCCGCTCCAAACCCTGAACCATTAAATATCTTAATATAAAACGATTCATTTTGGTGGTTACCATGGTTTGTTTATGTTCATTTTAAGTAGAACCCTGAATATAACTAACGTCACATCTCTCAATATAACCTAGATCCCCATTTTGAGCCCTGTTTTTAAGACACCTTTTATATAGGTTCGGTGAAAACACGAGTGGGAACTTATTAAACAAATACAGGTTTAGTTGTTCCTCGCTAATTACATTAATTTTGGTTGCCTCTTTAGCTTTTTGATTAACTATAATACTCCACATTAAAAACAAAGGAACCATTATTGATTAAAATGAGCGTTTTTCAAACAAAGCGTCAGTATTACTTTTGCATAACACTAAAACAATCTTAAGAGACCTAAAACTTTAAAAATATGTTTAAAATGTTTCGGTTCAACAAGTTTTTCGTATAAAATGCGACATCCGACAATTATTAATGATTCTGTTAAGTTTCTCAAACTTTTTCTTAGCTCCCTTTAGAACAGATGGGGCATAAGTAATAAACAGACACGTTTCATCTAAATACTTCGCAAATAGCGGCACGGAGGAAACGAATACTTGAAAAAAAAAAACAGTTAATTACTTCCTGTTGCTTTTGAATAAATAGATAAATACCTAATTCTATTTTTTGTTGTGGTACATTTATAAACATTCATACCTTACGTTTTGTTTTTGTGAAAGTAAATAATAATCGCCGTTTCTTGATTTGCATTTCTGAAAGTCAAGTTTCTGGAATTGTACACTAAATTGTTGATTAATTGGAGGACTTCCTTCCATGAAAATTGTGTCAGCAATTAGCATATTGTGGAAAATATACCGCACTGTGAATAATTGAGATAACATTTTAAATTCTGCTAATATATTGTCAATTTTTGTGGTGTTGGCAAGTTCTGATGGTCATAATTAACGAAGTATTTTTAAAGTCATTTGCATACTGTTTTCAACTATGTTTTTTTTACTAACACCTTAGTCCTCAGTCTGCATCTTTATTAATATTGTATTGATAACGCAATATGAACGCCTAATTTATTTATTTTTAAATGAAATAAAGAATTCATAGAATTCTTCAGATATCAGAAACGACGCCAACAAGTAAAATAAGAAAAGTATAATTTATAAAATTTAAAAACAAAACCCTGCGCTGTGTTGTCTTTAAAAAATTATGTCGTAACGATTACGACATAATTTTTTCTCTGATTGTTATAGCTTATAGCACATACCGGGTGTAAATGAAGTGTGGTACACCCCGTTTTTTCTTTAGTATTGATTTTAGATAAATGAAATTTTAGTCATACGATATGTGCAAATAACCTAGTGTTTTGAGCACACGCACACAATTTTTTCACTTCCGGTTTCGCCGAAATGACCCAAACTTTGTTATTTTAAATGGAACACCCTGTATATTTTTAAATTTTTGGAAAGAGGAAGCAATTTTGGTTAATTTTTATAACCTCAAATAATTTTTGAACCAAAATTTAATTTTGTATTCAAAATCGCTTCCTCTTTCCAAAAATGTAAAAATATACAGGGTGTTCCATTTAAAATAACAAAGTTGGCGCCATTTCCGACGAAACCGCAAGCGAAACAATTGTGTGCATGAATCCGGTTTTTTGCACATATCATACGTCTAAATTTTCATTAATCTAACATCAAAACTAAAGAAAAAAAGCGGTGTACCACACTTTGTTTATACCCGGTATAGACTATTAAAAAATAAAACATTTTACACCATTAATTTTAAGCTGAAAAAGTTAAAGCAATTATGTCTATGAATGTTTAACTTAATTATGGTATTTGTCAATTACAAATGAAGCAATGAAATAATTCTTTTTAACGATCAACATTTTTTTGTCATATATCTCCGTTATTGCTGTAAATATTGAAAATACGGAGATTATTTTTAGATAATATGTTTATGTAGAATTTAATGGTACAAAAAACAATTACGCTCGTTTGTAACTTGCGTATTATTAAAAAAAAAAAAATAAAGCAGTCCCATGACCTTTTTGTGTAGAATGGTGAAGATTTAAAAATTGAACCTTTCTGTAACCGTTACGTTTTTTCGTTCTAACCGAAATTAACCGTTAATAACATTTCGTTCCGGTTCCGGTTTCTGTCTCTAAATTCTGCATTTTTTACGTTCCAGTTCCGGTTTCGGTTTTGTTGAAAATACCGGTTAATTTCGGTTTTCGGTTCGGGTCAGGTTCGACTTTCTGATTTGAGATGCATTTTGAAATAAAAACAATTTAATTTGTTTTTGCAGTTACGTTGTTCTTTAAATTTCTTGTGGTTTATATAATACCTACTGCTGAATTTTTGTAATGAAAACCAATCAATTAAGGTACATTTCTCTTATGTCGTCTCTAGTTAACGTTCAAAACTAGAAACGAATATTAGATAATTTAATCAAATATCAATTTTAGTTTGTAGGGAATCTAATCTAGTACTATAAATAAATTATTGACAGTTTAGTTAGAGAATTGTGGTGTACCTATCTCATGCACGTTAACATCTATGAATTATCCAGAACGATATCTTTCCACTGCACTGGGTAGCTGTCGATACGAAATTCGTATAAATGATTAATAGTTACAAATTTATTACAAAAGCTGTTTTGGACATTAAATTACATCTCAGCTCATGCATTTTATTCATGCTTCTGTTGCGGACAAATCAAATCCGTTGCGATAATAGATTTCGATAAAATAAATAGGAAAATGCACATGTAAATAAAAATAAACAAATTATTATCGTGAATGTAAGGTTAGGTTTATTTATTGATGCATCTTTTATTAACGTTTCTAGTGGTTTTAGTCATTTTATTGGGATTCATGGAAAAATGGGCAATTGACTTGCTTCTTTTAAAAAATGTCGTTGCTGTTATATTAGTAGTAGTAAGTTGGATTAACAAAGAGCATCGAAGAAAACATTTTAAAAGTAAATTTAATTATTTGGTTTTTCAAATAAAACAATAACTTTTTCAGATAGTTGAGATATGTAACTTTACAAAGTGTTTTTGTATTTCTAAATTTTTTGGTCGTTCTAAAGATTATTATATGAAATTAATTGATGGGCCCTTGTTGAAAACTGAAATATCCATATATCAGTAAAAACTATCTTGGAAACCAAAATCTTAACTAGTGACTTATCAATCAAATCTAAATTTTCATTGTCAAGATAAGTTTCGGTGTAGTGTGTTGTATATAAATTATCGTTAAGTTTGAAATCCAAAAAATTTCATGACGAATGCTGTATGTAGGTTTACATTTTTAGTTACGTAGTGACAACATTGGAATGTTAATATTTGCATAGTGAACTTGAAAAAAGTTGCACATTTGAAATATCGGGTTCTGAATTGTTTTTTTACTGCGTATTTGGTTATCGTTGGCTAATATTTTTAAAGCCATTGATAAGATCGCTGTGGAGCTGACTACTGAGTCATCTTCTAATTTTTTTTTTGTGAAATAAAAATTATAATAACTTGCGTTACTGCGTTATAAAGTGTAAACTTCTTTTGTTTCGATGTAATAATACAGTTATGTTGTATTCATATCTTATCACTTGAGGCTATGTGGCCGGTTCAAATCTCATTGTCCTTATTGATTCTGAGAAGTGAACTGCTGCTAAATTTGTGCGTTTCATTATTGTTTATGTGCTTCGAATTCTAAACTGATAATACGAAGTATAGTAAGCCTGAGTATTCCTGCAACGTAGGCCATTGTGTAGTCCGTAAATGGAATTACATACAGTACAGTTAGTGGTTTCCCAAAAATAAAGCAACAGTGACAGTTGAGTGTGGATTTATTGTGCGCGAAAAGGAGACAATTCAAATAAAGAGAGAGACACACGTTGTGCTAAACCACCTTTCTTCTGACTCATGCAAAGTAATTCTTATACTTGCACAGTCAAGTTTTTAACTTATGTAAAGAAAGGCGTAGTATGATTTAATTGAATGGTTTCTTTAAAACAATGGTTTATAATTAAAATAACGTGATTGTTTATCATTTTGTTTTATTTGTAAACATCGTGGTGCTTTTGTCAATGTGATGCACGCAAAGGCGTTTATAGAAGATTAGAATTGGCGAAAAAAGGTGGATATATGTTACGGTCTTGTATTAGTTACCTATTTTAATGTAAGGAAAAAATCTTGGAAGATAATTGACCTGTGATCTATTTAAAAAGAAACAAAACTGAAATTGAGCTGTTGATCTTCAAATATGTTGCATAGCTTGTTAAAAAAATAAAAGAAATAGTGTATATTTTCATTTACATGAATTGATTATTGTACTGTAACATTTTGTTTCAAAAATCTCACCGTTACTTTTGTTAATAAAAAATTATTATTTTGTATATTTGTATAACGTTTTTAGTCAGCATAATTAAAGAGAATTAAACTTTTGTTAATAAAAAATTATTATTTTGTATATTTGTATAACGTTTTTAGTCAACATAATTAAAGAGAATTAATAATTCACCATAATTCTGTAAAAGTGATGAAATATTCTATTAGACAATAAACATTTTTTAAACAATATTTATGTAAACAATTTTTTAAGTCGATTGTTTTTTTTTGTAGAATCATCTTCTGATGAAGATAGTATAGTAAATGAAGAAACAGTTGAAAGTACACCAGAAAGAGAAAGGGCTAGAGATCGAAGCACACCACAGATGTTGCCTCCACCACCATTGTCCGACACTAGCAGCACAGGATCACCTCCACCTGTACTTCACAGACCACGTCTGCCTCCTCCAAATAATTGGGACCATAGAACTAAACATGAAATCACTGACATCAGCGATGTTATGCAGAATCTTAGACCATGTAAAAGGCTTCGTATTAATTATTATTATCCCTTATATTTATTATTATTGCTTTTAGATTCTCAGCCACCCGATGTAACACATACTTCTGCACAAGGTGTTCGCAGGCAAACGGCTGCTGATCGAGTAAATAGATATGCTTCTTCAACATCTGATGATACGATGGGAACTGGCACAGGTCGTTGGAAAGTGTCTGCAAAAATTCAACAATTACTTAACACATTAAAGAGACCTAAGCGTCGCCCGTTACCTGAATTTTATGAAGATGACGATATAGAACTTGAAATAGCTGCAAATCCTAAGGATCCAAATGCTCCCAAACCTGAAGGTTAGCAGTTTATTATAAATTAAATTAATTATTATTTATCTTAAACATTAGTGGAAACATATGATACTTTTGGAAAAATATTCAAATGTAAAACCTTTGAATGCCAACCAGTTTTATTATAACTAAACTATTGCAAATTATTGTCGAAATGTATTCGATAAAATTAAAAATCTGGTGCAAGGTCACCAAATAACATTTTGCATTTAAATATCAAGTTGAGAATTTTTCATTATATGTATAAAATAGACTATACCAATATTGCAAACACAGTATGAGCTAGGAAATAAATTGTACATAGATTAAAAAGTCGAGTTTCAGATGTTTGATTCACTCCATAAATGTTATAACGAAGACTGAAATTGACCATATGTAGCAATTATTTTGTGCATTATGTTTGTAGAGTTTGACGTTTTGCAAAATTGTTATATGATACGACATGAAAAATCAAGCTAAATATTTGGTATTTTCAAGTTTTTGCTAGTTTATATCATTTTTGAGTCTCTAATGTTGTGCAAATAACAGTTGTCATAGAAAACAATGTAAAACCTGAATATTTCCTAGAATAAAGACTAGCAAGTGGTAGTCAATATGCCATGAATAACGACTTATCTCATCATTTTAATTTAAAAAATATATAAACGTAAAGGAAATAATTAATAGTGAAATTAAGTTAGTTAGATCAAAATACATAATAAACATGAAGTGAAAAAGTGCCTAATATTTGAAAACTGTGTACTTCATTGAAGTATTGTTTATAGGTGGATGTATGACACCAGCCGTTGGTGAACAGCTGGTTGTTCCTTCAGGGCTACCTAGAAACCTGGAAGCTGCCGTAACTCGTTACGGTTCAGCTTCTTTTAAGGCACCCGTTGCAACTGTTTTAGATCCTAATGGAAAACTAACCACTACACTTACTTATGGTAAGTATCTTATTATTTATTATTACATGTCGATACATTTTGTATATTTAACTCTTAATACGATTTTTTATTTTAATATTGAATCAATCTACTTTGTTCTATGACATTAAAGAGTATTTTAAAATTTAAAATAATTTTTAATAATATGCATCCTAACAGTATAGAACTATACGTCCCAGTAGTGTGCACTCCTCAGAGCCTACGGCTAAACAGAACCTATTTATTTATTCAATCCATCTTGTCATGACTTGCTTTGGTGATGTTGGCCATAAAATACTAAAATTCCGCATCACCATATAATTTTAGTCCAAAATAGTTAGGTGTATATCAAAACGTTCTTGGGACAATATGTCCCTAGAGTATTGAAAGGATCAAGATTGATAAGCGTTTGTATTCGAGTTGGTATGAAGTTTTGTTTATTTTTTACAGGTAAACTATTAAGCAGATCGCAAAAAATTGCCTATGCTCTGTTAACGAAGTCATTTAGCAAAACTGGAGATACCAGTTTGAAAACTGGTGACAGAGTCGCATTAGTGTACCCAAACAATGACCCAATTAACTTCCTTTGTGCTTTTTATGGTTGTCTGCAAGCTGGTATTGTACCAGTCCCCATAGAAGTGCCAATCACCAGACGTGATGCTGGTTCACAACAAATAGGATTTTTATTAGGTAGCTGTGGTATACAAGTAGCTTTAACCTCAGAGCCATGCCTAAAAGGACTGCCAAAAAGTACATCCGGTGATGTGATACAGTTTAAAGGATGGCCACGGCTGCAATGGTTCGTAACCGAGCACTTGACTAAAACACCAAAAGACTGGTTACCACCTCCACGACTGACTGATGAAACGCCAGCATACATAGAATACAGCACAGATAGAGATGGCTCTGTGATGGGTGTTACTATTACCAGGGCTGCCATGTTATCACATTGTCGCACTTTAACGATGGCATGTAATTATACAGAAGGCGAGATCATGGTTTGTGTACTAGATTTTAAGCGAGAAGTAGGACTGTGGCATTCAGTATTAACCAGTATATTAAATGGCATGCATGTTATTTATATACCTTATGCACTTATGAAAGTAAATCCAGCAAGTTGGATGCAAATGATAACAAAATATCGAGCTAGTGTTGCCGTTGTTAAATCTCGAGATCTTCACTGGGGATTATTAGCCACAAAAGATCACAAGGAAGTTAGTTTAGCTACATTACGTATGTTACTAGTCGCCGATGGTGCTAATCCATGGTCACTGAGCTCTTGTGATCAATTTTTATCTGTATTTCAAGCTAAAGGCTTAAAGCCTGATGCTATTTGCCCATGTGCCAGCTCAAGTGAAGTTTTAACTGTTTCTGTGAGACGTCCTGGTCGAGCTGGTGTTAATGCAACAGGAAGAGGTGTTTTATCTATGCAAGGATTAAGCTTTGGAGTTGTTCGAGTTGATCAAGAAAACAGTTTGACTTCCTTAACACTTCAAGACTGCGGACAAGTAATGCCAGGTTGTGTAATAGTTGTCGTAAAAATGGATGGACCAGCATATTTGTGTAAAACCGATGAAGTTGGTGAAATTTGTGTCAATTCGGGTTCAACGGGTACGCAGTATTGGGGCCTACAAGGTCTTAGTAACACCACATTTAAAGTGCAACCGTTAGCTTCAGATGGTAAACCAGTATCTGATGCAGAATACACCCGTTCTGGTTTATTGGGCTTTTTGGGACCCGGAGGGCTTGTATTTGTATGTGGATCTAGAGATGGACTTATGACTGTTACTGGACGTAAACATAATGCTGACGATATAATTGCTACAGTGTTGGCTGTTGAACCTATGAAATTTATTTACAGAGGACGTATTGCTGTTTTTAGCATACGTGTGTTGAGAGATGAAAGAATCTGCGTTATAGCAGAACAAAGACCTGATTGCAGTGAAGAAGAGGTAAAACAATTTTTGAAATTCAAAATGGAATGTGTGTTTTAATTTTGGTACATTACTTTTAGTCATTCCAGTGGATGTCTCGAGTTCTCCAAGCAGTAGACTCAATACATCAAGTTGGCATTTATTGTTTAGCACTAGTACCTCCAAATTATCTACCAAAAACTCCTCTAGGTGGCATCCATTTATCCGAAACAAAACGAAGATTTTTGGAAGGTACTCTGCACCCTGCCAATGTACTAATGTGTCCGCACACGTGTGTCACAAATCTTCCAAAGCCAAGAGAAGTTCATCAAGGTATGCGTTCATAATTAATTAATTTTATTTGGTTATTCACATTCATTTCGTATAAAAAAATATCATTAGTGTGGGTGTTCTTAGCTAGTTGGGTAAATTCTGTAACTAACTACACTGTTTGCAAAATAAAATCACACATAAGCTACTAACAAGATCATGTGTTTGTTGTATTGAAGCAAATTCGGTAGTTGCACGCTTCAAGTGCCCAATTCAATTTATTTTTATGATAAAAACTATTTGTACCATGCTACCTACCACTTCTCAAGCCATTGTGTAGATCCTTGCAAATTATTATGTAGAAAAATGTTTCAACTTTATTAAATGATAGTAGAAATCACATTTCGAATAATCAATTGACTTTAAAGTTCAGTTTGGTTTTATTTATTTTGTTGTTGGAACTGTTTCAGTATATTTCACAGCTATGTTGTTATATTACCATTTAATATCATAAGTATCATTTATAACCGCATGTCAGTCTGTCATCAGAAATATGTTTCAAAATTGACTGCAGAAGTTTTAATGCGGTTTTTAAGTAGTAATTAAAATTGTAATGTATTGGTTTGTGTTGGGATCAAATTATGCTTTCCTTTATTTATTGTTGTAAGTAGTTACATCAAGAAAAGTTTCTATTTTGCAAAATGGACAATAAAATTTTACCGTGTATATAAACAAGTAATAGAATTTATTTAAACGAATTTATATGCTTTTGGAAGTAATATTTTTTTTAAAGAAAGTGCATACAAATTTTTAAAATAAACATGCATAACTGAAAACATCAGTAATTTAAAATTTCTCAAAAAAAACATAATTTACGTGTAAAACTTAAAATTTGTTACAAGTTTATTATACAGGGACCTTAAAATTTGTTTCATTGAATGTGAGTATGAGTGTATGAGTCTCTCTGTATATACACTATTGTTTTGTTCATTGGTCCTCTTCGCCTAACTTGAAGCTTGTGCTTGAGTGATGCTACAGCATGTTATTCCTCTGGCTTTCAGCAGCCGACTGTGTTTCAGACGTTGGACCTGCGTCTGTAATAGTGGGCAACCTCGTACAAGGAAATCGTCTAGCTAGTGCACAAGGAAGGGATATGGGTCTCCTCGATGAGGAAAGTGATAGTAGTAAAAAGGTAAAACATTAGTTTAATATTTTGTGCTTATCTTGAAGTTTTTTTAGATTTACATACAATGAAGTGTTTCTTTATTTACAATGTCAAATATATGTGATAAAATTAATATTCAGAATACTGCATTTTTTTACAATAAAAGTTATATTAATATGTTAATTTTTATTTTACAGCAATACCAATTTATATCTGAAATTCTTCGCTGGCGAGCCCATAGTACAGCCGATCATGTACTGTTTACTCTTCTAAATAGCAAAGGAGCGGTAGCTAAAGTCCTGTCATGTTCAGAACTTCATAAAAGATCAGAACGTATTGGTAACCTTCTTAATGAAAAAGGTCGTGTCAATACTGGCGATCACGTAGCCCTAATATTTCCACCTGGATTGGATTTAATTTGTGCTTTTTATGGTTGTTTATACGTCGGTGCTGTACCTGTAACTATTCGACCACCACATCCACAAAACTTGCAGACAACGTTACCCACTGTAAGGATGATAGTGGATGTTTCCAAATCAGTATTAGTCCTATCTTCACAAGCCGTTATTAAACTTTTACGCTCTAAAGAAGCCAGTAATGTGGTAGATATAAAATCCTGGCCACCCATTTTAGACACCGATGATATGCCTAAAAAGAAGCTGCCAATGGTTTATCGTGCACCCACGGCAGAAATGCTAGCCTACTTAGATTTTAGCGTCTCAACAACTGGTATGTTAGCAGGAATCAAGATGTCACATGCCTCTGTTACAAATCTATGTCGAAGCATGAAACTTGCTTGTGAATTATATCCCAGTAGACATATAGCACTTTGTTTAGATCCATATTGTGGGCTAGGATTTGCCCTTTGGTAAGTTACAAACTATTCTTTTTTTATAACAAAATGTGTTTCAAATATTAAAGAATGCTTATTGATGATAATTTAAATTATGTGTTTTTATTGATATTTATTTAACATTATGTGTAATTTTTAGGTGCTTAAGCAGTATATATTCTGGTCATCATTCCATTTTGATTCCACCATCAGAAGTGGAAGTAAATCCAGCTCTTTGGTTAACAGCTGTTAGTCAGTACAAAGTGCGTGATACATTCTGTTCTTACGGTGTAATGGAACTCTGTACAAAAGGCTTGGGTTCGTCTGTAAACCAGCTTAAATCGCGAGGAGTGTCCTTAGCTTGTGTTCGAACTTGCGTTGTAGTGGCAGAAGAACGACCGAGAATTAATCTTACTACTAGTTTTTCAAAATTATTTAGTGCTTTGGGACTTAGTCCCCGTGCTGTTTCAACATCATTTGGTTGTCGAGTAAACGTAACTATATGCCTGCAAGGTGCTTCAAGTCCCGAGCCTTCTACAGTTTATGTAGATTTAAGAGCACTTAGAAATGACAGAGTTACATTAGTAGAACGTGGAAGCCCACATAGCTTATGTGTTATGGAAAGTGGAAAATTGCTACCAGGTGTTAAAGTTATTATCGCTAATCCAGAAACCAAAGGTCAGTGTGGTGACTCGCATCTAGGCGAAATTTGGGTGCAAAGTGGACATTCTGCAAGTGGATATTTTACAATTTATGGTGATGAGAGTGATTATGCAGATCATTTTAATGCAAGACTTGTTACTGGCAATACAGGTGAAATTTATGCCAGAACTGGATATTTAGGTTTTTTGCGTCGTACGGAAGGAACTTCTCCTTGTCGAAATGAAGAAACAAGAATAGGGATGAGTGAAAGTGATACGGAGTCATTGGGATCACAACAACATCTTGCAACAGACACAGCTGAATTACATGATGCTGTTTTTGTAGTAGGCGCCTTGGATGAGACTATTATGTTAAGAGGAATGAGATATCATCCTATAGATATTGAAAATAGTGTGCTAAGATGTCACAAGAAGATAGCAGAATGGTAAATATTTGTTTTATATTGTGATATTACATTTTTGACTTGTTAATTATACTTATGCCATAACTAGCAGATATATGTTGTGTTATTCAACCTTTTCAATGTCGCTGCACACTTTTAAGATTGCTAAAATTTCGCAGCGTGCCATATATGTTATTATTGCATATTGTTTTTAATTGACTTTTATAAATATAGCATCCTAGTCAAGTCAGTGTCACAATATTATGGCAAAATTAATTATTTATTTTTAATTAAATATTCCACGGCACACCCGAAAGATGCTTACGGCATACAGTTTGACAAACACTAAATTATAGTTATTAACTGTCGTGTAATTAACCCCTTACTGCATGCCTTTTTAAATTTTCAAATAAATTTTTTTGAATGTGTACAGAATGCTAAAAAAATGTTTAAAAAAAATTATTTTTATTTTAAGACGAAATTTTTTAACTTTTCTGTTTTTTTTCTAATATGTAACACCATGCATATATACTACATACAAAATTTTTTTTCATAAAAATTAAATAATTTGGCACAAAGGATTTAGGCGTTATTATAGTAAAAAAAAATTACCCGTCGAATTTATATTGTAAATAAATAAAATGCAATAACATAAATTTACCCAATTTGCATAAATGGCGGTAGTAGGCGGGAGATGTTAAGCTCTTTGATGTTTTTTAATGTATATTTTCTGTAGTTCGACATAGATGGCGCAATTTTTCAAATATTACGCGTAAAACTGTATATTATTAATATACTACACTGTAGATGGCGCTACTATATGAGAACTATGACTAATATCGCTTTATATGGTACGTATCATATCTGATACAATATGCGGTAAGGGGTTAACAGTACATTTAATCTTGGTCTTTGATGCTACAAGCATCAAACTTCTTAAATGATACACGGTCATCCTAAGCTATTTACTTCCGCATACACTGCAGTCAACCACCTTGTCTTCGTGTATGGTGCATGGCTGTATCAAAATTTTAAATGCAAGCACAAGACCACAGAATATTAATAGAAAATATTTAAGGAACATTAAAAAATCGTAATATAATGATTTTTTATAGTTTTATTAATGGAGCGCTGACAATGAACTACTGTAAAATAAACAAAACATTTATTGTACCAAAGTTGAATGTTGATAGATTTAAAACTATAATACATGTTATGCTAGGGTGACCAGATGTAATTTAGCAAAACTAGGACAAAGAATGAAAAAGCAGGACATTTTTGCACTTTTCAAACCACGACATTTTGTATTGAAAAAATTAATGTAAGGTGTAAATGACCCGTTCAGAATTTTTTATTTAGTGCAAGTTCGCACGTTAAAAATTAAACCTCAAGCGCTGCAACTTTTTACAGCGAATATCAGCATTTTCTACAAGCAACAATAATGCCAACTGTTGCACAGTATGACACTAACATTATTTAACTAATGGAAGTTTCACTGTCAATGAAAATAATGCATTTTTTTGATTTTATAAAAACTTATCGAAAACTCGGACACATTTAAAAATCTGCCCGGACTTCCCTACCAAAGTACAAAAACCGGACGTCCGGGGAAATCCGGATGTCTGATCACCCTATGTTATGCTCATGTGTTATTTATGATCTATAATAATTATGTAGTTGAACAAATATTTATCAGTATAAATACCATTTGATGTTTTTATCAGGGCTTCGAACCGGAATTGAACCGAAAACCGGGAAAAACCGTTTTTTTTGTCGGAACGAAAACCGGAACTGAACTGGATAAAAATATCGGTTTATTACGGTTCGGTGCATGTTCAACAAACTCGCGCGTTTTGTTTATATATGTTTCGTTTAATAAATTATATTATCATCATATGTTATATACTTGTATTATACCAAATAAAAACATTTAAAAAACATAAAAAGTAATCACTCGGAGCTGAACCGAAAACCGAAAAAAAACGTTATTTTTTCCGGAACCGAACCGATATACAGGGTGTCCCAGATTACATTTCCAGCATGGGGATCTCGCTTATTATAAGAGATACAGGTTTGTTTAAATTAGATGAATTATTCCTTGGTATGAAAAGAGCCACAATCAAATTTTAAAAGTACAAAATTCGTCGTGCTTCAGATGTTATAGCAAAAAATATGAAAATGTCGAATTTCTTTTTTCTTTCATAACTTTTTTGTCTTAATCGTTAGAGCAATTTTATTTGTACTTTCTGAAGGTACTTTCTGAAGGTACTTTTTAATGGAGAATGTAACTGTCATTTTAGATTTTTTTTAACACCTACCATTTTCGAGATATTACCCCCAATTCCATTTTTTCTTATGGGCCGCGAAGTTGGCTATGGAATAGTTGAATGTGCTTTTTTTTACTCGTTTAATTGAGATATTACTTGCTATACCTATTTTTATAAACAAGTCACAAAATGAAAAAAAATCGTATTTTACCCATGACTTATCAAGCTATCTATGAAAATAAAAACAAAAAACAACTAATTAAATGTCAAATAACAGTTACCATTTGTACGCGACATCATTTATTAGAATGTATAGTATTGTTGTGTAATTCGATAGTTTTTGTAGCAAATTTGTTTTCATATAATTATGGGCACATTTACAACTAATTAAAAAATTTTAATGTTGAAATGCTAAATTCTTTACAACAGAAACTGTGCAAAATAGATATTTGTAATTCTTTATGGATTTGTTTTGGATTTTTGGTTGGTTTTTCGAAGAAACCATATTCTTTTAAATTTATTTCCAAATTTCTGTAATTACACACTCTTCGTTGCCTTTTCTCAAGATATAGCTCAAGTATATTCGCTCAGCTTCCACAGTTTTTATGGGAAAGAATGTAGCATCTCAACATGTCAAATTTTTCGCTATTTTTAAATGTAGCCATCATTATAACAATAATTACTACAAAGACTATCGAATTACACAACAATAATATGAAATTCTAATAAATGATACCGCAGACAAATGGCAACTGTCATTTGACATTTAATTAGTTGTTTTTTGTTTTTATTTTCATAGATAGCTTGATAAGTCATAGGTAAAATACAATTTTTTTTCATTTTGTGACTTGTTTATAAAAATAGGTATAGCAAGTAATATCTCATTTAAACGAGTAAAAAAAAGCACATTCAACTATTCCATAGCCAACTTCGCGGCCCATAAGAAAAAATGGAATTGGGGGTAATATCTCGAAAATGGTAGGTGTTAAAAAAAATCTAAAATGACAGTTCCATCCATTAAAAAGTACCTTCAGAAAGTACAAATAAAATTGCTCTAACGATTAAGACAAAAAAGTTATGAAAGAAAAAAGAAATTCGACATTTTCATATTTTTTGCTATAACATCTGAAGCACGACGAATTTTGTACTTTTAAAATTTGATTGTGGCTCTTTTCATACCAAGGAATAATTCATCTAATTTAAACAAACCTGCATCTCTTATAATAAGCGAGATCCCCATGCTGGAAATGTAATCTGGGACACCCTGTATATTTTTTTAATTGAACTGGAACGAAAACCGAAACGAAAAAAATTACGGTTTGAAGCCCTCTTTTTTATAATAGATTTTATTTGTTTTGCTCGGGTTAAATATTTTTGATTTTCCATATCGTGAGTATAACATGTAAAACCTATTAAGAAAACCAAATGTTTTTTTTTGCAAATTGTGTTAATTAAGTATTTTGTTTTAGTGCTGTGTTCACGTGGACCAATCTTCTAGTGGTTGTAGTTGAATTAGACGGCAATGAAAGTGAAGCTTTGGATTTGGTTCCACTGGTTACCAACACAGTACTGGAAGAACATCACCTAATAGTGGGCGTTGTTGTTGTTGTTGATCCTGGAGTTGTGCCAATTAATTCTCGAGGGGAAAAACAACGTATGCATCTTAGGGACGGATTTTTAGCTGACCAACTTGATCCTATTTATGTTGCTTACAATATGTAAATCGTTTTTAGTTTTAGGATTATATTTGTTATGTGAGTAAGTTAAAATTGTTCATTTTATATTGTAAGCATATCTGCCATGAAATCGTGATGTATTATTTAATACTTAAGTTTAAGTTGTCATCTTACCATAGGACTATTTTTGTGTAGAATTTTGACAAGTGTTCAATTTTTGGCTCAAGTTTATAAATGTCTCAAAATGTTTTAAAATTTCCACAATTAGTTTAGTTAATTGTGTAGGTGTACATATAATTACAAGGCCTATAGGCAATAGTGTAAAGTTTTTATAAGCTGTTAGGTTGTACAGACTATTTGTAGCGAATTTTTTGCTTTTCATCTTGTGCAATACTTTTATTTTCATTTCTATCATCAACTGATTTGTGATTTTGATACTTCGATTTTTATTTGTACTTTCGTGATTAGGTAACTGTAAATTATGCAAATTAAATAAATAGTTGGTCTATGTTTTTATAGGAATAGTATTTAGCAAACATGTTTTATTCAAATGGAAAACATGAACCAACAATTTTAAGATTTTAGTGTTGTATTACTCTAGTCTACTATTGCAATTTGGCTGCTCTATTTAAGCAACAAGAAATCGTTGGATTGTGTAATAAATACGTGAGCGATTTATTATCAACAATTGTGTTAGTATAATGTGGTTAACTTGTTAAAAATATTACTTATGCTGTTTATATTGCGTTCTTATCCAATATTATATATTTTTATGTTTTGTAGAATACTTTATATTTCTTAAACGTTATCATAAATTATGACTTTAGTTGTGCACAAATACTGTGGCTACACAGATCAAGACAATAGAAAATTCCGTATGTATATATTAATGTTTAAAGTTAGAGCTAATTTCGCACAGTTGTATTTGTCACTAATTTTTATCAATTACTTATAAACTACCCAGGATACACATTTATTAGTCCTGTATAAAAATAAAATAATTGTGTAAAAATGAGCGCAGTTGCAAATATATGTACCTTTCTAACTTTTATTGTATTTATGATTTTTAACCCATTCTATAAAATGTAAACAAACTGGCATTTTGATTCAACAAAACTTATCTTGAAAAACTATTACTCCGTAAATGATTGAATAGTAAATAACCATCCCCCCAATACATCAACTCGCAATAAGATTAGTTGCTTATTCTATAGTTATTCCTCACGTTTCAATAAAATTATCTAATCGTTTCAGAAAAGTTAACAGTGTTTAGGGGTGGGTGATAATCGAAATTATATCCATACATCATCCACCATTAGTGTTTACTATAAATATAACAGGACCTGTCTGTAGTACTGGATAATAAATCGAACGATTTTTGCTAAATTTTCAATCATGTTAAATAAAGATCGTTTCTAATTTGAGGGAGATCATTGAGATCTTGCATATTAATAATATATTATAGCAAACACCACAAATGAAGCCAAAAAAACTATTATTTCTGCAAACAAAACTTGAAGTTGACTGCGATAATTTAAAAAAATTGAATATTAGAAATAAATTTTACAAAGTTCTTTCTACATTAAAATGCTTCATAACTTAAGGTTCGTTTTACACAAAAAATTAAAGACACATTTTTTTAATTTTCAAAAAGCCTTGACTGGTCTCCACGAACTGAGTTCAGGCGTTCTTTTCGCGCTAATACTGAGGCTCTACGATTTAAATTTGGGCATATTTACCGCTTTTGCACCGTTGATTTTGTCTATGAACTGGGTTCGAGCGGTTTTATCGCGTTTGTGCCATGCTGTACGATTGGAGGCCTTGTACACGCGAAGCGGACAACTTCAGTTGATCGCGCGTTAGAGCCGGTTTTATGCACGCGACAGTATCAAGGCGGCGTAGGCAGATTTTTTTCAAACGTGCATTCTGTGTTGAAGCTATAAGTTGGAAAAAGACAAAAATTAGGTTGGTCTTTGTCACCGACGCCAAAAGTCTTCTTTTTTCTTGACCCAAAAATCTTATGCAGGTAGATTTGGGTAAGTTGGGTTCGCACGGTTTTTGCGTGTGATTTTTTAACAAAAAATTTAATTTTTTTGAGGAGCTGATAGAAAACAGCCTAGTTGTTGTATTTTTCAACTCACAGCTTCATTACAGAAGCAACATAAAACAAGTAATAAAAACTCAGTGAGTGTTTTAGCGCAATTTTTTCACCTCATGGGTGAAGCATAAAAGAAAGACTTTTGATTAATTCTTTTTCTAAGATTATTGTAAATTTTAGAAGCTATCGATTGCAATTTGTTTCAACTCGATAGCTATTATGGTTGCCGAGAAATTTGCAAAAAACGGAATTTTGTAGGAATTTCCAGGAAATCCAAAATCTTTTCCTGGATTTTTTTTGTGCGTTCCCGACCTTCCTTAACATAATGCCGAAAACCCGAAGTCTCTAAGTGGTCTGGTTGAGGAGTAGATAGAAGTGCAAGATTGGTGCGCACAGACGCACAGAACAGAAATCATGAGTTTTATAAGTTTTTCCGGAATTTCCAGGAACTCCAAAATCTTTTTCTGGATTTTTTTGTGCGTTCCCGAGATTAGACCTTCCTTAACATAATGCCGAAAACCCGAAGTCTCTAGGTGGTCTGGTTGAGGAGTAGATAGAAGTGCGATTGGTGCGCACAGACGCACAGAACAGAAATCATGAGTTTTATAAGTTTTTCCGGAATTTCCAGGAACTCCAAAATCTTTTTCTGGATTTTTTTGTGCGTTCCCGAGATTAGACCTTCCTTAACATAATTCCGAAAACCCGAAGTCTCTAGGTGGTCTGGTTAAGGAGTAGATAGAAGTGCAAGATTGGTGCGCACAGACGCACAGAACAGAAATCATGAGTTTTTCCGGAATTTCCAGGAAATCCAAAATCTTTTCCTGGATTTTTTTTGTGCGTTCCCGAGATTAGACCTTCCTTAACATAATGCCGAAAACCCGAAGTCTCTAGGTGGTCTGGTTGAGGAGTAGATAGAAGTGCAAGATTGGTGCGCACAGACGCACAGAACAGAAATCTTGAGTTTTATGAGTTTTTCCGGAATTTCCAGGAAATCCAAAATCTTTTCCTGGATTTTTTTTGTGCGTTCCCGAGATTAGACCTTCCTTAACATAATGCCGAAAACCCGAAGTCTCTAGGTGGTCTAGTTGAGGAGTAGATAGAAGTGCAAGATTGGTGCGCACAGACGCACAGAACAGAAATCATGAGTTAAGTTAACAAGCGCAATTTCGCTAGAAAATTGCCGCTAAAAAGGGTAGCCTCTGCCGCCGCGACATTGTCGCATGCATAAACCCAGGAATTTAATGTAACGTTCAAGGAGTTAAATAACAAAAATTATTGTTTGTGGCATATGCGCTAATGTTAGACGGAATGGTTTTACTTATATGCAGGGTTCGAAACTGAAAAAAAAATTCTTAATGGTTAACCGACATCGAGAACATCACTTTTATAACAGTTTTTGTCTAAAAAACTGTTTTTTTCGTAAAAAAAACTGTATAACTTATAAACCGGTTTTTGACATTATTTAGATTAGCAATGCCAAGTATGAATAGATATTATCTATTTATAATTTTCTAATGTATGCACAATCAAGTGTTCAGTAATGACTTTTGGTAACCTAATCGCATTTAATACAGATTTAGTATTTTTTTAAAGTAATTTTTATTGAAAAAAGATTAAAAAAAAACGGTTTCTAATTATTTTGGTTAAAGGTTACCGTTTTTTTGACATTAAAAATTTCGGTTTCGGTTAAAAATAACTTTTGCAGACAAAAAATAACGGTAAACCGGTTTCATGCCCTGTGTATATGGGTAACGATTATCAATTTATGGAAATGGAATAGGTCCAGCTTTGGATCTAAAACATGTACCTGTTATCTTAAAATAACAGTTTTTAACATCTGTTAGTATTCGCCACTATAAGCAAATACAAATAAGTAGGTAGGCGTATTCAGTTCCAATAATGTTCAAAGCACATCTCCACTATTTGTCTCATTTGTGTAGCTATACCTTTAAGTATGGCAGTTATTAAATTTCCTGCTGATTAACTGTATCAAAACATATCTGCAACACTTCTTGAGTAATTTACTTTTTATTTGAATGCACTAGAAGTTCGATTATCTGGACTAAATGGGGATAAAGATGATCCGGATAATCGAAAGGAAAAAAAAGTGTCTAGTATGACAGTATAAATAATTTTTATTGAAATATATAACTTTACATAATACATACCTACCTATAGAAAATTGGTTTGCTAGAAATTTAATTATTGATTTTTGATTAACGGTAGCTGTTGTTTTTAAAGTCACCAAATAAAACATGTATTCTTTCAAGACATAAGTTTTCATGTGATGGGCAAAAAATTAGTATAATCTGCCACTTTTTATGGTTAAAACCAGGGATCCTTTGCAATTGGAGGTCCGGTTTCGGTTACGGTTTTACAATAAAGGTCCGGTTTCGTTTTTTTTTACGTGGACCCCAGTCTTTTTCGGTCCGGTTTTTTATAACATAAAAGCAATTTCACAACAATCTCAATATTAACAGTGGTTTATGTTCACACAAACTATGTACGAAAATGTTTTATAGTGACAGATTCTAAATTTCACTAACAAAAAAAATAATACTAATCGTCCATCTAATAACCGCATTTATTCTATTTTCTATTATAATATTTAAGATTGTAAACAAAGTAACAAATGGTGAAAAATTCATGCAATTTAACAAAAACTAAATAGCTCCTTTTGAAGCTCAATCTTCTTAAGAGAAAGCTATTATGAACCTAAAGATGCGTCGCCCCACAGCGCACCACGAGTTTATCCGAAATGTAACATTTTATTGGTAACAGATAGTTCTACTTACCGACAAAAATGCATTGCAAAGTTAGTGTTGAGATATCTTGTTTTCTCTATCAAATATGAAATATTCATGTGCCCAATTTGCTTTTTGTCTGCCCATAATCTTTTAATTAAACAATTTTTTAGAACTTATTAGGGGTGGGCGATATCCAAATTTCGATATAAAAGCGGCACGAAGCTAAAAAAGTCGGTAAAAAAGTGAAAAAAGAGACTGGTGACCTAAAAAAAAAAACGCTTCTCACCCTCAAAATATCGATATATCGGAATGTCGGATATCGGTATCAAAATTATATCGATATTTATCGATATATCGCCCACCCCTAGAACTTAAAACAACCTTCACTCTTCACTTTATTGCACTTTGTCGGTACAATACAAGCTACAAGTATCATTCATTTCATAGGTAAACGGGCTATCTTTACCGAAAATTTCGGTCCGGACCGAAAACATTACCGGTTGCGGTCCGGTTAACGATCCTTACACAATGGTCCGATCTGGGTCCCTGGTTAAAATTATTTGTTTTTCACAATCTCGATAACCAAGCTCCTACTGTACTTGAGAGATGCATTTAATGACTTACTTCTGCCGTCGCAAGATAAAAATAGTCTACTAGCATCCAGTGTTTATGCAGCATAAATTATACTGCTACATCCTAATGGCCTGGCCTAATGCAGTCATTTGAAAGGTTGCAGAAAAGATTTGGGCAAACCTGGTAACGGCGTTCCCAAATTATTAACTTATAAAACTCGGTTTAATGGTGGAAATGTATATAAAGCTAAATAAGTCATTTCAAATTATAAAACCTATAGAAATTGGTCAGGTCTGGTACTTTTGGTTTGCCTACCAGCTGCTATTGTTGTATTCCATTAACTTAATTTTTATAACTTATTTAAAAACAAAAGCTTCAACCAACCTTTAAGTGGACCCTCTTTACGATAAGCTTAAAGGTCGATTCGTTTTTTTTTTTTTTTTACAAGAAAACAAACACTATTTGTTATCCAGTGTAAAAATGAGTTATATAATTTAATAATTTGGGACCACCGTTACCAGTTATGATTTGGTACTTACAAGTGTTGAACATAGTAAAATATCCTGAGTGAAGACATAAATAAGTAATGGATTTGTTGTAGCAACGGCTTTGAGAATACAAGCTTTAACAAAACGCCAATGTACCAAAACCAGTAAACAAAATAAATTTCCTTCTCACCAAGTGAAATGACATTAACTGAATAGTTAATTTGTCATTTACAATTTTGTGAATGAAATCTTGAAAACTTTTTAGACTTAGTTAATAATTTAAAACTTTATCGAAAAATATATTTTTAAATTTGTTGCACTGTACTTGTACACAGCACTGAATTGTTAGTGGACATTTTAACAAAACTTTATCTCAATTTTGTATTTAATTTAACTTTGCTAATGTAAACAAAAGTTCTTTCTTGAACAACACGTTACTGCTTTAACAAGTTTTGGCCAACTTTTAGATTAATAAAGCTTCGTCATTGCTGCACAACAATACAAGATGTTGAATCATATTTTATCATGTAAATAAGCATAATTTTAAACAGTTGCCACTTTCTAGATACTATTGGTATTCAAGGTGGTCTTTTAAAATTAACTGAAGAGTGAAAACTACAGATTATCATATACATTTTAATTAAACAGTTACGATACAACAAAAATCAATTATTCATCATAAATAAAGTTAACATTCACTTATCATTACCACTATTTTCTAAATTTTGTTTCCTCTTATTCTTTCCTCGAAGTATGGCTTCTTTAAACAGTCTGCAATATAATTCAATAGCAACAGTCGAATCATCATTGCCAGGCACAGGATACGTAATAAGATTAGGATTGCAATTGGAATCAACAATGCCTATTGTAGGGATAGCCATTTTGGCAGAATCTCTTACAGCAGTATGTTGTATTAAAACGTTATTTAAAGTGTTAAAAAATATACATAAATCAGGTAGGCGGGTAACGGCACCAAATTGTTTATTAGCATTAGTGAAAATACCTCCTCTCCAAAACCTTGTATGAGCAAATTCACCACATTCTAATGCTGTTTTCTCTACTATATGAGAATTTTGTGCACCACGTAAAAAGAATAGTATTAAACCATCTCGATAAGCTATGTGGGCGGCAAAATTTAACGCCTTCCGTAAATACTCCGCTGTAATATCTAAATTAAAGATAATGTGACCTAATCTGCTGCCATAAATATAAGGTAGCATTCGTTCATCCATTGATCCATCTTTATGTCCGTAATGTATTCTAGCATCAAAAAGATCTTTTATTGAAAACAAATTGCTCACATTAAAATAATCAGGATGCTTTAAAATATCAACATCACTCTTTTCTGGTAATGGAACTGAAACAAGATTTTGTACGTAAACATTTCATAAACGTTTAATGCACATTACCTGTTTCTTTTACTTCCTGTTTATGAATAAGTACCGAATATGATCTATATCTTAGTAATTTATTCGCGTTTTTAAACATTATTACAGAATTAAACATCACAAACTTTGTAGGTTAAAAACACATTCGCGTGAAGTAGGACATGTGTAAAGTTTAGTAACATAATCGATGCCAGGATGCCACACATTTTTTTGAGTTTTCCCTAAAACTATTGCAAACTTCCACCCATAACATAACTTTCGTAAACTTCCCCCCTGATAGCCACAAAATAACTTTCGCAAACAAGATTTATTTTCAATATATCCAATGAAAAGTGCCCCCAAACTTACTTTAAATTGATATTAAATAAAACAGTTTCAGTTAAAAATCTTATTCACTAAATTCATGACTAAAATTATTAGAAATGTACTAATGTACATACACTTTTTATTAATATTTATGAAGTAAAAAAAAATATATTCGGCAATGCAGCAAAGTAAAATTACAAGAAACTGATAAAGAATTTAAAAAACAATGTATCAAACATATAAATTCTTGGGTATTAGTGTATTCTGAGAGTTCCGCAGTCGGATCAGAACCCGCGAAGCAGGTCGGTTCACGTGTATTTTTCCACAAAATATAAATTATAAAATTTGAAATATTTAATTTTAGTTTTACACCATGCTCCTACCAGCCAGGTAGCACACAGACACATATGTACTGCTGAAAGGTTAAAGGTTTGCAATAGTAACAATTAAAAAAAGTCACAAGTGAATAATATAACTTTATTTTTGTATCATGTTACAAAAATTTCATTTAACTTCAATGGCAATAAACGACTATATTTTAGGACTAAGATTATAAATTCAGTCTTTTATCGTAGAAGATATTTGCCAATTGAATAAAATGGCACAAATATATTATAATACCTACTAAACAGTTTATAACTTTTATAAAAGCTTGATTATTAAAAAAAAACATAATTGAAAACACTCATAATAACTATAGCTAATAGTTAAAAATCAGGATTAAGTAAGGATCACTCAAATAAGATATTTCTGTCCCACAAGAGTGTTAGCAGCTACAATAACTAATTTTACAAGTAAATTTCATCTAGAACCTCTAACCCAAAATTAGTGGAAATTAAAAAATTAGTAAACTAGTTTTAAAAAAGTCTTAAGTTGTGTAAAATATTAGTATTTTAATCAAAAAAGTAGAAATCAGTACTCTTCCACCACAGAACGAAAATTATTCAGTTCTCTTTGCCTGCAAATAGAAATAACTATTATGGACAGAAAATATTGGTTAAGAATGTTAGGACTCATAAAAATATTATATAAAAGTGTAATAGAATAAATATAAAAAAAGCTTAAAAAAAATAAAAATATTAATACTTACAAATTATAATTAAAATTAGGCTTTTTTTGTAAAAACTATATACTTTCATAATACAGCAAAGAATACTTGTCAGGAAGAAAAAGCAATTTTTTTTTTCAAGTTATAGTTCCAAATAGACTAATTTAGTTATTGTTAAAGTACAGGTAGTATTGTAGATATACGTTGCGGTAAATGAACGTTATCAGGGAGAGCTTGCCGAAACATCGAGCATATGTAAATATTACATGAGTAAACTCCGAAAACCATATTAAAAATGATAGTAACCGCAAAATCTAAAAAGAAATATCAGGTAAATGTATTCATTTAACAGTAAATATGAATATCTACTACCACTAACCTAGTAGTATATGTACACATTTAACAGTAAATTTGCACTTTTCCATGGTAAATGTGCACTTATATTGTGACAGACAATGTACAAAACAGGTACTGTCTTGGGAGAAAAAAGTCTTGATTACAATTAACTTAAAACATACTGGTTAACACTAATTTTTAATTAACAAATAAAAATTAATAGTAACAAAAACAAAGTTTATTACAAATGAAGCAGCTTATAGAACTTGTACCTCCGATAAATTCCCAGGAGTATGGCTGTCACGCAACTTAAACAGTCGTTCAGGTCCCAAAACTTTAACGCCACTGCAATTAAAAATAATAACATACATAAAGTCTTATCTGAGCTATTACACCAAAATTAATTAAACGTCCCATACACCCGACCAAAATCCAATCACCTGCTTTTATTTTTAATTTTTCATATTTGTTTTTTAAAACATGCTATTTTACCATTTTTATGTAAAAAGAATTTCTTTCACTTAATAACATGTTTTTATAAAATGTGTTTATTTAAACATTAAGTATGAAAAACTTGCACTACTGAGAATTAAATGTTTAAATAAAATTGATACTCTGATCCTACACTTCTGCTATTATTTTCATTTTCAATTTTTCCCTGCTACATGTTGCAATTTTATTTGATTTGCTTAAAAATCTTCAAAAATCATACATGTGACAGTTCATTCAAAACTGCCTAAAGGGTAGTTCACATGGTGACACTAGCGTCATGACATTCAGTGTCACTGCACTACGTGTTTACACGTAATATGATATATTTGAGTATCGCAACATCAAAATAAAAATGGCCGCACTTGTAACTGCAGCAACGACAACTAATTATTTTGAAGTCGCTATATTCGGGAATAGATTTGTCTCATAAACAAGGATATTGTTGATAATGCTCTAAAATCATTGGAACATCTGTTGTGGACATGATAAATTGGAAATCGATGATAAACAAATGTACATTATTTGTCTATTATGACAAATACACGCTGTCAAAATATAAAAGTATGGTCAAGTAGCGCATTATTATTAACAAAAGTTGGCAGTTGATGTCATCGCTAGTGTCATGGCACTGGTATCATGACATCGTGGCATCGCGACATCAGGCTGTTCAGACAACGGCACTGTATGAAATTTGTGTCACGACGTTAGTGTCACCATGTGAACGACGCTTAAGTTAAAGCAGTGTTTGAATATTTATAAAAAATTATTATCAGTTAATTAAAATCTAATAAATCTGCTAACAGCAAACCCAAAATATTAAATTTACTTGTTATGTTGTAACAAATATAAGATTTTTTTTGCACAACTGAACTAATTAAATTTTTATATCTGCTCTTACTTACAAATTAAAAATTATTGGAAAATATACAGCTATATATGTAAATGGAATTAATGGAAATAAAGCCATCCAGGACTCTCCAACTTTATTAGCTAATGCAACAGCACAAAGTTCACCACATCGTTCACCTGTCATTCTACGATCATTTGCCTGGACACTAGTACCATATTTCTAAATATATAAATATGTCACAATTATTCTATCAAATTTAATAAAGAAGTCATACCTCTCCATCTCTGCCAGTAAAACTTTCAGCTAAAAAGTTAGTAAATGTTGGTCCAGGGCAGAGAAGCGTAACAGTAAGTTGTTTACCAACTTTTTCATTTCTCAAACTATTAAAATAACCCTAAAAATTCAGTAAAATTTAGCACACCAATGTCCTTATTTGTTATATTTATTTATAATATACAACACTTCTAAAAAGACGACTTACATGAATAGCATGTTTCGTTCCAGTGTAAGTGCCAGAAATTGGTGCTCCTATTATGCCAGCCAAACTCGATGTTACAGCAACATGCCCAGAACCTCTTGTATTAAAATAATTAACAGCCACCCTTGTTAAATTGACTACAGAAAATACATTCAATCTAAACATTTGCTCATCAACTACTATATCGGTGGCTTCCCATACTGCTCGTTGAGAACGACCAGCATTATTTAATAAAATATCCACTTGGCCAAAATACCTAACAGCATGATCAAAATTTACTTTATGAGAATTAATATCTAATATATCCATAGGTAGAACAAGGACATCATTTGTAGTTAACTTTCCCCCAGAATTAGCTGCAACATACATTATAACTAACTGCGTTAAGTTACGCTTTTGCACAAGTAGTCAATAATTAAAAACATAGAAAATAAGTGGCGATTTTTTATGATATCACTCAACATTTCAAAAATAAACCACTTTAATAAAAGTTCAGTTGCTTTAAATGCAATTGAAGAATTTGCTGCAAGAATGAGGTAGATTAATAAAAATTAATCTACCTCATTCTTGCAGCAAAGGAGGAAAAAATGCAGGAGGTAGTTCCTTATCGAAAATTAAGGGGGGCTTTTATATATTTTTTCCCTTAGACATCTCCTTTTGGAGTTACACACCCTTAACCTTTAAGTAGTCGCACGGCGCCGCAGAGGCGCCAAGCGTTTTTTAAATCGTTGTTACATTTTTAATAATTTTTTTGTCACTAATATCTGTTTATGTATTCCTCAATTGTACTTTTAGGAATACGAATTATATAGTATTATTCATATTTCTCTATTTTACAGTCCGTAAAATGCAATTATGTGCTACTCGGCATGAACGCTATCATTTATGCCCTAGGGCTAAAAATCGACATTCGCAACAAATTTGTTCGCAATGCCAAAAAATATTTGTTCAGAGCATACAATAAAATTGTGCAGTGAATGCTTTGCATCCAATGTTTGATTCGTATTAAATTAAAAAAAAATCTGTTTTTACAGTTATGTTTTATATACAGATATATATTTTTTATATCTTATAATTTATTTAGTCATTGTTATTCTTTTTAAGATTTAGCTTATATTTCATGAATAAAGCAGTTTAACACATTTTTAAGATTTTAAGTCAAAAATATTGTTATAAAACCCCAATGGTGCCTCCGAGGCGCCATGCGAGTAGTTATGTATACACAGTACACGCGACTAGTTAAAGGTTAAAGAAAAATGAACATTCACAAACCATGGTAGCCACCAAAATTAATCGTTTTATTTTAGAATTTTTGGATGGCTCATGTTCACTTATTTTATTTTTTCTCAAAAACTGTTAGGTTTAGCACTTAAAGAACAAAAAGTTTCTGAATAAATCAAGCTATATCAAATAAATGTTTTTAAATTGCAAAATTTCAACCCTCCAAAAACTTCTGATAAAAAACCAACAGGGGTCGCCCTTTTCAGCCCCTTGTGAAGATAGGAGATAATTAAAAATATAGCCACAGCTTAACATAACACTCTCTTTGCAAGAACGGTTTGCGCCGATCCACACGCGCCACTTCTTAGCCCCGCCTTTGAGATGAAAACAACACAGAGGTGGTATTGAAATCATTATACAGCTAAATCTGTTACGTGGTCATCAGATTTTAATACTGCGCTGTTATCGCTCACTTGGGATAATATACAAATATTTTGAGTTCGGCCCCGACTTTTAAACTAAGTGCGAGAGAAATAACGCTAGGGGATCGAAAACGACCAGATAAAAATGCCGCCCGAGAGTGCCCGAGCTGTGATATAACTATGAGAAACCTTTTAAATAAGTACAACAAATATCATTCTCCTATACATGTATCCAAATTTGAGAAATAAAATAAAAACCTAATTTTACCGCTCCTTTTTAGGGGGGGGGGTGTAACTCCGAAAGGAGATGTCTAAGGGAAAAAAATTATATAAAAGCTTCCCTTAATTTTCGATAAGGAATTACCTCCTGAACTTTTTCGCAATATTTAAAAAACACGCTGTATATATGTATCATTTTTAAATTAACATCATAAAACAGTATTCCATTTAAAAAATTCTTAATAAGCTATGCTAGTAAATAAAAACAAAATATCAAATAACTTAATGTTATGGTGATTTACTTTTAATGGAACTTGCATAATAAATGTTACAAAAATACTACCAAATGATAACGAGGTAATTAAACACTTTGCTAATAAAAAGCAACAGGATTCTCTATAAGACGATATATTGTTTCCATTAACTATCAGTTCGTTATTAAATTTCGTAATTTATGCTATTTTAAATACCATGAACCAAATCTAAAATCAAAGTCAAATTTAAAATGAAACAAATGATTGTTTATGCTAAAAATATTTTGATGTTTATATTTATCTTATACTGTGGTGGTTTATACAATGAAGACCTGGTTCTGGGTTTTCCCATACTATTTTTAAAATCACTATTGTTGAATATAATATTTAAGTATGCAATGAAAAAATTATTTTTAAATTTACTAAAATATTAAATTTGGAATTACATCGTGTATACCAATTGTAAATGTCAAATCCAAGCCTTCCACACTCTGTCGGAGTTGGTAAATTCGCAAATATTATTTAAAATTGTTGAAAAACCCTGGGTTTACAATTATTCTGTAGTTTTACTATTGGATTGATTATGCCACTGTACAAATATGAATATTCAATACATTTTAACAGTATAATTTAATGTGGAATAATAATTACCTATGCAAAGACCTTTAACTCTCTCCAATTCATTACGCCTACGAGCTGTCAAAACTAATTTAACCCCATGTTTAGCTAACGCTATTGCAGTGTGTTCACCTATTCCACTTGAAGCTCCTGTTATAAAGACAACTTTTCCTTGTAGACGGCCTTAAAATTACAAGCTCAGTAGGTAATATCCAAAAATTTAAGGATATACTTACGAATTGATTTACCAAATTTTTCGTAAAACGAAAGTTGCAAATCACAATCAGTAAGGCATAAAATAATCGTATAAAATAGCCCATAACAAATTACACAAACACCTATTATAGCAAAAAACATGTTGGAAAATAATGATAACTAATTTTATTAATTACAATTTATTGCACTCTGTACTACATCACAATACAATGACTGCCCCCCTCTGCACTGTAAATTATAGTTAATCGCTTACGTATGTAATTTACCTAACCTCCAACAGTAGGTGCAATGGCTCTTTGTTGTAGTTCCAGTACATTAGGGTGATGTTTTAAATTTTAAATTAATGCAGTCATGACCAGTCATGACCATGTCAAGACAACAACCACTTTAAATCAAGTAGGCCAATCGCTGTCGTTACCATGACAACCAATCAACAAACTAAAAAAATTTAAAGCTAATTACTTGTAATAAATTCGTATAAATCAACTTCTACGTTAGACAGAAACTTGTGTAAATATGTATAAAGCATGCAAATAACGTACCACAAATTTTAAAAGAACGGTATGCTAAACTTGACAATAAAAACTAAAAAAATTAAATAAGAGCAGAAAATGTTTAGCTTTTAAAATTTCGGTTTACATTTTTTTTTCAGATCTAGCTTTTTTCAGCCAAAGATAAATTTTCTGATTAATTTTTAATTTTAATTTTTCTCATTAGAGCACAGACGCGTGAGATACTAGAAAATTCATTAGAATGGTGTTTCTCAAATATAAAAATAGTCTTACGAATTTACTTGTCTTTAATCTTTAATGATTACAAACTGCAGCGGAGAACGTTCTTTTTCGACATTAAAGTGTATAAAAAGTGAGTTAAGGAACATGATGAGACAAGATCGTTAAATAACCTCACCTTAATGAACATTGAATGTAATTTACTTAGAGAAATTGATTTGTCTAGTGTTATCTCTAAATTTACGCACATTAAATCGATAAAAGTTTGTTTGTAAAAGTTGTGTTTTATTTTATTAACATTTGCTACAGGCCCCGCGCTGGCTTAATCCGGCACTGATAATATGTACATATACTACGTAAGGCGAAAGTAAAATGTTATGAAAAAAAGAATTTAAAAATGTTCATATTTTTTGCTGAAACTTCTGAAGGAGAAGGAATTTTGTACTTTTAAAAATAGATTGTAACTCCTCTCATATTTAAGAATAATTCATCTAATTAAAGCAAACCTGTATTTGTTAGAAGCAGAGATGGGGGAGTCGGCAGAAAAATAACCGACTCCCGACTCCCGAGTCTGTATTTTTGTAAAACCGACTCCGACTCCCGACTCTTTTCATTAAAAAAAAAAACTTAATTTGTATATGTTTACTACAGTGAAAGACTTTTTTCGTTCCTTAGTGTATCTAATAATTCATCTAATTTAAGCATACCTGTATCTCATATATACATATAATAAGCCAGATCCCCATGCTGGAAATGTTATCTGGGACACCCTGTATAACAAGGGTTGCGATCTTTTATCCCGCGTTATAAGCGACTTCCATTGTATTTTGTATTTTACTAAATGTAATATAAAATGCTGTAATTGTATACTAGCACTGTTATATGTTAAATGTAAAAGATGAACTCATAAATGTACCTATAATAACTAGGTAAGTATGCAATTATTAATGTGAAAAATAGGATATCAAAGTTACATATTTAATGAATCACATTTCTGCTTATAGGTATATTTCCCATAAATTTTGGCGTATAATACGCTACGCATGCTTCATTTAGTTCAAAATTTTCTGGTAAAATAAATGTTTGTTCATAATACGCACCATAATTTTTCAACATTTGGTGTTATTAAACATTTGTTAAAAAACTGAAAGAATAATAACAAAGAGAAATAGGTATGCAATAAATTAAATAAAACACATTCCATTTCGGTCCATTTTTATTTGATAGAAACTCGACAGATGTAGTTTATTTTCGATATAAAAAACGATGTGTTTTTTGTACTTGCGTATATACGCAAAATTTAGCAAAAATTGTGCTCGATATACGGGAGATTTTCGGTAATCTTATAAAACGGAAATAATATTAAAACATTAAGTACAAGTTCGCCTCCATTATTGCGAAAATGCGTGCCAATTACAAAACGTATCTGTAAAACACCCCTCGTTATATATCGACTTTGTAACTAACAATTTCTTTTTTACTAGGGATAATTAAACAAAACAAAATTACTCATTAGAAAAGTTTTAACATTAGAACCATATTTCCACGTACCTTGACCTTAAAACTTCAAAATAAAGGCATTATCGGCTATTGAAAACTTTCAAATGTCAACACGGAGTAAGATTTGATTGCCTACAGAACTAACCCTACCGTGTATCACACGAATCTTGTATTTTGTATTCTTGAGCTGTCTATGAACCCTATCCAGTCAAGTATTTTTTGCATTTAAAAATTGGACCTTCACAGACAAAACTAGTTTGCGTTACTTTAATCGTTCCCATTTCCGCGATTGACATCGTTATTTTGTTTTTGTTTTAAATTTTTCATTTTGTTCTCATCTTCGAAAAAACTAAATGAAAAAAGAGTCGCGAGTCGGTAATTTTTCCGACTCCCGACTCCTCAAAAAAGCTCCGACTCCTCGACTTCCGACTCCGACTTCGGCTCCCCATTCCTGGTTAGAAGAGCAATTTTTTACAAGTTTACCCAAAAAATTGGTGATAACAAAGACTGAGCAGTAAATATACTTAAATGGAAATTATTCCCATCAGTAAAATACACTGCTCAAAACAATTAAAGAACGGTTTAGATGTTTATTGCAAACTTTCAGATATCTCTTAATTGTTTTAAGCAGTATATATATAGATGTCTGCTACTGCCATTAAAAAGTTAGCAGTAAATTGTGGTGCTATGTGGTGATACTTTTAAACGAAGCATTGCACTAGGAACAAGAATAAAAAGTCTTATTCTAAAGCTTATAACTAATTGAGAATGTATATCCTAGATCAGTGATGGCGAACCTATGACACGCGTGTCAACAGTGACACGCTGCTCCTTTTTGGGTGACACACAACGCACATTTCGTTCAATTGTTTTTTTTTTCACAAATCACTATTTAAAAAAAAAATTATTTAGGTTAGGAAGGTTTTCACAGAAGGCGCTACTTTGCCATTCGTTTTGGTATCCTCCGCAAGGGGAAGTACAAGCATACACTGCCTCGTTTATAGCGGAGCGGATTATTTATGAAGTTGGTCATGCATTTGTGCAGTTCAGAGAAATAGGAGGAACAATAAATTTTATGAAATATCCAGATGAAGTAATTTTTACAAATCTGAAGTTAGATGTGTTCAATTGGTTAGAATTAAATGCCTAGAAACGCAATTAGCAAAATTCCAATCTAGCTGTATTTGGAAGCAAAAGTTTATTGATCTTAGATCCGATTAGAAGCACTTGAACGAGACCGCTTGCATATAATTCTGACAACAAAACTCTGAAAGTGTGCAATTCCAACCCGGAAACTTTTGACGGTCTGGAAAGACTTGCCAAAGCTATACTGACAATTTTTTCATGAACGTACTCCTGCGAAACTTTGTTTTCGACTCTAAATAACATAAAAACAGACAGGAGGAATAGATTGGTTGATGATGTTAGTGCTGCATGCGTAGCTTTGAAATGTACGAATTATAAACCTTCCATAAAAGAGCTAGCTTTAAAAGCACAACACCAAAAAGTCATTAAATAACATGCATGTTACAGTTTTTTGTTTGTTTTAATTTTTCGTTCTAAATAAACTACAAATATAAAAAAAATAATTTGTTATGCTATTCCACAATAACATATACAATACGATATTTTTAAATAAAAATTGGGGGTCGTTTTGACACGGGGACATCTTATATATAAAAAATCTTAATTTTGGTTTCGAAAAATTAGGGATCGTCTTATAAACAGGGGCGTCTTATACACGGAAAAATACGATGTATGTAGGCGACACGCCACTCGCGTAGCATCACCTGAATTTTTAAATTTTGACACGCCGGCTGAAAAGGTTCGCCATCACTGTCCTAGATGCTGCATCCACTTTCTTGCGGAAATTAAAATCGGTGAAGATGGAACGGCGACTGCTATTGATACTATAGTTAACTTAATACATTAGAACTAGGGATGGCAATCCTGCAAAGTGGGATCCCGCAATCCCACGGGATCCCGCATGATTTTAGCGCATGCGAGATCCCGCACTAATAGCTGCGGGATTTGCAGGATTTGCGGGATTCACTTTTGTAATGCAACTGAAATGAAGGTGTTGGTGGGGGGATTGCCCTATGTCTTTGTTTGGTTAGTACACACAGTAACAGATATGTTAATTTACTTACAAAATCCTAAAAAGTACGACGAATTAAGAAAAACTGGAAATATAATTTTAAAGAAAACCGCGATGCGTCAGGAAATAAAAAAATTGCTGACAAGAGTTTATAAAATTGAAGAAAATGAAACTGAAGATGAAGAGTCTAATGACGAAACCCAACAACCTACTAATCTATCGTTGAAAGAAGAATTAGAAAACCAAATACAGAAAGAGAAGAAAAATTGTATAAAGATAGTAAAGAATGTGCCAGATACCGAATCTTTCGAGAAAATATTGAAGAAGGAAATGTCGGCCTACGAAAGTGACGGAGTTAGAGACAAGTTCCTAAGTATGACGTATAATTACTTGATGAACATATCGCCAACAAGCGTAGAGGCTGAGCGAGCTTTTTCTGCTGCTGGTTATATATGTAGCCCTTTGAGAAGTAGATTGGGAGATGATACTTTGAGTAGTGTCTGCTTGTTAAGATCATACTTCTTGCAATGATTGATTTAAATTAATTTCAGTTTTTAGTTATTATTGTAATTTGTTATATTTCAAACTGACCAAACATTTCATTATTATTTTTGTATCATAATTGATTTTTATTTTAATAAATTGTATAAAATACTATTTATTATTAGAAAAAAATATATCTTATTACCTAAAGTCAGAAAATGTCCTTAAAACCTGTTTTAAGTATATTGAAATAGTTTTGAACATTTGTAAACAAAGCCAACAACATATGATTTTTTTTATTTTCTAAATCTACATATATGATTTCAATTATTGTCGCTTTTTGAACTTATTTTTATAAAAATACTTGAAAGGAAGTATTTATGTCAATTTTTCATTTATAATGTGAACAAAATCAATTTCTATCATAAAACATTAATCCCGCGCGGGATCCCGCGGGATTTAGAAAAATCTTGCGCGGATCCCGCGGGATTTAAAAGTGTGCGGGATTGCCATCCCTAATTAGAACACATCATTGTTGTGTCATCACTATATAAGGACAGAAATACAGTATTCCTTGCAGCTTCATTTACATGTACATATATTGAAATCATGTAACAGTAATTCAAGAAGTTGTAATTGAAGTGTGGAAAGAGGGGTTAAGTCATTTATTGGCCCTTCCATCTACTTTGCAAAAGATAAATTCAGCCATTAAATTTAATGTTTAAATACCAACTGTCTCGCAAAAGAATAAAAAAATTATGTCAAATGTACAATTACTTCTTGCATCTGCAAATCATTTACCTATTTTTGCTAGTGCTTTTTATGCACATTCCAGTTTTCTCAATGCATGCTTAATATTACTGAACCAGATAATTTAGGTTGAGACATTTTAAAATTGAAATGGTAATTTTTAAAACACTATAAAACTCAAGTTATAGGTACATTTTTGAATCTTTAGTAATTTGTCAAATGTTAAATTATTACGCTTAACAGAAATGATAGGTTGCCTAACTTCTGTGGGCTATGGGTGTGAAGTGATTAATTTTCATAAACAAATTAACTGTAGTAAAGCAACAGTTTACTGTGTGGTGTCCTTTGTTTTCTAGCTTTTATTAATATTTAATAGTGTATAAATATAAAACCTATATTGTACAGTTTGCAATTTCTTCAGTAGGTGTTGTACAATACAAGCATTTGATGTATTTATATTTTAATATTTTCCATAAATTATATAACTTATAAAAACAACAATAGGTATTAAAATTTATAAGACTTTTATTAATTTTTATATAAATGTACAATTATAATTTGAACAGGAAAGTACAAAATTCATGAAGGCACTAACCACGTAATGGCACAGATCAACATAAAAAAGTCTATCAACAACTAAAAATATTACACCATGAATTCTAGTAGTTATTATAAAGATCTTCACATAATATTTTTCACAAATGAGGTGTAACAAATATTTGTACCTAGTTACTAGTTAAATAAAACTATTACGTATGAGAATCCATGCGTGTTACAACAGGCAATATAATATAGTACTACTATTTTACAATAGATAAATTGTTACAATAATATCACAGACAAAAGCAAGGCAAGAAAATATCTAGGATTGGCATTTTGTTCCTAATTACCACTCGCCTGCCATATATTAAAGTGTGTAGGTACAGTTTATGTAATTGTATTATTTACATAATGCCATGCAAATAATGGCACTTAATTATTGTCAAAAGTTCAATGTTTTAACAAATCTTATCATTAATTAAGTAAGTTCTTCACATTGTTTCATTGGCACAGCCTCACTCTCAGTTTAAATTAAAAGAAGTACAAGGGCCTGTTAAACATAATTAAACTGTCGTTTCACCTTTACGTTGCAGAGGTTGTAGTTCTCTTTTTAATCTATCCAGGTCGTTGTAATATTCGTGATCAGATTCTTCCTCTGAACTTCTCTGTGGCAAGTAAGGCTGGGCCATATTTGAACTGGAAGCACCGGGATTAGTAGATGCTGCAACTAAATTGACAACTGTTGGTAATCCAACAACTTGACAAGGAGATTCATTGTTCATGAGGTATTCTGGATTGTCAATATTTGTTTTGCAAAAGTTTGAATATTGCCTAAATACATTTCCACTGACACTATCAGGGTGTTTTGTATCCCCAATTAGATCAACATATGTAGAAGCATTTTGAGTTTGCTGGGGAGATGGCATTAAATAATCATCTTCATCTACAGGAAGTTCTAATTTTAATGTTCCAACCTGAGCTTGTGATCTACTACCAGAATCATACTCATCAGAACCTACATCATCTTTGGCCAAAACATTTAATGTATTATCTCTGTATCTTAAACTTGAGCAGTCAGATCCATTTCCCATTTTAATTGAATTTTGGTCCAAATTTTGTGCTTGAGCAAGTCTTAGACGTTCTTGATTCCAGTTGTGTTGATTTTGTGGTGCACAGCTTCCATCTGATGTCATATGAGATCCAGATGGCCAAAATTTCATACGTGTTGAAGGGGGTGAACTTGAAATAGATGGCAAGTCCATAACAGATATAGGAGCTCTAGATTTGGGTTGCAGGTACTCTTCACCCCCGGAATGACTTTTTGAATTTTCAATAGATGATGCCAGATTGCGTATTATGTCTCTGTCATCCTAAAATAAAAAAATTGGTTAATTTTTATTATATAAATTTTGAATTTCCAAAAGTGAAATTCATTAGTTAAAATTTGTATAAAATAATACGAAACTTACTTGATTGGCAATATTTTGTAACCTCATGAATCGATCACCAGGAACAACCAAGTACCGTCCAGGATCTCTAGTCATTTTTGTGAAATCATCTGCCAATTCTTTAAATCCTGGTCGGCTTTCGGCGTCCAGCATCCAACATTTAATCATTATCATATATACATCTATAGTACAAATTTTTGGTTGTGGAAGTCTTTCTCCTTTTTCCAATAATTCAGGAACATCTCTAGCCGATACATTATCATACGGTCTACCGCCAAATGTCAGTAACTCCCAAACAGTTACACCAAATGCCCATACATCAGATTTATGTGTAAATATCCTATGCTGAATACATTCCAAAGCCAACCATTTAATAGGCATTTTTCCACCTGCTGCTTTATACTCTTCTTCATTGATATCCAAAAGTTTTGCCAAACCAAAATCTGTGATTTTCACACATGCAGGTGTTTGTACAAGAACATTTCTGGCAGCCAGATCTCGATGAACCAATCGTTTATCTTCCAAATAAGCCATTCCTCGAGCTATTTGCGTGCACCAGTTTAATAACAATTTCGACCCTATTTTGTCTCTATGGTTTCGAACAAAATCTAGCAAACAACCTAGTGGCATTAACTGAGTAACTAACATCATCTGAGATGTCATACACACTGCAAGTAATTGCAATAAATTTGGATGGTCAACAGTTGCCATAATATATGCTTCTTCGAGAAATTCTTTACTAGTATTCGCACCAGTATCTTCTCTGAGTACTTTTATTGCAACAGGTATTTTGGTACTTTCACCTTCTGGTACCCAAACCCCTTTATACACTGTACCAAAAGCACCATACCCCAAAATTCCACCTCGACGCATTTCTGCTTCTTTTATGATACGCAGTTTGGCTAGGTTTGGCTGAACATTTGTTGGTCTTAATGGTTCATCTTCTAAGCCAGTTAATGTCATAGTCATTTTAAGTGCACTCTCTTTCACTTTAACTTTTCTGCAATAGTGGATGACAGCAAATATAACTGTTATAGAGAATAAAATTAAAAGAGCTATCACGATAGCGAGAATCATGGGAGTATTATTGGTATCTATCCCTCGTAACAATTGTCCTGTTGATTCTGAAGAACAGTACGGATCAGTGTTATCTTCAGGAAAAACTTTGTGTGGAAACTCTGGGGGGCAAACTGATGTACAGTTGAATGATGAATGATTGGAATGATTTCCATCTGTATAAATCTTAAAGTTCTGACAGGAACTACAGTTTTCTGAACCTGGTCCAGTACAACCTCTACATTCTTGATCACAAGGAATGCATTCATGTAAGTTATCTTCAGGGTAATGGTCCATTGGGCATTCATCTTCACACTGTTCACCTTTTTTGTAATTAGCACACTGTTGGCAGACTAATTCATGGAAACCATATCCGGTACATTTTTTACACCTTGGATGGCACTTCCTGCAAATAGCTTTACCAGCCAAAGGTTTCAATGATTCTGATTCTTGTGGACCCACCCATTCATAAAAGTATCCATCTGGGCATGATTCATTTTTATGTAAACAAGTATCAACTGTAGCATTTTCGTTCATAATAGCTTTTTCACATGAATTACAACCATTTGGACCAATTGTATTAAGAGGTCCAGTACAGCCATCAATACAGTTTGGATGACATTGTTTGCATTCACCCCCATATTCATATTTGGTGATTGGACATTTAGAAACGCAGAATGGTCCATCTCGAAAATGTTTACATGTAGTACATTTGTCTGGTCCTGGGCCTTTGCATGAAGAGCCACATTCCTCATCACAGTGTTCACATATGTTATTGCCTGCACTATAGATCCTGTTGGAAAAAAAAAATAAATATTACCTTACATTTACAAATAGAATACATTAATTCCGTTTAAATGCAACATATTTGAAAACTGATATGGACGTTTAAAATATATATAGATACACTTACCCTGGTATAATTGTGCAGTTTTCAACACAAATATTGCCAAGTTTATTATGGGCACATGATAAGCATTGGCCAGGTCCAACTCCCCAGCATCCATCTTTACTGCATTGTTTATCACACACAAGACCTTTTTCTTTGCAAGTCTTTGCATCATTGTTGTTTTGAAGCAAAGACGTGTGTTCAACATTTTTACGTATATTTCTCCAATTAATGTCTTCTGCAAAGCACAAGTTTTTGTTTTCCAAAATAGCTATGGCTCCAGAATTAATTTTTTTCAGAGATCGCAGTTCTAAAGAAACCAACGAAGTTTTTACAATATACAGCGATGTAAAATAATCATGCAGCGTACGTCCTCCAATAACTTCTAAGTTCCGAAAATATGATAAATTTTTAAAATCTTTATGATAGGCCTGGATATCGAGAAAACCTGTAATTTCTTTTAGAGTGCTGAAAACTTCCAAACGGTCAGGATGCATGGCAGGATAACGCTCGCCGAAAGTTAAATTTTGATGAAATTGCTGATAACCCGTAAAAGAATTTTCTAAAATGTGTAAATATCCTTCTATTATTGTGCAGTTTTTAAAGCTTTCGATGTTTCCGGCGTTCACTTGTACATCACCCTGACACGTTTTAGGGCAAGGTCCGTTGCATGGTACACACTCGAAATTTACTACTTTTTTATTTGGAGGACAGGCTCTCACACACGCACCATTGTCCTTTAACAAATGCTCTGGACAATTTTTAACACAAGTTGCCCCATAGGCATATTTTCCTTTCGGATTTTGTTCCCACTGATATGTATTTGGGTTGTATATTTGCATGGAAGGACATTCTTGAACACAAACGCCGTCGTCGTAAAAATTCGAGCAAGCTATGCAATCGCTTTGTTTTGGTCCCGTACACCCACCCGCACAAAACAGGTGACAACATTCGCGTGGATTTGACCCGAAACAACGGCCTTGATGACATTGCGGACTGCAGTATTCCTTAGAGAATTTTTGACAATTTTCTTCACCTTCTCCCCAACAACCAACTTCGCAGTTTTTATGACATGGCGGGCATTCCCGTTCTGGCGATGAAAAATTGTAATTATATACGTATTCGCTAATCGGGTCAGAAATGATTTCTTTCCAGTTGATAGTTTTAACGTGGCAAAGATTGTAATTGCTAAACAGACCAACACTGCCTTTAAGGACATCGCGAAGCGCCGGTAATTCTAAAGAAAACATTTTGGATGTCGTCACAATAAGAGCAAATTCTTCGGCGTAGTTTGTCATTTTAAACAAAGTTCTTCCTCTTATGATTTGAAGTCTTGGTAGTACGACTTTTCGAAGATCCACATGTGATATGAGTACGTAACCAGTCACTTCTCTTATATACTGAAGGAAACTTAGGTCCAAACTTTGATCTTGAAGCCATGTTAGTTCAAGATTTCCATCAACATAAGTGCAGTTAGTGAAACGATTTTTCAGGTTTCTGTAATGATGTTCTCGATTTGATGGGACCGACCATCGACCATTTGTACCGATGCAGACTGTAACAAAAAAAAAAACGAATTAATTATGTGAAAAAAAAAGCATCACAGTATGATAAACTTTCCAATAATGGGCGAAGACGAAGGGAGCGGAAATGATTAATGATTCGGGTATTAACTCAACAAATTGGATTCAAGTTTACGTTGCGTCTATACAGTATTTGAATTCAATCATTCGTTTAACGTAACCTAATATTCTTTAATCTTTATTGTGTATGTTACAGAAAAGTATTTGTTACAGTGCAGTTACACTTACACTAATTGTTGGCCTATCCTGAAAAATATATGTTGCTAAAAAAAATTTAAGAGCATACCGTTTTGTAAAGCTTTTATTTTACATATTCACTCGTACTGTTATTAAACTGGACAAGAAATAATTTAAACCGATTCTGAGTTATGGCTACGTTAGAAAGAAGTGCAATATTTACGTCATGAGTTGTATAGTATTACTTGTTCGCCCACTCGAAACAGCACTCCTAAGATCGAACGTTGTCGTCAAAATAATTATCAAACACAATTTGCACTAAAACATATGTACAAGTAGAAGTGCGCCGTTGGATATGAACGAATAACATGGCATTTTTATAAGGTGGACAAAAACGGTCACTATTCGCACTTACTTCGTTAGTAAGCGTGACGTATTAACATAAATCGCATGTAAATAACGCCTACAATATATACAGCATTCTTCTGACGTTCACTCACTTTTATGGTAGTAATATCACAAGCATCAGAAAAAAAATTAATAAATACAAATGGTTACATACATACAAATTGTTGGACCAGTATTTATTTTTTAACACAAACTTATTTCGACCAAGTATACATACAGTAGGATATTTTGAACTAGGTACCTAATTACAGAAAATTATTTAATGTACAGAAAAAGTTTAAAAGCGTTTAGTGCTTAAACGGTGTTGCCGATCGTTTTTACGAAATAATACATTCTTCTAGATTTATTTTCAGGCACAATTGCAACCTAATTTTGTATTTGGAAAACGAGAACTGGTAACAACTTGAAAAGTGGCCACGAATCTTCTTCCTCGTTTGGCGCCGTAATAAGTTCAATTCCTCATATGGCTAATCTATGATTGGTAGCGTAAAAAAAAACAGAAGCGGTTGGCGTATTTACACGTATAGTTCGCAATTATGGTTTAAGAGAATCGAAAAAGGTAATATCTCCTTTTAGGGTTGTTTGTAATTAGTGTATGCCGTACGCTCAAAAATTTAACAGCTTTTGATATCTTGAAAATCAGAAGTACCAGATTTGCTGTATGTAACTATGAGGATGGGATGACTAGTTTCCGGCTTAGGAAGGACAACAAAGTAGTGGCTAAAAATGATTTTATGTTTCGAGACAGCAATTCGAAACCCACTTGATGATTTTTCGCCATCGTAATAACAGACTTGTGATATGGCGCATTATCCTGAAGAATCAAAACTTTTTTCTTTGCTAATGCGCGCGATTTTCCTTGCACAACTGGTCAAGTCAATTGGCAAAGTACTCTCCATTTATTGTGTTACTGTTTTCGAGATAATCAACGAATACCTTTCGCATCCTAAAATACCGTCATCATAAGCTTTCCTGCCAATGGTTCTCCTTTTGCCTTGTTTGGAGCTAGTTCGCTTCTCATTATCCACTGTTTTGATTGTTACTTGATATCTTGTGTGTAATGGTAGATCCAAGTCTAGTCCACTCTTACGACGATGCAAAAAGTCTTTTGGATTACGATATGCCCACAGCCTCAGCTATCTCGACCAACCTCAATCGACGTTCGTTCAATACAATTTTATGTATTTTGACTCATTTCCTCAGAAGTAACCGTCTTTGGCTACCCGAACGTTATACATCCTCAGTGCTCGGATGACTACGTTTTAAGTTCGCAACCCATGTTTTAACTGTTAATTACGATGTGAAGGTTCACCTAAATAGAATTCAGCTTAGTTTTTTTTTCGGGTGTATATGGACGTATATATATATATCATTGTGCGTACTTCGGTTTCCTCCAATGCTTGTAAAACCCAGAATTTGTTCACTATGGCTGACCGCCAAAAGCATAACTTTGTGAAACTTCAAGCTAAAGTCAAATTGATAAAAAATTACGCCAGAAAATACCATACCATAAACAATTCATGAATATTTGCGCTTCCTACAGGCTAAGTTAGAAACTATTTCCCATCCTCGTGTATTTTGAGTGTTCAGAGATAATACTTGAATGCGTCAAAAATAAATATATTAGTTGCAAATGGGTCTTAGTTCAAAATAAATCAGCAATCGAGTTGTAAATCTCGTTTTCAAGCGTATTTTTACAATTATCTCAAAACAAAAAAAGTGCATTGTGAGCTATACACTATTTTTACATGACACACACACTTGTTTGTTTTGAGCATAGCTCTGAAGAGCTGGAATTTATGTCGCTTGGCATACCACAGACTTCATATAATTGTTCCCGTATGTTTTTGGGCATATTTTACATACAAAGTTTATTTTGTTATGTGCTTACGTTTGCGATATTAAAAACTAACTCGAGCATCATTATCGGCTAATTAAACTGCATCATTAAACTTCTCGACTCAAATTACATATTTCTTTGGACGAAATTGCATCGTTTACAAAAACAAAGACCACACATTGTTGCATATAGTTGAAGTCCGCTGTACAAAAGACACTGCCTTGCTTCTGGTTAACAGTTTTTATTGTCGCAGGTTGACGACAAATAACTACGCGAAAATGGTGGGGTTAAGGTAAGTGGAGCAGACCAACAGGTATCTCGATCCTCGTTTTACTTTCACGAGCTTTGTGCAATGCTTAACTGAGGCTTTAGACGTACCAAGTTAACAACAAAATAAAGATTACAACTCGTTTAGCAAGAACCTCAGAACCAATTACGAATTCGGTAATCAGATAAAATTACACACATTATTAACAACATTAATAAACCCGGTATTCAACAAAAGAAATCGTGAGATATAAATATTTCAAAAGTCTCTCTTTTCGTAAAAGGTTAATTACAAAATAATCAGCCACTTGGTATAGGTATGTTTCCCACATTTTTTGTTTGTTTCCGAATTGTAATAATGTACTGTTTGTGAAAAACTAACATTGGGGACAAGAAACCTTTAAAAATAGTGGATGTATGGCTAAATTTAATTTCATTAGAGTATTGTGATCTGTGTAAAAAATATAGCAAATCAATTAGCTACTAAAATTTTATTGGGGAAGCTCTACCTAATAACCTTGCAATCGCAAATGCCTGAAAAGTAGGTATCTATCCATTAAAATATCTGGGTGAAATTTTTCTATTACTATATAACTTAAAATAACAAAAATATAGGATGGGCAACGTTGCATTAATTTACCTTGAATATTTCTTTAAAATTTACATCTTTATGGATGTTCAAGTTATTCAGAACGTTAAAAGAAATAAAAGTAATGTCATCTCTGTTTTTATGTCAATTTATATGCACGTATTTTAATTATTAAACCATAAATACTGATAAAAATCATTTTGTGTTAAAAAATTAAGCAAATTCAGATTTAGTACTAGTAAATAACGTTATTTAAAAATATGGGTTTTATCCCAAAAGCAAAACTGAATTGCAAGAAACGTTGGGTGCAGTTTTGTTCAAATAAATATCATAAAGTTTAATGAAATGCAAAAGTCAGTCGTGTATTTCTACGAACCCAGATATTATAATATAGGTGCGATATTGGAGAATCGTTTTATTTTACCAGTAATTGTCGAATTACAGCTCCGGGCTACGGTCGTTTGGAGATAAAAAGCAAAGTGCATAAGTCAAAATGTGTAATATTACTAAAAAAAATACAATATGGACAGCAATTATTGTAACGTTTGGTGTAAGAAGTACAAAATGGCTCTGTCAACAATAAAAAATGTAAATATCACACTAATCGCTATCTAATAATTATATTTAGCTGTCGTGTGCGAATATTTTACATACCTGCCGTCTACCACGTACTCACAGCAAGAATCGTATAGACCGAGACCACTCCAGTAATTTTATATTAGCGATAAGGAAATATTTAGCTGAGTAAAACTAATCATGCGAGTATAGTGTTACAGTTCAACATTATTTGTTTTAAAAACTAGCATATTTTATTAAAATAAGTAAAAATGTACTGGTAGATATGAGAAAAACAAATCTTTACTAAAAGTTGGGTTCTATATCTGAATAACTACGCATGTTTGAATATTGACAGTCTATTTGCCGAGTAATAATATTTGTATACGTAGAAACTAAAAACTCAAGATTTTTATGTCAAATGTAAAACGATTTATAGGATTATGTGGAATACTTCTTCTGCACATATGAAGCTAGTTTCGAACTGAACGCATAAATATACGTTAAAGTTTAATTTCTGATAAAAGGTGTATACAAAACACTGCACTTATAAATAAACAGTTTAAAGTTGAAGTTGACTAAAAACCATCAAAATTATCATTACATTACTTGTGTAAGTATACAGGGTGTCCAGATTGCATTTACAGCATGGGGATCTCGCTTATTATAAGAGATACAGGTTTGTTTAATCACATGAATTATTCCTTGGTAAAAGGGAAAGCCACAATCAATTCCTCGTGCTTCAGATGTTAGAGCAAAAAATATGAAAATGTGGAATTTATTTTTTCTCTCATAACGTTTTTGTCTTAATCATTAAATCAATTTCAATTGTACCTTCCGAAGGTACTTTTTTATGTAGAATATAACTATTATCTTAGATTTTTTATCACTTTTCATTTTTGAGATATTATCCCTAACTTCATTTTTTCTTAAGGGCCGTCAAGTTGGCTTTGGAATAGTTAAATGTGCTTTTTTTCCCTCTTCCTAACGATATATCATATGATATCTATTTTTATAAACAACTCAGGAATTCAAGAAAAATCGTATTTTACCGATATTATTCTAAGTTAGCTATGAAACGTATTAAACGGGCAAGTTGAAATTGGAATAGTTAAATGTGTGTTTTTCTCCTCTTTCTAACGATATATATCTTGTCCTATCTGTTTTTTATAAATAACTTGGAAAATCAATTTTATCGATATTATTCCAAGTTAGCTATGAAACAAAAGTTCTGAGAGAAAAAAGATATTCGACATTTTCATATTTTTGCTATAGCATCTGAAGCACGAGGAATTTTGTACTTTTTAAAATCTAGTGTCACATAATCTTTTATTGAACGTTTTTTCATCTTGAAATTGGTTTTAGGCCATGCCTCAACTTTTATCAACAATAAGATTTTCTGATAAATCGATTATAAAAAACTGCTCTATTTGTTGCAAACTTTTCAAATGATTCTTTAAATTGTCAAATAAATAAAAAATAAAGAATGCAACACAAAGTTGTAATAAATTCTTTATCAAACCCATATTGGTCTGAATTAAAGTTTTGTCCTAGTGAAATTTCAATTTTAAGGAACTTTGTAAGGATTTAAGTGGTCTAAGCTATTATTTCTGTAAATCATTATCATTGGTGATCAATGAATGATTTTTGTTTAAGTATAATGTCCTGTTATGACAATTATTAGACATTTTTAGCATTGATACGGTTTGTAATGCACCGAAAATGCGATCCACTACGAATTGATCTAATAAAAAGTAAAGGGCATCGGACATGAATGCACATACGGTAACAACCCGCCTTGAACTCGAGAGTCGAAGTATTCGTGACTATTTTATAGCGTAAAACAACATGGAAAAGCAGAAAATATAACATTGTATTTTAAAGACTACACAAATTAAGCGACTTCAAGATGGTTTGTTAGAAAAGCAAGTACTAGAAAATAATTCTTTGTCTTGTAGCATTACCGACAATACCAAGTCACACATTTTGCGTAGAAAACTAAGGTAAAACGTCTTTTGTTATGTATAAAATACCTGGCTTGTGCGGTAATGTACAGGTATGGAAGGTTACCATGGAATGGTACGATGAGGGTGTGCGGTGGGGTGAGTGAGTGATATGACTCCCGTTATAAACGAGTCTGTGGCGCCGGCAACAACTGCCTTTTCTGGATGGAATCTCACTCTCTATCTCAAAAGCTTTAATATGCATTAAACAACCGTATCAGTAACTGAAAATGATTTTAAGTGCATCGAAAAGTCAATCACAATGCATTAATATCTCAGGCGAAAAAAAACATTATCAGATAAATGTTTAACGCTTCATTTATTATTTTAGGTACCTTTACTACAAATTAATTTTGTAAGACGGATTGAGTAACCAAATAAAACAAAAAGTATTCAAAAAATCATAAAAACAACTGCGACATGCTAGATGCAAAGTTATTTAAAAAAGCATTTAAAGAAAATCACAAAACTACAATTGCTGAATGTATACATAAAGCACGTGTCAATTTAAGTTGGAAGGAACATTATTTTGTAAGTGCATTTGTAGATCTGCGAAAAACATTATTGCAGATGAATTAATGGGTTGAAACAAAGCAGCAACAAAAACAAAAATGATCAAAGTTTTTTTATAGTTAAACCGATTTGCACTGAAACCACAAATGTAATTGATTATAGCATGAATAATGATTACAAACAAGCACCGTTTGTGTTATTTGGGATGTTGCACTCTTACTATCTTCCCAAGCTAACAAGTTAATTTTTGAAATTATATTATGATTTCTAATTACGGTTTTACCAATCATCATTTAAAAGGTGTAAGGATGATACACCATCAGCCCACCAATGGTTTATTTTTGTCGGTGACTTTTTTTGTTACATATTGCAATCATCTAAAACCGTTCCTAGATTTGGACCAGATGAGTATAATAAATTTATTGTAATACCGAAGATGATTTTTGGTTTTTTATTAAAACGCTGACTTTTATTAAAGGTTGCACATACTTTTCGTAAACACTTGAAAACACTTAAAAGAACATTCATTACATAAATTCTAATTTATACAAGGAATTAGCGAAGGTTTTGGATATTAAATAAGAAGCTGCTGATTTGATGAAGGACATTCATCTATTATACTCCTATTAAATTTACGGTCAGCCAGTTCTGGATTAATATTTAAAGTATAATTTTGTTAGAATCTGCATTTTGCTCTCAAGAATAACATTAAACATCAATAATATTGTGACTAATACATTAATCACCTAACATATCCTCTCATCTTTTTCGAACTTTATAATGGTGTCAACTTATGGAAAATTACAGTATTTAAGGTCTGTAAACTAAAACAGTTCTTATATTATTTTTACCAAAGTTATCAAACAGAAAGTTGTTGTATATGAACATAAGACCAACAAAAAATGTAAAGAAACTGACTTTTATGTTGCAGGGAAACTGAAAAAATGAAGATGTTTAGAAACACTTTACGCAAAGCGTTGAAAATCACATATCTCGAAAAAGATAACGTTTATAGTCCTCAGTTATGATATTTTGGCCCATATTACATGTTTTTAGAGCAGTGTTACTTAAACTCACTATCTGGGCGTACACCTTTAGAGACATAGATGTTACTGACGTAATCCACACAGGACAAAAATAATTCGGGAAATGAGCAATTAACTCCACTTTTTTTTGTTGACTTTATTAAATAGTTTTTTTTCCACTTGAAGATCAATCAAACATTATAGGAAAAAAAGTCAACCGCGTACCTCCTGAAACCCTTTCAAGTAACACCGGGGTTTTGGAGTATTATATGTTAGCAATGGTTGTAAAATCGCAGTATGCTCTTATATCTTTGAAATGCGGCGTAATTTAAATCGGCATTTAAATGTTAGTGAAAATATAAAAACCGATTACATTACATTTACTGTAACTTTACTGCTTGCCGGGATTCCTATATGTACATTAGGGCACATATTTTGCCTTTAAATTGTTATTAATTTGTTACAGATGAATTAACTTAAAATTTTACAGTGCTAATGATATAGCATTTAAGAAATAGTTTGTATTATTTGAATTTAGCTATAATGATTTACACAAAATATGCAATAATTGTTTAAGCAGAGAGTTCTCAATAAGTAGGTATGCATTGAATAAATATTACATAATAAGAAAACAGCGTGAAAAGTAGTGCTTTCTTCAAGTCATTATGTAATATCACTCGCTAATTGGCGGCTTAAAACAACTTGAATGTATTGCAAATCATGCACAGGAAAATAAATGTTTTATTTTGGATTATAAAATCGTTTTGCATACCTACATAGCTGAAACCAAGCCCGTTTTAATAGTCACAGTTACATAATATAAAATCATGACGCATACAAACAATATATTAAATTTACTTTATAAGGTTATATGCACATTATCACATATTTATTTATAATTACTTAGTCTGCATGTAGGCTGGCTTGTTATAACGAACCTTGGAACGAGATCTTAAGTTGTCTAATTAATTTGTACTTAAATCTTTTTCAAAAACATCATCAGAATCTAATAGGTTCACTTTTTCATGTTAATTATATACTCTTCTTAGCGCCATTTTTTTTTGAATTATTTAAACATTCTTAACAATAGATTTTACCTAATAATACTGATAATTTTTTTTAAACAGTAGTTTAAGAGTTTAATGTGCTTAGGTCCCTTTAATACACTGTTAAGCTTGAGAATTTGGGGTGCAAGAGCAGCATGTAATAAGGCATAATTCCAAAGATACAACATTTTGTTTAAAGTACTGACTTCATATTTGACTAGTATCGTGTATCGATATTACAAATAATACTTGAAGAAGACGATAGAAAGCCGAGGCACTTTGAGTCTTTGAGGTATGTAAGAGTTGGATCTTGCACAACTGTGGATAGTTGGTTTGGTAGGAAAATATATTGCAGTTAGTAATACTGCAAATTTATTATCATCTTCTTAAAGCTCATAACTAGTCTCATAAAAATTATGCAGGAGTTAAGACGTCGTAAATATTTATTTTTAACTTCTAACCAACGATAAAAATACTATAAATTAAAAGCGGTAATAAATATAACGTTATTAAATTTAGAACTAATTAAAATTTTTATATTTTTCTACTACGAAGAATTTTTTAGAGAAAATTCTTATACATTCTAAACCCTACTTTTGCATTAAAAACAGAAAAATGTTGTTCGTGAAATATAATTTTTTTATATCTATACAAATACAAAAATCATTTTCTTGTCCAAATCATAGGTATTACATCCGAATGTAAATAGTTTTCATTTTTTGAGAAGTGTATTTAAAAAATGTAGATTGACTTAAAATATTTGTATTTTCTTAATATTCGTTTTAAGCAACTACGATGTGGATTGAAAAAAATTACCTACGTATTTTTGAAGCGGTTATTCTTAATTAAACTGGGAACAGTATTACTTGATATTAATTTAAACAAACTGCACGATTTTATTATTGCTGCTAGTTTATTTTCTACACGTTGTTAATTATACGCAAAGGCGTTATAAATTTGTAGAAGCAAGATCGTTTTATTGTTATAACATAACAACACATTTTACATCTAATTAATTAACAGATGGCATGCAAGAATACAATATGGTATACTTTGGCGGGAGTTTTTTTTTTTTGAGTCTCGCTACCCATATAAAATGTTTAGCCATTATATACCTGTGCTGGAAAGATGATGAATAATACATCGAGATAAAAAATAAAAACAAAGTAATAATAAGTTAGCCGATGATGCGAAAGAATAAGGAATCATATAATAAATAACAAAAGAAACATTAAAATATGATTGGATGGTGACTTGCAATATGGAGTTGATTAGTTCCTTTGTACTGGTACAAATGAAGCGAAGAAGAATGTGATATTATCTTCATCACGGTGCAAGTGCATAAGACAACTAATTAGTTTTGTAATAAGTGCGAGTGAGATATATTGAATGAGATTGTACTGAAGGGGCGTCGTAAATATGAGTACATATATTAAGGTTAAAAAGCGATAAACTTTTCTGAAATTGTTTCGTATTTACTTCTCAATATTTTGGCGATATCGATATAAATGCTAACATACGTAAATATTGCACATTTTATCGAGACATTACTAATTCTAGAATACAACACAAATTAGGCAATGTTATTATTTGCCAAAAAATAACAATGACCTAAAAATAACAGAAAACGTGATTGAAATTTCACGCTTACTTAAGTTTCAACGACTCCATTTGTGTTTTGTACTCACTGTATCAAGTGAAAACAACTTTTTGTCTCGATAAAACCACAAATGCATTTCAAAAGGCGTTTTGTTAATTACCGATCAGGGAGAAGCGCTACGTTAAACTTACTAAAACCATTTAGGAACAATACAATTCTTACCTCGTAAAGACTCATAAAATAACGCGTTATTGTCGAGTATAAAAAATTAACTTAAAAGTTAAGTGTGATTACAAATTGCCTGTCTCAGCTACACTCTCAACTGACCTTGTCAAAAACTCATTTCATGCCTGTATACGAACAATTCGTCTATCAACTAAGTAGTTAAGAATTGTCGCGGAATAAAGATAACAAAAGCCAACTTAAAAATTCAACGTCTAAAATGTTCCCGCCCATTTTGATTGAGTCGATGGTAGACAAGTTGCTATGAGTTTAAACTGACAATGTCGTGAACTTTCAGCAACACATAAAGTTAAGAACGATAATGGCATCATGGGAAACCGTTTCATGCCAAACTCACATGTACAAGTGAAAAGGTAATCGAGCTATTTGTTATGTTTCGCTAGTTGAAACAACATTAGAATGATTCCTCGAGCACGTTTACGTGATATTCCACGAAAGATTCTAAATTAACTAATCAATAAAATGTAAAAGAGGTTTACTAAGCGCCAATAATGTTCGTAATTGCATTGTACAAGACGGGACGTGTGAAGACTAAAGATTGTTAACAGCCGTGCGTGAGTTTAATTTTAATGAAACTGTCGCATGTGACGTTTTTTCCCTCATACTTAGTGTGTATCTTCAGCCGTTAGTTCAATTGAAAATGTAGACTGAACTAATAATACTTTTGTTACAGTTAAAGGCATACGTGACATTAAAAAAAGAGTAACTTCTCAATATGTCGCGAATTTAAAGCTACTTAACATCTTCGAGATACATTTTAACTTTTAACTCTTGATTAAAAATTATTATCGTAATTTAACTTTATAGTATTTTTAAATTATTCCTGTAGCAAAATAAAGGAAGTAGAATTTGATTAAAGAAAAACGTACCAATCGGTAAATAGTCCAACAAGTTGAGGCAAACGGGAGTGAAACTGTACAATTTTCGATTTCACAATTATTTTAACTATGCACATTGTACATACGTCAAAATATTATTTTAAATAAACACATTTAATTTTTTATCAAAAGAGTTTTGCAATTTTTAAGAATCTTGTTAATTGAGTACTTAGACTTAGACGAAGATGTTGTATGCGACGATATTTTTATGTTTGTTAAACAGGAAACGGAAATTTGATCCCAAATGTTAACATTTTGTCATCTTTATGATTCCGAAAAACTAGATTTTTGCAGCTTCTTACGGTAAAAATTTAGGCGCAAATGTATATAAAAAAAAATTGACAGGTAAATATCCTAAATTTAGGATTCTGTTTTTGATCTCCCATTCGCTATAATCTATTTATTTCGGTTTTTCCATCGGCAGTGTCCGTTAAATGATCGTTAACGTCCTTAGAAATTGAATACTTTTAATTTGTTTTTGTACGTCCTACGTGCCAACAATATGGTTTATAAACTAGCAGGTTTTATTAGCCGTAAAAATATGCATTGTATTAGTAATTAACTATATTATTATCAGAATTCTTTTGTTGTGTTAAAGTACTTTCATGTTACCGAGTTTAAGCGTTGTATGACGATGCTAATTTTATAATAATTTGCCCGGGGCGGTATAGTACTTTTAGTTAAATAAAAACCAGGGTTATTATTAGAGCTATTTGCACATTACGTATGACTGTTTTTACAACATGCTCGTTTAAATATTTGTTTAAATACGCTAATAATTAGGAACGAACAAATCGTACATCGACTGTAAATAAAGTTGAAAAACATTCGTGCACCAACTGTATACACAAAAATATATGAAACCACGTTTGTCAAATATTGGAACAAGTCTATAAACAATCAGGTTCATCAATATTTGAAAAGAAATACTTCGTAAGGAATTTTCAAACAACGGGCTTAAATTTTTCATTAATGGTGTTTGACTTTTAAGTTAGAGCTCTTGCTCAAGAATTCCAAGAAAACATTTCAGCTGTTGATCGTGAACGTGTTTAAATTGTGTACATAGTCAGTGGATATTTAGCATATATTATACACGTTTTTTACACACGATTAATCATCAACCGAAAAGGTTTTATTAGTTATAAGCCTTATGGATATTGATTGGACAAAAAAAAACAATAGAATAATTTTTGGATTATTAGAAAATGTTTTGTAAGGATTATATCATTTACCTGCTCAAATATTACATGTAACTTTTAACAACATAAAATGAAAACTACCAAAATCATGAATAAATCTGCGCTTACAGTTTTTTTTTGTATCCAAAAAACCAAATTTAAAGATTTTATATCAATAATAACATTTAATCGTTAAATGCCCTACAGTTTACTTGTTACAGGATCAAAATTAAATGTAAACAACTGTTAATAAATACAAATATTATATGCAGTATAGCTACTGCTCAAAAATAAAATAAACAAACGCACAGCTTATAAATAATAAGCGATTAATTCAGTTAAATGATGTAATATATTTTATGTTGGTTTATGATGTTCGAGGTAAAGTATGCATAGTGGCGACGAATTTTCCCACAACTAGGAATATAAAGAAGCAATTTATTTTATTATAATAGCAGCGGCAGTTGTATATTACAAGTGACTTTAAAATCGATTAATTGCAAAGTTATTATGAACGCATAATGCAGTAATGCTCATCTTTTTAACATTAAAATAAGACATTGCTAAATCAGTAACTCAAATGAAATGCCATCATGCATACAAATAAATGAATTTGAATACCGATATTTAATTTTGAAAGTTACTCAAATAAAATCGGTAATAATATAATAAATTGGCTGAAAATTTATATTTACATAAGAAATGTAGTGTATTCTTAAAGAGCATATAAAGCAATATAATCAATTTCATATTCATGTTTTTTTTTAATGATTGTATTTTAAAAACTTTTGCCGAAAATATATCAATTATTAAAGTGTTTTTGGCAAATGCAGAACCTTTCTGTTTACAGTTTTTTGTGTTTACATATTAATATTGACATCGTCTCACAAGGTTAAGCACCAGTTAAGAGTCTTAACAGTCGTTTTAAACTTTTTATTTATCTGAAAATAACGCTACGAATTTTTTTAAATCATTAATGGAACAGCCTGTATCGTCTTAAAATAATTTACTTATTTGGATAAAATTTAAAAGTTACCTGTTAATTGTTTGATTATTTAAATTGGAAACGACCAAACAAGTTGTTAGCTAACTATTCTCTGTCTTAATGATGACTATTAGTTTAGATCAACGGTTACAAAACTTCCAAGGCTAATTTGACCGTTAGACTCTACCAGAAAGTTTGCATCAGCTTTTTTACACCGCCATTTTCATAACAGAGTGTTTATGTAGTCATGTTTAACAATAACAGGAAGAAAATATTTTAATTCATTGGTTAAGTGTAAAAATTATTATGATACCCTATGAGAGATGAGAGAGATGTAGTTAATGGCTAGCAAATACATATATGCATTTACAACAAATAACAAGAAGGTTACGTATGTAGCAGTCTTGAAAAACAAAAGGCTAACGCCATGAGGTCTGCACACATCATTAATCAGGATCAAGTCGTCTGGGTTCATACAGAGATGGATAATATATAGTGGTAGCATATGAACCTATTCAATATGGAGTTAATAATGTATAACGAAAAAGAAAAATAACTATAAAATTAATTACAGTTCATCAAAAGTATATTATAAACAACATTTTCTTTCGGAAAGGATGGATACTCTACAGTGGCGTGCCTAACATTTTATTTTGGGTGTTGCAACATTACTTTTCTTCTTATAGTAAAAAGAAAATCGCAGACGCAGTTATTTATTCATATAAATCTAATTAATTTATATTTAGTGCTCATGCGGCAACTCAAAAATTTAGGTTACATCAACAAATTGGCATTTCAACTGCACTAACAGAGAAGCATTTCAAGAATTCGTTGTTCCGTTCACCACTTTGACCAATTTAGGTCGTTTCACCGACAGTGCGGCGAGAGGCAATTTAGAGAACTGAACGAGGTACAACGCAACAAGTGTTTGGAGCAGAGTTTATAAAGTTCCTAAGGTAAGTAATATTATCTATCGTATATACAGCAAACACAAATGTTAAAACGTATTATAACATTCAAGATAATAATTCCAAACAAAGATTTATAAAACCAAAAAAAAAGGCAGGACAATAGGAAACGTATGCTAGTTAGCGGAAGACCATAAAAAGTTCAATTCTTTTTAAAGAAAACGCACTCTACAAAAAACAGCTGCAATCAACAATAAATTTTAGCCAACATTTCCTCCCACAGGCCAATTTAGTGCAAGGCTTATTACATAAAAAGTATTCAGTACATAAAACCTTGTCACATTGTATTATACGTTCATAAAGTGTAAAATGCGTTTGTTAAATCTAACTTGGCAGAAATGTTACACGAAAATTTAAGCGAGCGTAAATGTATACAACAAAGGATAGGAGTGTAATGTTGAATAAAATTTACAAAACAATATTGTCGCATTTGCATGTTTTTGTCTGTAGAATATTTACGATTTAAAAAATCAAATAGAATATTTGGTCACATCAAACTTCCCAACACCCATCAAATTATATATCGAAGTTTATTTAATCTCTTTAAGATTTTTATGCTATTAAAATTTTTAATATAACATCCAAATTAGATCTACAATAATAAACCATTAGCAAAACGACCTTTTCTACAAGTTTGCATAATTTTCTAATCAGTATTGCTAATCAGGTCTTCGAAATTTTTGTTTTGTTAAACATGTCGTGGGAAAAATTTCAAGAATCATGAATAATGCAAATAAAAGTAAACATTCAAATCGAGCAATTGCCAAATGTATTTGACATATGTTTTAAGTATCAGTTACTTAAGATTTTTAAAATGTAATAATTCATTAAAAGACAAAAACTGTTGGTTACGTGTCCTTTTGCGGAATTCTGACTGAAAAGATGGCCATAATAAAATTTAGTGTTGATTTTAATGCATATACTTAATCTTTGAAAATTAATGCTCTAGTCGCTAAGATAATAAATAAACTGAATTTATATATGATGTTAAAATATTAACAGCAAGGTCGTTAGAAAAACAAGGGCTATCTATTTTTAACAATAATTTTAAATGTAATAGTTTTGAGTTTTATGATAGTCGTTTTAAGACTGCCGTGGTATGCAATAAAATGTTCATATCTTCGTACCCATCGTAGAGTACGGCCTTTTAAGGGCTTAAGACTGGCTTTTATTAAACAGTAATATCCCAACAATTATTTCTGATTGCCCCATAGAAGTTTTATTACTTCGGTTAAAATGTATAACCAGAAGAGCTGCCTAATTTGCTGAATTTTAACGATTTCGTTCTCTATACTATACTAGAAATATTACCAATAACTACAGGTTATTAGTATTAAATTAATTAAATTAATAATAAGATTGTTAATGAGGCCTTATCATATATTGTAATATTAAAGTAATCGTAAATATATTTCTTTAATAATTATTGAGATGTACCTAACTATACCTAATAAGTGTACAATTATTATTTTTGAATATTGGCATCAGATTTATAAATTTCCAAATAAGAAAACCTCATTTTCAACTTTAATCTATCATATCTTATGTATCTATATCTATATATCTATATCTATATATACATAAAAGGGCTTGTTTGTTTGTTTGTTTGTTCGCTATAGAATCCTAGGTCCGTTGACCGATCGGGACCAAATTTTGCACAGTTACTATTTAGGACCTTGCAGATATAACGCCAAACTTTAAGTACAAGCACATATTTAAAAAAAAAAAAAAAATTACTTGGACGGGATTCGATCTTACGTCGACAAATACCTGGCCATAACACGATACGGCGCGGTGTATTTCACAAGTAAAGATTGTATTGTATACAATTAGCAATAAATGTACCTGAAGTATTATTTTTATTAGTACATTTTTAATTGAAACAAGACGAAAGAAAATAAATTTGAGTTATTATTCAATTTTTAAGCAATAAATAGTTTTTTTTTAAGGAATTATAAGAAAATGAAAAGATGATTGATCAGAGTATGTCATTTGTGTATGATTTGGAATTATTGGGCTTATTCAAGTTAAAAAAGTAATTAAAATTGTAATCGCCCGTGCAACGCCGGGTAAATCATCTTGTAGGTAGATATATAAAAGAGCTTGTTTGTGTGTTTGTTTGTTCGCTATAGAATCCTAGGTCCGTTGACCGATCGGGACCAAATTTTGCACAGTTACTATTTAGAACCTTGCAGATCTAACGCCAAACTTTAAGTACAAGCACATATTTAAAAAAAAAAAAAAAATTACTTGGACGGGATTCGATCTTACGTCGACAAATACCTGGCCATAACACGATACGGCGCGGGGTGTATTTCACAGGTAAAGATTGTTTTGTATACAATTAGTAATAAATGTACATGAAGTATTATTTTTATTAGGACATTTTTAATTGAAACAAGACGAAAGAAAATAAATTTGAGTTATTATTCAATTTTTAAGCAATAAATAGTTATTTTTTAAGGAATTATAAGAAAATGAAAAGATGATTGATCAGAGTATGTCATTTGTGTATGATTTGGAATTATTGGGCTTATTCAAATTAAAAAAGTAATTAGTAAATCTGCTACTAACGAAGAGACAAGAGTCTCGGCCGCGCTCGCAGTCTGTGATTGATAAGAGAGAATAATTGTAATCACCCGTGCAACGCCGGGTAAATCATCTTGTATTGTATAAATTCCAAACATTCCGGTGCAGTGTTAGTCCTTGTCCGTGTGTCAAAACCCACTTCACCCGTCTTCAGGGTTACGTGTACGGCCTATTTGTTTTTCAAATTTTTGTAAAGCATTAAAACCTCGAGGGCCGCATTTGGCCGCCATTCGCCAGGACCAGCCCTGATTATCCCAAAGCCGATTAAAATTTAAAATATACACTGATTGGCCAATATTTTTAAGTAGGGTCAGTCAAACCAAATCAGTTTGAACTGATTATATTATACCTAAACCACCTTAAAATAAGTTTGCAATTCAAAATTTAGCCAGTATTGCATCTTTTAAAGTTTTGTGATTTGGAGGATAATGTCACAGTCGTATATCAAAATCTGACCAGTACAAGTATTGACTAGTAGAGCAACATTGGCTAGATCTACTAGTCAAAACTGAAAGTGTATTATTAATAATGGTGCGTCAACTAAATATAAGCAGTAAAAAATAATATTTTTTAAATTAGAATGAAACATTCACTGCGCAAATTACCACCATTATAAGGCAAACGAATGCGTAATTTTTCGTTGTATTACATAATCTGATATTTACTATCTTATAATCTTGTAGTTTCTGTACAGAACAGTCACAAGAGAAATCTTTTAATTCAAAATGAAATGTGGCAAGCATGTAAATTTGTTATTGGCACAAAGGGTTTTCTGCATAAAATTATAACACTGCACACTAAATGTTTTAGTTATAAAACTGTAAAAACTGGTGAATAATTAGAAACTAATGATAGATATGTTGAATTAATTTGATTTTTCTAGAAAGATACAACGAATCTAACCTGATATTATCGTTGAATTGGATTGTGCAGGTGTTATAAAATAATGAATTACGAAATACATTATACATTTCATAACTTTTTTCGCATAATATTGTCTTGAATTTATTAATAAAAACAGTCATATTTAATTTTAATGCGAATTTAATCCCGAACGTTTTACCTTTAGTTTTTCTTTTGGTAAGACGTTAACAAAGGGAATGCTTAACTGACAGCTGACATTTTTAAAGTTTATCTAATAAATTTTCACGGTCCACGAAGTAGCAACAAGATGTATGATTGCAATACACGAAACTATTCGTTAGGTATAGGTGAATGATGAACTTATGACAGCTGGAATTTGGTTAGATTACAAAGGCACATTCGAGAACAGTGTACAGAAATCAAAACCTTTACGAAAAACAAGAACAACTAATACTTAATAACATCTGTCTGTTTATGACAAGCATATAATTTAGAGCTTTCTTTGTAACGACCTTGACATGTCCTTCAGAATATTCTTGATGTTACCGCCAATTAATATTGACTAGAATTCTAAATCAATGGTGCATGGATATCTTCAATCTATTGCTATTAAAATATTGGACTGTATCATTTGATTGATGATACAAAAATTACATAGTACATTTTTGATCTTAAACTGCTTGTAATGTAGATTGATTAACTTTGCGAAGTTGGTTATTTGTATGGTACCATTTTTTTGTTCTAAATTAACCTTAAAACATTTTAATGATGGAACTTCCATAACGTGAACCTTGAAACATCAACTACTCAAATAATTGGCAAAAAACCAATTAGAAAGTGTACATGTTGTATCTATTTACGAAAATATTCAATTCGATGTCATCATTTTCAGTTATGAAAGTTCACATGTAGTTAAAAAATTGCCATTAATGGGTTGACAAATTATCATGGGCAAAGAAGTTGATTGACGGCTAATAAAAAAAGAACTATTAATAATAGGAAGTGAGATGCTGTATACCGATTTCTGAAGTATACTGCAGCTTTTACTTCCTGTGCAAAAGAAAGTAGCAATGGCAAGTTTTTAAACTACAAAACATTAAGATTATAATTAAATTATAAGAAAAATATTTCTTGATGTCCATCAAAAACTTACTCTTTCCTTTAATAAACTCTGATTCTCGTTCGCTTGGAGAAACAAATCCTCGAGTTCTAGAACTTTGCAAAGTTCTGGACGCATTTCCATAATTTCTCGATCTGTCTCTAGCTCCACACACAGCACCCACTAGTAACAGTATATACAGTAAACACACTGTCCCCATGCCGGGGTACATGGCGGGCACTCCGTGTTATTGTCACATGACTCTCGGCCTGCTCAGGATCGCGGGCGGTTGAGAACTGTCGACCAAAGCCTGAAACACACCTTGGTTAGTTACCTGTACAGGTGGTAGTATCACTAAGATATAGCAAGAGCGGCACAAAAAGGTTAGACATAAAGAGGAAGAACGCTAAAAGAGAAGGTAATGGTTATACTCTAGATTCAGTTCAGTAAACTTTTAGCTACATGAGAGTTAATTGAAAGCTGTAAATGTTAAAAAAAGCCGTATCAAATTTTGACTTGATTAAGATTAGTATAACGTTTAAAAAATGGAAGTTACTGCTAATGTTGGGCAAAACATTGAACCCTAGATATTTTCGAAAAGCTTCTTAAAATTACCTACTGGCAAAGTTGCAAAATAGATACGTAGGCAGCATTCTAAGTTCGTTTTTTACAATTTACAAAATATTTTATTATTAAATTCATTGAGCAAGATGGTGCACGACCCAAAACTGATCTTAAGATAAAAAAGTTCAATAAAAATTGTATGACACTAGATTTTAGCGATTTTAGAAATATTCGCAAGAATTAAGTACCATTATTTTAAAAGTTACAAAAAAAGTTCATAGGAAAATTTTATATTTAGTCTTAATTTTGAATTCGTAACAAATTGTTCCTGTGAACTTTGTTGTAACTATTAAAATAATGTCAATATTTTTAAAATCGTGTAAATCTACGGTACTTTTTTAAAACTTTTTTTTGTGTTGGTATTTTAAAACATGCACCAACTTTTATCATGAATAAAATTTTCTAAGAAATCGATAAAAAAAACTTACAATTGTTGCAGATTTTTTGAATGACGCTGTATAGATGATTTTAAATTTTTTAATCATTTTAAGGTCGTCAATTATTTTCCAAAGGATCAAATATGTTTACGATGCGGTATTTAACATCATGCGTAAAAAATGTATAAAAACGAATTATTTTCTTTTGCAAGCATCTATAAAGGTAATTAATACTTTAGTTACAAGAGATTTTGTACGTGATTTTATAACGTACATGTTATAGTTCATGTCTCATATACGTGATAGATAAGCAAGTGCTTACAGCAGCAAGTAACAACGATAAATATGATACATGTACGTTGACTACGACACCTAAAAAAAAAACTAAAACTTTAGCGAACGCAAACACTAGTGATCCAAGAAGCTTTCACTTGCAATTTTATGTTTTGTTCTAAGACACCGCTTACCTTAGATACTGAACGGTAGTCGCATATTTTAAGGAATAAAGCACGAGATGTGGAAGATGTTAAATAAGAACAGTTATATAGAAACGTATGTTTAACCCGTGTAATAGAAAAGGACAGACAATTTATAAAAATGATTGGAGACTGCAATGCTAGACGAGAAACAAAACCTGTAACACTAAAACGTAGCTGCATTGTTAAAGTTGGTATAGCGTGTTAACACGTACTCAACTGAATTTAAAATACGGCATAAGAAATTGAAGAAATTGAGATTATGTTCCCATAAAAATTTATTGTAAAATATGAACGAGCATTTCGCAAAGCGCAATTTGTATATAGTTTATAGCACGTGAGGTTTCTTTGTGTTTCATCACCTCCTCTGATCGTTGCCAGAGCGGTTTTTTAATAATAAAACTCAACAATGTCTGGATCGACAAATAATATTTAATATTTCTACTATACATATAATCATAAATCATTTATTATTATTATACAGGGTGTGGTATTCGTTCAAAAAAACTGTGATATTGAACATTTATTAATACACTTTTTAAGAATTGGTTTACTCTTTGATTTATGGCACACGCTGTAAGCAACTTTTGTCGTACGTCAATAACTATTATGTTTCATTAATTACTAGGTACGTATCTAATACTTGATTAATTATCATAATTGATTACTAAGGTTCGCACCAAAATTTAATTTTTTTCCCGTAATGTGAATTAATCGTTGTTTACGGACTCATGTAGTGAGAGAATGCTTCAACTTTTTTTTTGTAATTAGGTAAAGTATATTTTATTTGTAAACTTTGGAAGTAAAGGAATATTTTTGTCGCATTAAGTATAGCATTGAAAAATTACAATTATATGGTCAATTGACTTGTGAAATATTTTATTAGGTTGAAAATTTTTCTTAAGATAGTTTTAAAGCTTTTTTAGGTAATAATTTTTACATTGTTTATCCCAAAGAAGAAAATTACTAACAAGGGAAGGTCACGAAACGTTGTCGCTAGAATTTGATTAAGGCTGTGTTTATTGCATCGAGAACCTCAAAACTAAATGTTTTCCGCAGAGTTATACGTGCCACTTGCCATTTCTTTCGGAAAAATAGGGGAAAAACTGAAAAATTTGTATAATAAGGTCATTTTTGTGATCGCGTTGGCCATGAAACCGTCAGAGACAAAATCGAAATTCTTCTATTTACCAAGTAAAATGGTGCAATGTTTTTGAAAAAATCTTGAACGGTTCCGGAGAAAATCTTCAAAAACGAAACCCCTGCATAAGCGCTATGATTTGAGAAGTTGGTATGTATATCTGTAGGTATAACTACGTAATCTATGCCACTTGCATAGGCGTTTAACATGGGGAAAATCGTTTTTACAAGGGTCTCGTTTTTCGCGTTTTTCTCCGGAACCGTTTAAGATTTTTTCAAAAACTTTGCACCATTTTACTTGCAAAGGATGCGCGCATTGTTAAATAGAAAAATTTTGATTTTGTTTTTAACGATTTCATGGCCAACGCGATCGCAAAAATTACTTTTATTATTCAACTTTTCAGTTTTTCCCCTATTTTTCCGAAGAAAATGGGCAGTGGCACGTATAACTTTGCAAAACATTTAGTCTTGATGTTCTTGATGCCTTAATCAAATTCTAGCGACAACGTATCGTGACCTTCCCTGGTAAGAGCACATAATTTGACATCTTTTTGGTTAAATCAACAAATAAAATAAAATTTTAAGATTTAACATTTTGATTTGTCGGCATTCTATTAACCTTTTAATAAATTCCTGAACACGCCACTGCAAAACCTAATAAAAATTATCATTACCCCTGGCGTGTTTCTTGATGAAATGCTAGAATTATGATCGATAATCTATTTTATTAACATTTGATTCCCTTCTGAACAAATGTATGTTACAATTTAAATATTTTATTATATCATGCATGAAGTTAGTGTCTTATTTTATTTCGGTTATAACTGATTACAAAGTTGATGAAACCCAACATTTTAAGATGCATAATAAGATCAAAATTGATTTTGACAACACAATGGCTATAAGACATAAAATTTAAATGTTATTCGCAGAACCGCATGCCCATAAATTTAAAATTAGGCTATTCGAGACCTTAAAATACATAGAAACGATATGAAGTTCATACCGCATCATAAAAATAAAAGTCCAAACATTCCTAAACTGCACTAAAAAGGATAACGAAGCTATACAAAGAAACATTGTTACACAAATTGCAATAAAACTATTAACCAGGGTCTTTTACTGTTTATTTGGTCCACTTGAGACCCGGCTCACCTGGGGGTGAACCTTCTTCGCCTTGATTTACAACCCTGAACTGCAGTGAAATTAATAATTGTTGAAGTGGAAAGATTTCTTACGTCTTGAAAGAATTTTTATCGGGTCCATCTTTTCGAAAGTGCAGGTTTCAAGTTGGACGTTTTAACAATAATATTTAATTGTAGGGGGCTTTATTTTTGAGTCAGCTCTGTTATTATACCACAAAATTCCATTGCATCCAGACACTGATTTGAAATTTCTGATGACAAGAGGAATTAAAAATATAAAAAGGAACAACAGTTGAGGATTATTTTTAAGTTTGTGAATAAACGCCGTGTGTTATCAAGTAAATTTTTAAACAGCAAATATGTACAGATATAAATTCCTAATGAGAACACGATTGGTCCATTAGCTGTTGCTCATAATGCGTACCCTTATCGTTTGTTAAGTTGCTACCAATTTGATATAAGAAATCGTGAGAAGTTTGTATACAACAGGACGTTGACACCGCCTTATTGACTTGAAGTAGCTGCTTGTGCTATTATTCAGTGCTCTAACATACAAATTGTTTAGCATACCTACAGTAATGGATGTTAACGAATTCTTGCCTTCGTTACTTTATCGACTTGTTTTCCTAGCAAATAAGTAAATTCCATATAGTTAGCAAACCGCCGTTAATACAAACGACATGCATTACTAATTTTCGTTTATAGGAGAGAGTTTTCTCACGAGATTATCTTAACTATGGCAAAGATGGATGAAAGGAATTTTCAGTCACAACAAATTGTATTTCAAGAACGTTTAGTAAAACTTTATATACGCAAACAAAAATTTCGTTGTCTTTTTGATTATTTTAAAATAAAAGACTACATGCCTATACCTAGGGGTAAAAAAAAGTGAGGATACTTACATTAAAACTGGATTTAAATATAAAGCAAGGGTGGATCGTTGTTGATGGTTAAGAAAGTTACGGAATGATTAAGAACGATGTTAAGAATTTTATTCTAATGGAATAGGTATCCTACAGAAAATGCTTCCAACACAACTAAATCGTTAATTTTTATATCGTCTGATTTAATGTTCGTCATAATTTAAACTCCACTAACAGATCAAATATTTTTGACGCGTTTATTTTTCGACAAATGTAAGTTAAAGATAAAACAGGGTATAAATATTTGATGATCATGCAGCAATTAGTAGAATCAGCAGATTTTTAGAAGTTGGGTTTTCTGAGTGGGGTCTGACAGGCCAACATGTTTACAGGTGACCCCACGTAGTGATTATAGTTATCCTAAAATGACTTGTATAACTAGAAGTGCTTTAGTTATGGCCGAAGAAAATCGACCTTTTAAGTCTTTACAGTCCACTAATGTTTTATGGTAATTGGTATTTTAAGGATTTTAAGTTTAAAGCTTTCGGTAATGGAATTTTTAAAGAATTCCAACCGAAACCGCTTCGTTTACCGGGATAAACAAAGGACGAATCGTTTTGCCGTTGGACAGACAAAGCGGCGATAATAAATTAAATTTGGTTATATCTTGTGCATATCAGCAATAAAAGAAACGAAATATTTACATCATCACATAAAAATGTTATTAACACATATTAATGATGCTGACATAAAAAGCTTGCTAAAAAAATCGATATTATGTATAAAATACTGGTAGATCACCTACATATATAAAAATGCTAAAAAATTACAGTGAGAAATCCTACTGTCCTATATTTCAAGTAACAAATAAGTGGCAAAAAAATGTTCTTAAAATTTGTTCACATTGTGTTAGGAAGAAAACGTAAAATGTTACCACGTGAAATATAATAACAAACTATTTCAATTTCATGCTTATTTATTTGTATTAAACGCAAACAGCTTTTTAATTATACCAAACGTTTATTAGACCTTGGGTATTACGAATTAATCAAAGTTTAATCGAATTTTTTCTATTAAATATAATAGCAAATCAATCACATAGATTGAAATGAACAGAACATGAGTTATATATATTTAAAAATCAAATATGATTATTATTAAAATAATAAAAACAGAGTTTCACTTTAACACATATAACAATTCATATAATTTACTGATTTAAATGATTTTATTCGCTTAAAAAATAGACCTTAAAAGTTTTAAAATGTGGTTGAAAATAAATGTTTTTATTTTTTATTGTTGTTTTACAAAATTTCAAAATATCACCCAAATTTAAAAATACATGCATTTTTTATTCGAATTTTATCTTATTTGCACAACTTAATTAAATATTTGTAACGAAGTGTGTAAATTAATAAAATCAACATAAATTGGGTGACCAAGAACAAATTTTGGACATTCAAAATTTTGTACGTTATTGCCAACCTAAATACTGCATTAAAATAGAATACAACGAATTCTAGAAATTCATAAATCAAAACCACAAATAAATTTGGTGAATTGAAACGATCCCACCCTTAACACGTCTTGTACAAATTACAAGCAGCATTTAGGTGCAGTCCGACAGACGCGATATTAAACGGAGCTAATACCTATAATTAAATCAAACCCGCAGTATATTCTTTGTTGTTTTCCGAGGAAGGTTTCCCTGACTATATGCCTTCAAGAAAGATTAGTAACGGTTTAGATGGACGATATCCACTTCAACAAAATGTTACATTTTGGATGAACACAAACTGTATTTATCTTAAAATGTTTAGCTCGTAGCAAATAACTTTTTTAATACAATTAAAAATACTTCAGCACAAAAATGCACGTAACATATTATTGAGTAGATAATATTTGCAATATATTAAAATTGTAAAGTAAGGATGCACTGAAAAGCAAATTGACCGATTATCGGTCTTAGTTTATCGGTCGATTATTAACTTTCCCATATGATTCGTTACTTTATATGATTAACGCACTCCTAATATAAGTACAAATGTTTACTGTACCTCAATTATGATTTTAGTTAGTTTCTTTGTGATGTGCGTAAAACTCATAAAACGATTAGAAAAACATTTCAAACCCAAAACGCATAAAATAGGTTATGCTTTTAAAGTGAAGAAGCTTTTAGGTTCCTACAATATCATTTATGATCACAGAAATTTGATTATAATTAAAAGTGTATTCCGTAACATAATTTTTGTTTGGATTTTTTAGAATATACCTACTTCCTTATTTCTAGTAGTTTAAGAACATGTCAGCACCAGCAGCCAACATCAAAAATTAGGATAAAAGTTAAAAAATATTTTTTTTTATTACCTAGTTGAATAAATATTGGAAAAATTAAATTTAATGAGAACCGATTAATCGGCAAAACGGGCCGATTATCTACCGATTAGTCAGTGCATCCCTATTGTAAAGAACGGAATTCGTTTAAGCAAAAAAAATATTGAATATCTTTAAAACTTGAATTGAGCAAGGAAGTCAAAAAGAGTTTAGTTTTCTTGCTAGTAATTACCTTTATAAAAATTTCTTCGTCTTAAGCAACACAATTAATGTCGCCTTTTAGTTATACTTTTACACTCATTACTTGGTCAGTGCGATACAAAGTCCAATAGTTATGTTTAATAACAATGCGATTGAAATTTGAAACACAATAAAAAGTAATATTCATTATTCCCACGACTTTAATATTCGTAATCTAAATTTGTTCATCTGACACTATCAAATCAGTTTTTGATTTAAAAGTATTATCAGAAATCTACATAAAAGAAACAAAGAAATAGGTGGGACTACAAACAAATGAACAGGCAGGCTAACAGGTGCCCCAGTTGAACAAAACCATTATTAATCTTATATTACACAGTGGGTCGAGAAAGACCGGGTTGGGCGCGTGGATAATACAGATTGGTCGTGTATCATGACTAGCTAAGTCAACCATCTTGAAGTCTTCTTCTACGCTATAACGTTATTACAATATTATTATGCGCCTTATGTATTATATAAACCGTTTTTACCAAAAATCGGTTGCTAGTTTCAAGAATTACGTGACCTATTTTTAGCATGAGGTAACAACGCGAGGAGTAACAAGTCGTTCAACGGGCATGCAAGTAGTTTTTGAGGGATAACGTCATTTTTCCGAATAGAAAAACGTCTCGCATAGGGCAATGGATAGTTAAAAATGCGTGTTGAAAAACAGGTTTGTGATTAGTTTGGTGGACGCGTGCGTATAAATTGTCGAAATGGCGGGAATTAATCACATCATGACCATAAAATGATGTATATGTAATAAGCAAGCAATACTTCAGGAATGTTGACCGTTTGGTGCATTTTAGATCAATATCAAAATGAGTTATTGATTGAATTAAGACCACTTGCAAAACAACGTTGTGCTCACATTGTTATAACAAAACTATTACAAAAAACGTGTACGTTTTTGAGTATAAAATAATCGCAAACAATGTGATTAAAACATTTAAAAAGTTGGTAGAAACTGAAAGTTGTGAAGTTCTTAAATAACCAAAACAAAGATATTTTTATTACGTAAAAATACCATTAATATGTATACAAGGCTAGAAAAAAATCACTTGAATAAACATGTTAATGAATCTAAACAATAGTTTACACTCGTTCCTCTGGTTGCAAGTTAAACATTTCACACCAACAACATAATCAGTATTTATTACAGGTAGAAAAAATGAGCGCTGTCGGCTACATTTTTTATACAATCTCTCGATCGATATATTTTAAAGTTTTGTAAGCTACAATTTCGGCAAACTGAAAAACACTTGCTCAAGGTGATACGCTAATCTGTGTTCAACTTATAACCAATAATTTTCTTTCATTGTATCGAACGAAATCCCACGGCAGTATGAGTGATAAATATGTCCAAGGAAAAGCGAAAACGTCTTACAAGTCACGTTTTATATATGCAAGATGTGTATCCTTACCGCCCCTCACAAATAAATGTATAAAAATTTGAGATTGGAATTACTGTGCAACCTACATTTGAATAATTTACACGGGAATGCGTTAAATTTCAACCACAATCAATAATAAATTCAAAAAATCATTATTTAAGTCCCATAATCGTTTTGTCGTTGTAAAGAGAATCAGTAGTGTTTTAAACACAACATTATTATTATAAAGAGCCTAATCTAAGCCCGAAAATATTAAAAATGTGATATTGACGAAACATTTTGTAAAATAATAATTACGTAAACACAATAATTAAAATGGAAGCTCTTCAGACATGAATTGTAATAGCCCTAAAAAACTGAGTTATGCATTGCTTCTTATTTTTACGCAAACTCAAAGTAAATTATTATAATTTATGGAGTATAAAATAGCAATAAAATTAGATGGATGTTTAAAAATATTAATAGTATTGATATATAAATATAAACTGTATGTTCAGTTAACCTTTCTGTTAATAAAATTTAAAAAAATAAATTCTGTTAAGTTTTTGTTTTATATTAAGAGGTACATAAGTTGTACAAATTTTGAAGTGGCAACTTTACAATATCAATATTATATAAGAATGATTTGCAAGTAAATTGTTATGGCTACCCGGATGTTATTGACCAACATTCAATTTTCTTAATATTTCATAATTAACACGAACTCTGTAGGTGTAAAACAACTCGCAAGACGAAAAAGGAGAGTTCTTTTGTAATAATATGTAAACAGCCGATCTGTTTGTTGATAGGCGTAAACGAATATTTCTGGTTTAATTATAAGAACAGTATTTATTTAAAAAACAAAAAAAAAAACACGCTTTAAATACCAATGAAGACATAAATCTTTTCTGCGTATATTAAAAATATGTATCTACATAAGAAAATACAAGGAACATCTTAAGTAAAAAAGTAAGCGAAATGTTCTAGTTTAAATGCTGTAAAAACAATAAATAAGAGTAGTGTGAGAATTATTTGCTTATTTTTCCCTACATTGTGCAGGTAATTGGGTCAAATTTCATTTTTTAAAAGTAGTTTGTATTTTAAATAAGAATATAGTATCTGCAATACATTTGAAATTTTAATTGATATACAAAAAAACTGAAGGGGCATAAGTAATTATCAACTACATCAACCGGCGAAATTTAATCATAAATTGAAATAAAACAATTACACCTTAATTAAAGGGATAATTACTGTAGTGTAATCGTTTAAATTGATCACTTTTGGAATACTCGCATCCAATATCATTGTCTTAAGATTTGTACGTGTAGTAAGAACAATAAATCAAAGGGAGACAGCTACACATGTAACATAAAAAAGAGATATAATAATCAACTGTTAATGGAATTTTGATCTTATCAACTACAAAATAGAGAAAAACTACTAAGGCGTTATTTAATGCAAACCACATAAACTATACAATTAAAATAAAAAACACGTAATAATTAATACAAGAAACATTTGTATACAGAGAGCACGTGGTCAGGTAAGCGAATGTTAAATCTGCCAGACTACAAATTAGTGCTTCAAAAATAACAGAAATTAAAATAAGCAATTTACTTACAACTGGTTTTTAGGTGAGTCGGTTTATAAAAGGAACTTGCGTGTGTATAATAATTCAGGCAGAAGTAAAATTTTACGAATGCGATTAATACGAACTAAATTTAAAACAATGATAAACAATTTTTCTTTCTTAATGTTTAATTTGGTTATTCATAGAAACTGCTGATAATGTATAGATAATCTGAACATTAGCTTCAATTACAGCAAAACTGTGGTGGAAACAAAATAATTGAAAATTTAACAGTGGATAAGCAAATCTATTAGTGAAGCTTCCCGAAAACTGCAGTAAATGTAATGATATGCATTATGATAATTTGATAATGAAACAAAACGAAAATTAATGTTAAAACTTGAATCGTTTTAAAGTTGTAATAAGCGTCTGCAATTATAACGTAATTGAAAACACAACTTTACCCATCCAACTGTAGTGGAATAATAAATTAAATGTGTCTGGAAAGGATTGCAGTTACATGCAGTAACATGCAATGTGCGATGTATCTAAACTTAAAAATGCAAATCTAATTTGCAATAATTGCGTGATTACCAGTGGTCCGTATATACCTGTAAAGGCCCCTAGGGTATCTGGTTTTCGACAATTAGGTTTTAAAAAAATGTATCAGATTTGGAAGGCTGTAAAATTAGAGAGGGTAGGCGTTTGTATAAGTGGTTTAACACGCTATCAATTTTCATAAAAAAAGCAGTTAAGTTTTTCTTTACCGAGTTAAACCCCGTTCTTACTATCTCAACTGTTTTTTTTTTGTTTTTACCAAATCTCAAGGAAGGATTTTTTAAATTCTATTAATCTTACTAATAATATAGTTTTTAAGTTTTTTCTTTAAATATTATGAAAAGCAACGAAGAAGTTAACTCTTTTTCAAAATGTTTAAAAGAATAACTTTAAAATAATGTTAATATTTAAAACATATTTTTAAAAAGCAAATAAGCAAACCCCTGGTAAGGAACTAAACTAAGAAAAATTATAAATTCCATTAGCTGAGTTTAAGTGTGTCCGCTGATTTTATATTTCGTATAAATACCTTCAAAGTAGTATTACCGCAAATAAATATGGTCCAGACCCATAACAAGTTACATTTTAAGAACGTACAAACGAGACTAAATTGAATTCCGAAAATTCAACACGATGAAAACATAAGTACAGTTATATAAAAGAATTAAAAGAGTAGGCTATTTGTTAATTAATGTGAACATTAATATGAATATAATTACGCTAAAAAAGTAAGCAGCAACATAATTAATAGCATAATGTTAATGAATTTATTTTTAGCGAATAACAACAAATAAGGATATTGAAATTTATCACATTATAAGACGCGTTTTGTTTTTAATTAAGATAAAATTGTTTAAAAACACGTGAAAAACTTTTTCCACACGAAATTTTTTCCAAGTAAAACTTAATATACCTAGTATATAATTAAAATACATTTTTTTTTTACAAAAAATGATGCAATTTTAAAATTATATTTCAGTTCCTAATAAGAAGGATCAAACTTTTTTAAATTTTTCAATACTTAGTATTGTTTTGTTGTTGCTTATTTTTTTAAATTCAATGGCGTATTATTAATTATAACATGTCCTACACACTCGCGTATCAGGTGCCAAAGTAATATACCTCTATAAGTTTTTGTAAAACTACTGAAAAAATATCTTTCAATGTTGCCATTTTTGTCTTTGTTAGTTTTAAAACAGCCATAGGTAAAAGAGTCGTTGGGTGGTCGAGTGGTCGTTGAAAGGTAACCGAAAGTTTTAATAATTAACGTCATATTGCTATAGTTTATTATTCATAAATTTAGTCACTTGCAGGTAAAAAAAAACATTAAAAAAAGGAAATGAAACTTACCGAACCTAGCAGTTCGAGCCGCATATTTAGCTAAATGAACATATCGACTGTATTTAATTATAATTTTATAAGCTTTAAATACCTGTAGGGTTATTTTACACCGACAATTGAAACAAAGAACGATTCTGATTTGTAAAAAATCGGTATTTTCTCGGGACTACAAAAGCTAGACTCGTGACACGGCAGGCTTAGGTTAAGATCTATGGGCGTGGCTACCATGAAGCTGGAACAGCACCGGCCATATTATTACAGAGATAATAATTTCGAACACTCATTCCACATAACGATTCCTCGAAGTCGTGATTACAGATTATTTACTTGATACAGAATCAGAATAAAGTCAGTAATAGTCAAAAGCTTCGCATTCTTCAAGTACAGCTAAACGTTTTGAGATTAAAATTAAATACTTGATGTATTTTCTACGGTGTTGTTTTTAAAAAATATCACATTGCCCAACTTATCAGGTACGATGGCAAAAAAGCTCATAATATTTACTATTAATATCTGCGTTGCCAGTCAATTACGATATATTGCCACATCCTATCTAAACTGTTTACAAAGTTCTTAACGATTTATCTGTAGCGTCTTAATTTTGGCAGTTCTAACAGTTTGTTTTTAAATTGAGAATCATTTTAGGTTTACTCATAGAAACTGAATAAAATATATATAGTTTTACAATAAAAACTGTTTAAATGTCTAAACCAAAACCGATAAATTAGGTACCTACTTGTTTTTAAATTCAATACTACAAACCTTTAAAGGAACTTTAAAATAACTTAACAAAATAATAAGTGCTGGATTTACTTGAGTTATTGTGAGATCTGTTTAAAGCCAGTTTTTGTCGACAACGTTCAAAATGATACACATCCACAACAGTATAAAAATATTTTTATGAAAACGAATCTAATTTTTCTTATTGTTATTAATTTCTTAACAAACAGTAGCATTTTACTGATTTATATTTATTATGATTTAAAGCAATCATTACGAAAGACTATTTAATTATAAAATAATAAGTTTTTCGAGACACTTGTTTGCAATTTGATGAAATCCAAGAATCAATTATTTTTTTACTAGAAATGTTAATACGCTGGAAATACCCACATATTTTATTGACTAAAATCGGCAAGTCTAATCAACAATCAATAGGTACAAGTTACTACGGGAAAATTATTCTCCTCTCTACAAAACAGAATTTGGAAAAGCATTTTTGTTCGTATAAGTAACTAAAAAAAAACATAAAAACATAACTGTTATGTGACTATGACTATAGTATTTGATTTAATTTAAATTTACTCGAGCAACGTGTTATTAATTAATGCGCGTTTTATTCATATGTATTAACTACAGCCTAGGGAGCTTCTTAAATATTACTATCTAACAAGTTCATAATCTATGAACAATAATAATGTTTTATGGTGCGTTAAATAAGGCGAAAATGTTAGAAAACAAGTTTATTATCTGCCTACGCCTGTTGTACTAATCACTTTCAGATTCTATTAAATGTAAAGGTTTTGTTACTATGCTGAAAGTGTTTTGTAAGTAATAAGAAAAGCGAGTCTGTCTGTAGTAGGCATTATACAAACAAATGAAAGATATTGAACGATTTTCAATAGCAAAATACAACTATATTGTGGACTATCTACCTATATGTGTGTCACTAAGATTTCAACGTACGGTGACAACACAAACCCAGTATTATATTTCAGCCCACTATGTCGAATCAATCATCGCACTTGGAAGAAAAAGAGACAAGTGATGCATTTCTAAGGTAGAAGCGGTAAGGAACATTATGCAAGCGAGTCGCCCACTTTTTCTAATTGTACTTCGTGCAAGGAAAAAGCGCGGATGTTTAGTGGGCTGTAATAACTAAAAATGGAGTTGATTGTAACATTTTTGTACTATTAAGTTTTGTATTTGTTTGAACCATTTATGTCCACCGATGGGTGAATTATGGTGTCATTAAAACGTCATAATTAACGAAATGATTGATTTTGATTTAAATACATGGGCCTACACATCAAACAAGTTATACTGTAGGACGAAATGTGAGATGCTGTTGTGAAATTTTAGTTCTACCACTATTTGTATCTATCAAAGTTGTACCAGGGTTAATTGTTTTATTACTCAATCTTAAAGTAAGTTGGTGTATATTAGACCGAAGTTTGCAACTTTACGAGTAGTGAAACCAAAATTTGTTTAAAAAAAAGCTTTTTCACCATCGCAAAGAACAGTTTAAAATTAAACAAACTGAATAAATAACAATAACTTCAATCTAAATGCGCAAAATATAAAATAAAATTTTTAAAATATGTGTACAATAAAAAAATACTGTAGTATTAAAAAAAGTGCAATAAGTTTAATTTAAACAAAAGTTAGCACTATTTAAAAAAATACATAAAAATAAATGCGTGCGCATTTATAAATTTGTGTGTGCCTTTTATATTATATTTGTAAACTTAAATAAATTAATATGCAATACATTTGTAATATCAATAAAAATGTATAAACAGCTTATAACATTTCTGTCCATAAAAAATTATATTCCCAAAATTTTAATTAAATCACCATTTAAATATTGAATGCGCGGATTCAATAACTTATTTGAACCACCAGAAAAATAAATATAACCTAAAACAAATAATATGTGCATTAAATTTTGGTGTGGTTTTCGCAATTTTTGTACCACTCATCTATCTTCTATGTATTTGTACCTATAGATATAATTTTAACAAATATTTAATTATTCATAGACAATTTTAAAAAGTAAGTGTAATATTAGTAAATAGTTATTTAATTTTTGAATTAAATCAGGTTAGGTCAGGTTTTTAAGTATAACTTATATTAATTTAAATAACTATTTTTTAACTTATTTATTTGAAATAAAAACATTTATTTAGAGTGCACTTTTTAATACCTTAATGCACAAAAAAAATCGTTTTAGCGTACACTACAAACATTATATTCTTCGATGTCGGTACCTAATAGTTTTTATTTAAAATAGATATATTTATTTAGTGCTAAATATTTACGGTTTAATGCACAAGCTATTCGTTTTAAAGCACATATCTTTTCAATAATATTCTTTTAAATAGTAGCCAACAACAATTACTATACATTTTTTGTATCACAGGTGATTTATTAAATTAAAACAACACTCTACACAAAGCGCCACAAAAATGTCATGTAACTAAATTCTTTTATATGTAGACACTCGGTATACATAATATTTTCTGTATAAAGTCTGTATGTATAACTAAAAATGTTTTTATTTTGTGACTATTATAGGACATTAGATCAATATTATCGTACCTAACAATACAGTATTTTGTTGATACCACCTACTCAAACGTTCAATAATATAAACGCCTACATATTTGTGATTTCGTCGATGTCAGAAATCACAATGAGATAAATATTTCACGGAATCGTTGAATCTTGTATACTCAAACTCATCATACGATACTTCTCTTGTTTAGTTGAGTCATTTTATCGGCAAGGTATTTTTATAATCATAAAATTATAGCTCTAATTCTTCCGGAACGTTTTAGATGAAACCACAACACACGATTTTTAAATATAAAACTCGATAATATTTACATAATGGGGTGCCCACTTTTTGAAAAAAAAAGAACGGCATTTGTTTTAACATTATTAGTAATCGAACCATAAAGCAACTGATTTAATTCTACAACAATTAGAAAATTATAAATAAGTGATTGTTTATTTCCTGTTTAGCTTCCGTTTACGAAACTAAAATTAGGGTACACAGGTTGGTGTTAAGCGATTTCGAATTTAACTTTAACGCACTGTACGAGTGCTAAAGGAAGGGCAATTATAAGATAATATACATTTAACGTGTTTACCTGTCGCTTACAGTTCTAATGTCGAGGTAAATTTTCTTGGTAAAATAATAATTACTAATGTGTTACACACATAGTTACGTATAAGATCGACCGCAAGGTCACTTCTTAGTAACGTACGTACATTATTAATCGGTAAAGATGATCATTTGTTAGATTATTTCAATGATTACAATGCTTAGAGCATACAGAGGGAATTTATACAGCAAAACATACATTTGATAAATTCAAAGTCGAAACCAATTACAAACTACAACGTATAATTACACACACCATGTAAGGTAAAAAGAAATCAACGGATTCGTAATATTCGTTTTATAATTAACAATTAGTATTTACACATACAATGTGTTGTAAAGCAAGTGCTGTAATTAAAAGTGTTCAAAAGAATTTTATTATACCGCCTTGATTAGTTCGTTATTATTAAAGTTAATAACGAGCGAGTATAAAAGAATAAAAGAAACGAAGATTCATCGCTACCATCAAAAGTAATTTAGGTTTATTTTTGTTTTTTAAAACCTGTCGGCACGGTGAATATTTATTTCTGCATGAAGGTAGTTTATTCGGCTGTCATGGCCAACTGTGGATTCTTAGTTATTTAAGAAACATTTAGAAAAATTGTTCAAAGTTAACGGCAAGAAAACAAACCCGAGATTTTTATCTTTGTTTGCTTTACCATAAAATAAAAGCCCATCTTCGTTCAGTCTGTGTTTAAAATTAAAGGTAAAACGAACCGCATTGCTAGACTTGACATTTTCAAAGAATGTACAGCTGCAGTAGTCTCCTAATTATCTTAAACTACACGACAGTTTGTTTACAAAAAAATTAATTTAATAATAAAATGCGCGTAATATATGTCCCTCGTTATTTTAAACTCAAAATTATTTTCAGAAATGATTCCTATTTAATTAAATATTCCTACTAATATTTAATGGAAAGATAAAACAATAAGATAAGAAAAACAAAACGCGCTTAGACTCAACGAAATACATGGTTTTATTTATGAACGTGTTTCATAATAATTAAGTAATTAAAAAAATCAAGAATGTGCAACGTATGGTACCTACACCTAATATTGTAAGAGTTTTAGAGAACCAAAGTAAACAGTATTTAAAATATTACGTATACTGCGCATCGTGTGCTTGAATAAATTGATATTCGTTATGTTCAGATTATTTATTTTAAAAAATGAAAATTTATGCCGTATACCTCTCGAATTAATTAAATTTTAAACATTTAGGCATGTAACCGAAACTTAATACACTAGTATTTTCTACACTTTATTAGGAATGTACGATGTCTTGTCATTCAGGTGACTATTGTCTAATTTATTGATCCATTTAATAAAGTTTCAAATTTCCAGTTTTAAAAAACTTTTTACTTTAAAATCAGACACAAAATATTATTTTCTTATATTTATGCCCCGGTCCGTGTTTTCGTAGAATTATTTACAAAGAAATTGGAATGTTATCTCTCATTTTAAGCATTTTGTTTACAGCTAATTTATTTAAAGAAAATAATGATACGATTTAGGCGACTTACAACAGTAATACATATCCACATCATTGGCTGTGCTTTTTTATTCTTACAAGTCGCAAATAAATTATAATCATAATAATTATTGTTTAAAGGAAAATTTATGTGACTTGTAGTAATTATTCAAGGTGTACATGATTTATTAATTTTGATATTGGCCATTCAATACTACATAAATTGCATTATTACTTCATTCTCCCGTTACTTCCTATTTTGCACATCTATCAATGAAAAGTCCTTGACGCTCTACCATCATTCCGAACAATCGCATGTGGCATTTGTTTAAAGTTTTATCAAAACTCCAATTTTAGGAACAAACCAGAATTATTTTCGCAAGTTTCTCATTGCGAAAAACTTGTAAAAATTTTCGATCTTTAAATGTCCAAACCCTTTTGTTTACAATGTGACGCAACTGCACATGCACAAGATCTAGTAGGCGTAGGATTTCTCCTCGTAGCTCCTACTATTATCGTCCTACGCGTAGACAAGCCAAGCCAGTTGGTCTTTAGAATGAAAGACCAAAACTTATCTAATCTCAAATGTAAATTAATTCACGTCACAAGTGACCTTTTTAATGTGTAAGACGAGGAAAACACTAAATTTGGTGAATGAAAATTTTTCTTTATTCACGCACGGACAACAAAGATTGTAGAACAGTATTTTTGAATGGCCGTGCTTATGTATGTAAATGATACAAGAGTAAATTTGTAGAAAATACAACATATGAGACAGTTTACACGAAATTCGTTGCTCAAGTACGGGTATAGGCGATTAATTGTGGCAAAATCTTGGTGAAAGTCGATTTAAAATGATAAGTTTTATGTAAAATCTTATTTAGTTTACTTTTGATATCCTGTTTCGCACTATTAATACTGACCATATGGTTTTTAAAATTCAATTAACTGAAGCAAGATAAACTTTCTAATGATTTGGAAACAATTTTAAGAAGCAAATAATTAGATTTCCTAAAATGTAGTTTGAATTTTGTCAAGTGGGTGTTAGAAATTTAATATACGGCGATTTAAACGTTGTTATAAATGTTTATCGTTTGTAAGTTGTACGTTAAATATTCTCTTTACTGCTATTTTGAAATACATTAAGAATTTTAGTAAAATAAAGTTAAGTCAATAAACATATCTCTTTAACAGAGTGACAAAAATTGCCAAAACTTCTAGAAATTGCGTCATTCGTCAAAATTTTTGAAGTTTTCCATTTTTTTAAAATAATACACAAACTTTTAGCCACCAAGTTTAACATATACGATTACAATTTTGTAGCATTATTATCGTGCATTCAATTATATGTTCAAAATTTCTTCCAGTTAACAATCATTATCTATTTAAAATATTTTACGTTAAGTAGTGTAAATACTATTTTATTTGAGCAAATTAAAAGCTTGCACATGCAGCATAAAAAGCAGTGGAGATGTACAATCCAGGCTTTTATGCTACACTTAACCAGTTTTTAAATAAGTCACCTACTACGTAAGACAAAGCCAACAGGATTTTATTCCAAGTCTGCTAAACAAAACTGCAAGAAATGCAATATATCTTTCCAATCCAGACTTAAAAGCTTGTTGAGGATTTCTTCGATTAAATTCCGTTTGAAAAACGTGAAGAATGTCCAGCTAATGGCCCAAGCTACCCTTATTTTGCCTTATACTTATAAACGTGCGAAAACGAAACATGCGTTAAAAATAATTCGCCATTGTTGGCTAAATAACTATATAATTGCCGTGAATAGTGGCTCGGGTGGAAAAAAACAATTAACAAGATTGTTGATTGGTCGTAATAACGTTGCCGAATTTGCAACTGCCTAAGCCAAACCCACGTACAATACATACCAGAGTACAATATGTTACCTGCGAATTTATTACAATAAAATCTGAATTAATAAGTGTGTCACTTATTTCTGAATGGCCTTGTCAATACGCGCCAAATATACAACTGCCATATTACAATATGTTAAAGCTTTCGAAGAAACAATTCCGTTCAACACCATTTGTTTTTAATGTGACTCAAAACACAAACAAGTTAAGGTTATTGTAAATTAGTTAAGATTAAAAGTGTTTTCACAACTTTTATTTGCCGACATAAAATCTCTGCATCAGTACAGGATGGTCGGAAAAGGATCTAGTTTAGATAATATTTTTTTGTTAATAATGAAGTATTAAAATGTAATCAAAGTTTTACTAGTAAATTAAATGAGGAGGAAATCTAATTGTTTGCAAATTATGAATTTCAAATATACTAATTGTATACAGTAAAACCTCGATTTAACGGACTGATTCGGACGAGGGTGTGTCCGTTAAAGTCGAAGGTCCCTTTTATAACAAAGTAGGATTTCCAAATCGAATCATGGACCACAACAAAGTTTTATCAGAAATATAAGAAATGAAGTTATTAAAAAAATTTAAGGTAAAACGCGTAGGAACAAAATTAGAAACGAAACCTATAGAGAAAACCTAAAAGTATAACCAATAGAACAAAACATCCAAAATGGTAACAAAGCTAGGTCATGTATACAGGGTGCCCATTTTTCTAACCTGTTGTATGGGTAACTCCGTTAATATTAGAGATACAGAAACGTTTAAATTAGCAAATTTGTGCAGAATTTAAAGGGAAATCTGATGCCATTCAAATTTGACCTACGTCATCAACTTTTTGAAATATTTTGAAAAAACTGAAAAAGGTCGATTTTTTCAAACTTGAATAATTCCGTAACCATATAAGTTGGAACAAAAATAAAAATTTAATTTTATAGATAATTTTACGTAGATTTTAAATATGTTAACAAAATTTTCATAGCACTCTCGATTTCCGAGTTATAGCACAAACTTGCATTTTTTTAAATGGAAGTCATAGTTGGCTGTGGTATTATTAAAAAGGTTATTTTCTTCTCGTTTCAATGATATAAGGTTTGTTATGCTTTACTCTTGTAGTTTTTCTTTAAATAAGCAAAAATCATTTCACATGTTCACAGCCTACTAATAGATGGGAGTTATCCCGTGTTGATGTTCTTTTTTTTTCGATGTGACATTTAAGAGTTGTCTCTTATTGTTAGTGTAGCAGTTATTAGCCAGTTACAAATTTTAAAAACAAAACCTCATAGTTTGTCAAAAAAAAATTATTGTTTGTTATACTATGTCTCTCTCTAGTGTTGATCAAAATTTTTGTTTATTATAAATTTCAAAAACAATGCTTTTTAATGAAGAAATATTATCAGGCTTTTTGGTATACCCGTATTTTTTTAAATTGGTTTCTAATAACGAAAATAATTTCTTTCTTGGTTGGCTCTTTTCCATAAATCTTTGCAAATACATTTCACTTGAATTTCTACTATTTTTATTACAAGCGTAGTAATAGAAAAGCATGTGGTTTTTTTCTTCATTAGAACACATTGTTTTTGAAATTTACAATAAACTCAATCAAATATTTTGACCAACACGAGAGAGAGATTTATACGTAAAACAAACAATAAATTATATTTGACAAACTCTGAGGTTTTGTTTTTAAAATTTGTAACTGGCTAATAACTGCTACACTAACAATAAGAGACAACTCTTAAATGTCACATCGAAAAAAAAAGAACATCAACACGGGATAACTCCCATCTATTAGTAGGCTGTGAACATGTGAAATGAGTTTTGCTTATTTAAAGAAAAACTACAAGAGTAAAGCATAACAAACCTTATATCATTGAAACGAGAAAAAAATAACCTTTTTAATAATACCACAGCCAACTATGACTTCCATTTAAAAAAATGCAAGTTTGTGCTCATATGGTTAGGAAATTATTCAAGTTTGAAAAAATCGACCTTTTTCAGTTTTTTCAAAATATTTCAAAAAGTTGATGACGTAGGTCAAATTTGAAAATGGCATCAGATTTTCCTTTAAATTCTGCACAAATTTGCTAATTTAAACGTGTCTGTATCTCTAATATTAACGGAGTTACCCATACAACAGGTTAGAAAAATGGGCACCCTGTATAGAATGGGAGAAGACAGGATGCCCAGAAAAGCATATGAAGCGCGAACGGAAAGAAAAATCGAAAAGTAAGACAAGGCAAACTTGGAATGAGGAGGTGAAAACATTTGTCACAAACACAGGAATCGAGTGAAGTAAGGTTAGAGAACTAATAAGAGATAATAAGAAGAAGAAGCATTTCGAAATGCGTATGTTAAAAACTTGACGTTTTTACTTTTGTAGATACGTTTGTGTAATTAAAATTAAGTATGTATGAAACGTTTAAATTAACAGAAAAGCGCGCCAAACATTGTTTACGAGCGGGTTAAATTAACAGGGTGTTAATTTTTGCATATGACATACAGACCAAAAATGTTTTTGGTTAAATCCGAAGTCCGTTAAATCAAAGTCCTTTAAATCGAGGTTTTACTGTCTATTAACTAGTAACAAACAATTTTTTGATTATTTTTTGTTAGTGATACTTGGAATTTATAAAATAATTGTAAGCAAACATCCTTTGCCGTATTTTTATTGTATTATGTTTGCCTATTCAAATGTCAATCAAATTTAATTAATTTGTAGTTGGTTAGTCTCGACAACGTACAGTTAAACGATGTCAAGACTGAAAAGGTACGTAGCAAAAAGTTATTTCCAATAAGAAAATTATTGGTATTCGAAGACTCATTTTATATCGTAAAGTCGATATAGCTCCGGGCACGTATTTTATCGAGATAGTGTTTATTTCAGTTGACCATATATTTATATCTACAGCAACATTCCCGAAGACCCGTGCTTTAAATTATATTTTCCCGCATTAACTAGCAATCAAAAATTATAGTTCTCATGGCCGTATATCAAATTCTTTAGACATGAATAAACTATTAGAACATTTGGAATTCACGATTTTAACCTTACGATGTACAATACACATTTTATGGAACGCAATGATGTGTGTTGGAAGCAAAATGTCATTTGCAGCACGCAAATTATCAATTCTTAACAGTTATCTTATCTAGTAGATTATGTGAGGCATCTTTGTGTACAATTTGCATGCTAATAAAATGTATTATTCGTTAAGCACAAATGCGCGGTATCTTTTATCAGGCAACAACCTCTTTAATATTTTGATACAGTCGAATTAAAAAAATATGATACACGGTATCTTTGGACGCAAAGAAATATTTAAAACACCAAGTTAGTTGATATATTAAAAGCACAATAAATATTTTTGACGAAAAACTAACGGTGTTATAAACAGGGATGGGGGTCGGCAGAAAAATAACCGACTTCCTTTCATTAAAAAAACGTAATTAATATTATATTTACTACAGTGAAAGCCGTTTATTTTTTTCGTTCCAAAGTGTATTTTATAATGGCGAACAGAGTTTATTTTCGTATGTTTACTAAATAATTTAAAAAAATGTAAAAAACCAAGTTTTTTTACATAAAAATATAAAATTTTCAACAATTCGGTTATACTGTGGTTATCATATAACGCGGGTTTGCGAGTTTTTTACCGACCCGCGTTATAAGCGACTTCCATTGTATCTATTTACTATTTTACTAAAAGTAATACTATTATAATACTGCAATCGTATACTTGGCCGCTAAATGAAAAATGTAAAAGACGAATTTGTTATTAATTTATAATAATCATGCAAATTTTAATGTGAAAAATATCAAAGTTAGATACATAATTTTAATGAATTAAACGTTCACAGACAAAACTTGTTTGTGTTACTTTAATCTTTCTGTTTAAATAAAAAATCGATGAACATAATTTTGTTTTAAATTTTTGATTCTGTTCTTATCATCGAAAAAAACTACACCGTTAAGGAGTCGGGAGTAGTTTTTCCAACTTCCGACTTCCAACTCCGACTCCCCATCCCTGGTTATAAATACTCTTTTAAAGAACGAGCAAATATTTGAAGAAGCCTGTCGATAAAATTTTCAAAACTTCAAGTTTGGTCACTTTGTAATTTAAATGTAAAGTGATATTATAACTTGAAGCTTTATCGTCTTCCGCTTTCCATTATAAAAATATTATACTGTTATATATTCCATTTTACAAACCTACGCACACATACTACATTTGAAAAAATTGTTCCGATTATGAAGAAGTAAATCTAAAATTGCTGTTCACTAATGGCCTTGTATAATTATATAACCTTATACATCATCACTTTAAAATAAAAACTGTGCTCTGATTTGTGGAATGATAGATTACATTGGTAATATTCCTACAAGTTTTAACCATAAAAATTCCAAGGCATATATTAGCAACTATAAAGCAAGCTTATTTTGAAAAAAGTTTCTTCGTTTCTAGAGAAAAGGCAAACTTATATAAACAAATTGGCGTGTACAGCAATTAATTTGATCTAATTATTTTAGTTATAACATTCAGTTTTACACGTATATATCAAACCAATAAACGTGGGTGCTACGATTCTACGATTGATGTTAATTAACTGTTTCTAAAACATCCACCTTAATCCCACTCTTATTTTCTGATTTTTTCAATTATAAACTCATTACATACCAATATAGTTTCTTTTAGCAACACTTAAATTACATTTCATATCTGATCGTATGTAAAGACAGGCTCTCAAAGCCTTTAGTTTGTAACAAATAAAATATAAATGTTTTATTTCTGTTCATATTTACAAGGTTTGAATAATAACACGAGTACGATGATTTATTGGTAATTGATGCTATGGAGAATGGAACATATTTCAAACTACCACGACAAAAAAAATCCCGATGAAATCGATATGATTTTTATATACTAGCAGCGAGACCACATGTAGAACGATTCAAATAAGATTTAAAAATGTTGCACTCATACAATACAGTGTGTACAAAAAGTAACGTAACGGATCAATATCTCGTCTTGTGACAACTTCATAAAAAAAGGTTTTTGTGCGATCGTACTAGAAACAGCTGTTTGACGGACGCGGTAGCAACCATAAAGTACTGCATTACCGGTCCTATCCTTAGCAACGGCCGTAAAAGTTACTTTTCAGGCCGTTACCCTTGGCAACGGCCGAAAAAGTAACTTTTACGGCCGTTGCTAAGGAGAGGGCCGGTAATGCAGTACATACGCCGTCATCTGTCAGTGACAGAATGTCACGTAGTTTCTAACCTATAATTTTGAAAATTACTAAAAATTTAAATTGTTTTTAATTCGATTGCACAAAAAATGTAATATGCACCTCGGCCAAAACGTAGTTTGGCCTTGATACATAAATAACTATTTTATTAAAAGTTGTTTGTGGTCATTTACTACATAACCTTAAACTATTTTCAACTATACACAGTGTTTTGTTTTTGCGCAGCACTACGTAACTTTGTTTTTTAAAAAATAGATCACCCAGTATATTTTATAATCTTTAAATGTAAAATTGAATTCTCTTTCAAAATATATAAGGTCTTTTGTTTCTAAAATCAGTCGTTTTTGAGTTATTTAAGTTTTTATAAAATATTGACAGGAACAGGAGTCTAAAATAATAATGATATTTCACAACTTGGCTATATCGGAACGAATTCCTTTGAAAGCCTGTTGGACAATAGTGTCATAGTGATTACTGACTAGTTAAAGTTTTAAAATAATAATACACAGGGTGTTCCTTATGCCCGGTCCATTTAGACGAGATATTGATCCGTTACCTTACTTTTGTACAAACTGTATATTAATGTACCCTATAATTTTTGACTACTATAAAGCTTTTAATACATAAATAATAACTATATTAGTACGAAGTACACAAAAAATAGAGGGAGATAAAGATACTTTTTTAAAGTTTAAATGGCACAAAAATGATGCATCTATAAGAAAACAATTTTTAAAACGTTTTTTGAAATTATTTGAAAAACTATTTTTCAAGTATTTCATAAGGAATGCTCATATTTTACTGCATAACTTCTCATTGTAACTTTTCGTTTATAATTCATAGCTTTATGACGGTCCTTTTATTTCTTTTGCTCAGTCAGAGGCTTTAAATTTTAGGATACAGCGGCGCCAAAATGATTAAAACGTACGTATTATACCTTACAATTAGTGCACCTAGCACACCAGTGGCCCTTGCGTTTTTGCAAAGCCTTTTCGCCGATTGCATAGTGATATTTGCTTGGTCAACTTAAGTGGATACCTGACTGTGAACGCAACCCCTGAAACCGATACCATCACCCAAATATCGGCCTTACACAAACGAACTTTAGGTTCTTTTCAAAATATTAAGATGAAGTATACTTGTGTTTTACTTGTTGTGTTTTTTGTTGCCATTATTGCTGTTACCTGTTATAAGTATTCTCTTTGGTTCTGGTAGAGAAAAGTGTAAGATTAGTTTAATTAAAGTAATTAATGTACAAGTAACAGGTGTAGTTTAGTAACGTGTAAAGCGCTAGTTATTTTTTTTTTTGCCTCGAATGCTTTACGGTACGATAATTTTGCATAAAACTTTTCAGTGTAATTTAGTATAATTAAACGTTTTTATTGAAACAGCTGGTGTAGCTTCAACCCTTCCAATTTGTTACGGCCAGTTAGCACATTTAAATCGTACGTTGCCATGTAATTTATAATTATTGTACAAAATTGTTAACAGTGGCAACGGTCGTGTACATATTTATGTCAACATTTTTAAAAATCATCAACAATTTTCTGTTAGTTTAACGGAAGTCAATAAATATACAACACAGCAGAAAGTCTAGTTATGTGGAACTGAATACATTATTTTGCTGGTAAATAACGATGTATTATTTTTTATTAAAATACTATAAGATTTAATAAATTTTTAAATTACATAGTGTGTTTTAAAATAGCTTGAGTTTGAAAATTATGTTTATAAAATATGAGCCTAATTCAAAGTTTAATTTTGTTCGTGGTCAAAACGCACATAATTTGCAACAATTAGAAAGGTACTTCGCGAAAAGGTAAGTCAAGCAGATAGAAACCTGAATGTTGAATTTGAAATTCAAACTTCTGTTGTCAAACACTTATTGAATCGATTTTGGGGCACGCTGTAGAATTGTAGATGATGATATACAATATGACAGAACTATTCTTAAAATCGACACCATAAAGATTTAAACAAGAAACATGTTTTATGTGTCGTGAAATGGTTTCAAGGATAACTCTGGGCAGACCTTTAACTGTTACAATCTTGTTTTTAAATGCTTAATAATATAATCTGTACCTTTGTATAGCGTTTACAACGTATTGTACAATATTTTCATAAACGTATATTTAAAATGAATTAGAGGAAGCAGTAACGATCGCTAGTCCTGAAGGGTCCGAGAGTATTATACATCTCATGTGTGGTCTAAATCGTTTCTATTGTTCTACCCTAAAACTAGGGATAATTTTATAAATCTGATTTTAAACTAACGAACTACCCATAACGAGTAGCACATTTTTTACTTTTTGTGTCTCTAATCTCTTATTGTTTTGAGTGTGTATTGTACACGGTCGCGTATTCTAGAGGCTGGCTTTCTTCCCATGTACCTACTTGACTACAAGTATTTCGCAAGCATTATCTTTTCGTATATCTAAGGCGGCTTTAGTCAAGATCCCAGCTTCCCAAAAGAGATAGCTTGGAACAAAGACAGGTGTTTAAACTTATTCGACTACACAACAGTACCTGCTTTATAGGTGTTTTCATGTTTAAGGGATGTTCTGTATAATCAAACGATTTTTACGATTGATGTAAACCAGATAGTATTGTTTTTGATGTCAAGATTGATCTCAATCAGACTCGAATAAAAAATGAATTCTGACTGAAACTTGTTTCTACAAAATATTACAGGAATCAGAATTTTAGATTCTGTATAAAAATCTACTAAACAACTATCTCGAATTATTTTTTCACTATAAGGATCGACGGAATTTAAAATATTTTGTAGGTATGGATTGAAAATTCTCATGATAATGTATTTAAGAAGAGAATTATAAAAAAACACTAAAAATATAAAACAGCGTCTGTAATGAAGAAGAATTTTAAAATCATAGTAGCATACCAGTTGCCTTTTATATATGAATTGTAACGGAATTATTTATATAAACAAATGACACATGTCCGACATTACATCCCTTTCCTCCTTGTATTAATTAAAGTAAAGTATTGCTTCAGTAAAAAAAAATATGCAATAACAAATAATTGCACACCAGGTAGATTATATTTTTTTACATCAATAAATGTTCTCGATTAAATGAATACCATTGTGCTAATTATACCCTAATAAAAATTTAAGAGCAATGTTTTAAATAGTAAAAACATTTAAACATCTATAGCATTTTTGCAATAATTATTTGCTAAAAAACCCGCTATGACACTGAATTTTTTAATTTTTATCATTAATTTGGTTCTATTATAAATATTCTTGCTAAAGAAACAATTTTTTTTTCAAATACCTCTAGAAAGAATATTTTATATTTAAAGAGCACATTTTTCTGGAGACATCAGTTCTGCGTAAGACGAGAAACCCGAACGTGGGTCGCGTTTAAAAATATTTGACAAACGCCTACCGGTGCAATTTTTTGTCGAAATTAATTATCATAATAGGAAACTTTCAGATCTCAAATTAATAACACTCAGCGCTCACAGCTAACTACAAAGAGTAGAGAAATACCACCGCCTGCTAGATTTAACCGACCTAGTTTATTCTTAAGGTGACGCAAAATACGTTAACTAATATAATATCTTTACGAATTTAAAATAATATGTATTTATGCAATTGTCAATTAGTTTATATGTGTATGAGTGTGTTTGTGCAAGACTACGTAATATTTGTACATGTCTTGGTGTTTACTCAAACAAAATACACCGCTAAAACAAATATAAAACGTATTTCTAGCTAAATAAATACCTGGGTTATGTAAAATAAGATTATAAGAAGTAAGCAGCTGGTTTAGTCTAAATTCCAAGAAGCAATTCGAGAAAGATGCAGTTCTTATCTCAGGTTTGGCGCTAAATCAAGCAATCTGAGTTAAAACATACCTTAAAAGATCTCAGAGCAGTAGTTAGGCACAAGATTGTTCAAAATAATTTGCACCACACGTAAATATCTATATACACATACAACAAATACTCCAACAACTTCAAACATTCGCTTTCTAGTTAACACTAATAAAAAGATGTGTCCAAAATAAAAACAAACACGTTCCACTCAAAATCCCTATTCAACAAGTCAATATTTTCACAAAAAATGCAACAAGAATGTACACATTGCTACCATTAATCATGTAACCCTTAAAAAATGTATCTAGCAGGTTGCGTGAGGGTTGAAAACATGAACACAACACGCGACAATCTGGCGCTATGCTACCTTGGCGACGTCTACCGATCAACTTGCTCAGGTAAGTTGATGTGGATATCGCTACAGGTAACACAACTAAGAATCATTCTACCTTTCTTAACACGCTTGTGTTTATGGTCGGCCTTGCGATATGAGGAAGAACATATAACCGTATAACTGTTGCAGAATATAAATGTGATTTGAAATTTTCTTTCCAAATATAGAATGCTACGATTACCAGATTTCCGTTCGATATGAATAAACATAGAACTAAATATCTTTAAATTACAACTAATTAAATATCGCGAAATTTACTATGCAGATGAAATAAATACACATTGTGCGTGAAAAATAAATTACAACAAAAGAAAATTAAGAGCAGGGTTGTCAGTTCAGTCGTGTTATAGGTATGTATTGTCTCAATTAGCAACTTTTATGTATCAGCACACACAGTGACTGGCACCGCAACTGCTGAATTTATTGTTGTCGTTTAATTTCCTGTTGACAATTATTCTAAACAAGATTATTAAACATAAAAATATACATTACAGTTAATATATTAAAACATGCTACAGTATAAGAAAAATGTGCATGAAAATGTCCGTCCTTGTAAAAACATTCTGACAAGTCAATTTACAACTAAAAGACATCATTTATTATGGTGTGTGCCTTAGATGAGTTCTGATATTAATTTTCCATAAATAGGAAGCAAAACGGATGTACAAGTAGTTTAGTCTTCTTTGTAGCAATACGCCGTTTAACGATGTCACCTGTAACCAGTACTTAAAAAAAAAGTGTGCTTGGCAGGCACACTTCGTCATTTTTTAAAACTTAAAATCTTGGTAGTTCGGCTTAGTATTTCCAATTAATATAATATTTTGCTTAACACAATAGCGAGTCAGATAGATTATTTTGACTGCAAACAAGATCAATTAACAAAAAGTTAAAATTCATAAGACAAATTTAAAAAAATGTCTAAATTATTGAAAAATAATACTACGAACAAAATCCGGTTATTTTATGTAAAGTTCCTGAAATGTTGTTTCCTATTTAACAGAACGGGAATTAAACGAAGAAATAATTGCGCAAGTTTATAATTACTCTTAAATCTTTATTGTACAAAAAGTTGGGAAACATGACTGCAGTTGTATTTTTCCATGTCTGAGGATGTAATTTTACATCCTCAAATGTATTTATAGCAAGTGAATAACCCACAGTTTGTATCAAACTTTAATTGTAAAACACGTGTCAAATTTAATAAATGTTCTAAGTTCTAACAAAGAAAAGAAATTCTCCTAATAAACAGACTTTTATCAACTAGTATATTTTAATTAACGTTTCACTTTCACATAAGTACACTTCAAAACAATAAAAAAATGTGAGATTAAAATAAAAAATCACTAAACTTATTTTATTTCTAAAATGCAAAAAATAAAGAACAGTCATTTCATATTAACACGATTTTATTTATCCACACCCACAAATTTTCATTCGTCAAATAGTTGCGCAAAGATATTTCTTATTCGTCTATTGCTATTTTAAAGTGAATACTGCGATTAAATGAAGCCAAGTTTTATAACAAAACATACGTTATTGTCATTATTAGCCAACTGACAATTTGGATTGGCTTTTAAAGAAACGAATTTTTACCATCTAATAAGATGGTCAAATTATAGGGCCTAAGTTTCATATTTAGCTTAATTTTTATAAGAGTTTTTTTGCTGTGAGATTATAGTGGTCATTTATAAATTTATGGTATTTTATTTTGTCAAATACACAGATTGCTACGATTTGTCAAAGAAATTTTAAAACTAACTTTCCACGAAAATTATTGTCTTATGTATCGTTATTTTAGTTGTACATAATTGTATGAGTTTAAAGAGCTCCACCAACAAAAAAAAAAAACTATCTAATCAGTGCCGGATTGACCCTCTAGCGCAGTGGTCTCCAAAGTGGGATGTGCGAGATAATTTCTGGAGTGTGTGGAATAATTTGCAATTAATTAATATTGCTAATATAACAGAGTAATTTAAAAAAAATTATGATAAAACTTTTGTGATTTTTTATTTTGGGGTGCGCGCTAATCTTGCGACCAAAAAGTTTGGAGAACGCTGCAGTAGGGGGCCCTAAACAAAATTTAGCATTTGGGTTTCATTTATAGAGGGTGTTTGTAAATTTTGCAATTTCATTATTTATTACAATTTTTTTCCTGGGTCGAATCGGGCCCTAGACAATTGTGTATTTTTGTCTAATTATTAATCCGGCCTAGTACGTAATTTTTAAAAGTGTAACTATTATCGCTGGGCTTTCATACATTATAGTGGAAATAATATATTTATTTACTTGTGCAAAACGTTGAGCGATTTACAAAAACATAAGGTTTATTGGCGTTTTAGGGGTTACAGTTTATAGAAGTGAAAAATAATAAACGTTTTTCTAAAATATTTAGCTGTATAGAAGTAAGTTATATAGATGCACAATAAACTTCATACCCATGACCTAAGGTAAAATTCTCGAATCAAATGAATACCACACAGTCGTACAGAAAGCCCATAATGTTATATGTATAAAACAAAATTATAGCGTCCAAGGATACGAGTTAACTTGGCACTGGCTTAGGCTTAGAGGCCCAGATAGACAGGCAAATCTGTTCATAGATTTTTTCATGTTTATTTTTCGAATACGATAACGTCCAAATAGAATAAAAGTTAATTTTTACTAAAACGAAAAAATCTGTGTTTTAAGAAAATTGCAAGCGTCCTGTGAAATTAAGTAAATATTAAATTACTAAACCAAAAACATTTAAGATCAAGTAGGAGGATGGGCGCAATCTAATGTTCTAATTTAAAAAGTTTGAATAAAATACAGAATTTTATTTTATAGCCAGATACATTTTAAATTTTGTATTAAATATAAAAAGCATGTGTTATTCATCATTTTTATAATTCATATACTTTACTAAAGTAATAAAAACGCTACAAGACAGCTAATGAATGATGGTGTTATTTGCAACGAAATAAAAATGGCGAAAACAATAAAATCCTCAAAGTTTAACACTGAACTAATGTTACCTATACAATTCAATTTAAATTTATTTCTGACAAGAAACGTTACAATCGCAGAGAATCTAAAAAACTTAAATTACACTTATTTCAGCGAATACATAATATTGTTCTCTATATAAATGGTTTAAATAAAATTCAGAGAAGATTATAGTTATAATTTTAAAATACTTAAAAAATAACGCGTTTTAAGTTTAACATTCATCAAAGAATTCTGGCTCAAACGCAATTATCCACGAATTCTTCTGTAATTCAAAATAGCCGCCACCTAAAGCGCACGAAAATATTTCGGAAACAAGGACCACGGAAAATTCTTTGCATGTTTTAAAATACTTGGCGAAGAAATAAATAGTAATCCAATTATCGATTTGAATATCTTCCTAAAGTGTTTTTGCTAGTAAATAGAATAATAAATTAAATCAGTTTTTTAAGTAAGCAAACGGTTATTAATATGAAATCATGGTGATTGTATTATTTTTGCAAAAATAAAAACCACTGTTTTATTTTAGTAACTTTTTTTAATCTGATAAAATCTGCAAACTTTTAAGACGTGGGTTATGCCATTATTATATTTTGTAAATTGTGCAGTTATTTTTTATTATTCAGGTAACTTCTAATAAAAATTTTAAGGAACGTGTTTGTTATTTAACTCAAGTAAACATTTTACACCTGGATGAGTCATGTGCATACGTAAAATCATGTTTAGTTATTCATTTTGTAACTTGAAACTTACCCGAAGACAGCGTTAGGAACAAAATAATCACATTATTTTAAGGTGGTTTATTTTGTCTCTTGTTCGGTCATTCGCTGTCACAGTAGATGTCATTAGCAATTTTATTTACATGTTTACATGTGTTATTTCCATAGGACTTTACATATGTCCTCTTACGAAAAAAATGGTAACTACCTTTTAAAAGGATAATTAATAATGATTAATTACTGAGAAATTTTGTACTTACACAATTAATAAATTCTGGGATATAATCTTACATGGCCGTCTTTGCTGACAGCCAGATACACGCAAACGACGGCCACCAGTGGTGCATGTAGCAGATCATATATTTCAGAATTAAATATGACATTTTGATTTTGAGAATTCGCGTTAAACACGATAATAAATATGGAAATACCGAGTTAAAAATTCCTCAATTAAAATTAATAATTTATTTATAAATGTTAGTTAAAAACATTTCAACTGATAAATGTTTTGAGTTTTTTGGAATGTAAAACTGGAACCGTTACCGCCTCGATGTTCTACACTTCTCCGAACTATGCCGAAAAACACTGCCAACATTTATAACCATACCACTGAGTCTTTCATAAAAGCCGAAACATTTTTCAAAGTACTTGGTAAGGAATTTTGTACTTGAAGTTTAAACCCTGATACACGATAAATCTAGCTTGCTTTGGACCGTACAAAATTCTCGTCCATTAATAGCATTTTAGTTTTTAATTATACTAATGTATCTTGATACTTATCAAATATTTAAATTGTTTTTAAATAAAAAAAACTTTCATAAATTCAAAGTAAATAATCTCCTAAAACACAATATCTTATGCAACAAAAGATTAAAAATTTGTGGACATAACAACAATAGTTTTATTTTAACAATATAATAATTAAATCTAATTATTTTCCAATATGAAAACCTACTTAAATTTATTAAATTGCATGTGCAGGTTGGTCACAAAATATATTTCATTGAGCATACAATGGCTGTAAAGTTGAATAAAATCGTTATCAACATTAAGCCAATTCATTAATTCGTTAAAAATATCAAATATCACCGTGAAGTTTACTTTATCGACGGTTTTAAGAACTTTACGGACTGGAAGTTAAGTTCCAAACTTAAAATAATTTAAATAGAAACCGTGGCGTGGCTTCTGGCAAAGAAATCTCTTTAAAATATGCAAAAGAATTTTGTTAAATTATAACTTAAGTCTTTGTAATAATTTTTAGCGTTGTCAGCAAGGTATTTCTTGCAATTAAATTACAAAAAGAGCTAAATATTTTGAATAGAAAACTAAATAAATTTTGTTTATCTCCAGCTGTTGCGATGTTATCGATGGCTTTACGACCTTGGTGACCATAAGTGCCGTAGCTGCGGTTGTATTGTTTGAAAATGGTGACGTGTTTAATGATCTTAATCTTCATACCAATTAACAAGTCTATATTTTTAATGTCGCTACGAATTTAACAGATTATGGTACTTTGTCATGTTTATATTACAAATAAAAAATTTGGCAAATGAGCGTAATGGTAAATAATAGTCTTGTTTGTCAATAATCAGTTGGGTTTTATGATAATTGGCATAATTTTTGACAAAATAAACGTTAAAGAAAATTACTTTTTAGTCGACGTAGGTGGCATGTGTATGTCTTAACATTGTTTAAAGCCAAATTGGCATTATAAAATTAAGAAAAGAAATATGTTTAGTACTAGCATCCTAAAAATACAATTATCAGTAGTAATATAAGTGCATTGAAAATTATCGATAATTTTTGGTTAATATGCACTCGTGATTTTTTCTGATTCAACTTGCATGTGTGAAGATTTGTCAAAAATTATAGATTATTTGCAATGCATGAGTTATATTTTGTCAGAAAATTTCCTCCACCTAACCTACTAATCTCTAGAAGATTTAAGATTAGTGATTGGTTGAAAACGCAAATTTGACAGGTGAAGGAAATTTTCCGTTTAATTTTGATCCTATTAAAAAAATAATAATAATTCCAAAACAGTCATTAAAGTTTGAATGTGGTTAAACATCTTTTTGTGCTATCGTACTAGAAACAGCTGTACGTCTCGGCCAGCAAACCAGACGCGGCCGAAAAAGTTACACTTTATGGGTTTTTGGCCTTGATACATAAATAACTATTATACATCATTGACAATTTTTTTAAATTAATTTTAAACCATTTTGCGAAAAAATATGAAAATAAATATGTAAACTCATAGATATTATTTTGGAAAAGAAACCGATTAAGCTTAAGAACGCGGTCAATTATGATTTCCATTTTAAAAAATGTAACTTTGTCACTTATCATAGAATCTAAACAATATTTAAAAAAAAGTAACTATTTTATAGTTTGCATTAGTAACTGTAAACATTTCCTTTTAACAAGGATATCGTCGAAAATGTCAGATTAAATACCGTTTACGAGATTCTATGATAACAGTAACAGTGTCCCACATATGTGATGCTCCCTGTATACAGGGTGTAGACTCGGATCACGCAACATAGCGATTTCAATGGTAAAATTTTAAAAGTCGAATTCTTGCTCCGCTAATTATTTTAGAAAAAAAGTGTAAATACGTTTTTTGTAGAGAAAAAAATTCTGTATCCATTAATGTATTCAACATAATTTTTTAGTTTTCCAAAAACAGAAAAATAAGCAAATTAAAAAACGCGTTTTCGCGAAAATCTGTAGTGCCTTGGAATTATGCCGTGACAACTGCCCATCATCTTACTAACACTTACGCTGTCACTTTGACGTTTGAGGTTTATTCTTAATTGTCGTTTTTATTTATCAAACATTTATTTCAATCAATTAATTATGTTTTCATTGAAAGAAAAAATAGAAATGACAAAATGGTATTATTCCGGAAACAGTACCCGTGAAGTTAGTGCTATGTTTGGGGCCATATATCCACATAGGCCAATTCCCCATTATTCTACAATTTCAAGAATGATCTCGAAATTTGAAAGAACTGGAACGTTGTTAAATAACTGTTCATGCATTAACAGTGCCCAAGATGTCAGGAACCAAGATAATGAAAATGAAAATAATGTCTTAGCTTCAGTGGTAGAAAATCCAACAGTTAGTTTGAGGCAAGTAGCAGATAATATTAACGTACATTATCCAACGCAACGGTGCGAAAAATTTTGAGAAAACCACAATTATAAGTCTTACAAATTTCAATGCCATCAAGAACTATTGCAACAAGACATGGAAAAGAGAGCAGAATTTTGTTTCACATTGATGGAAAAGATAAACGACGACAGTGAGTTCTTAAAAAATGTGTGCTTCACAGATGAGTGCACTTTTACGATACACAATGAACCAAATAGGCAAAATTGTAGAATGTGGGCGAATGAAAATCCTCGTCTTAATTTAATGACTAGATCTCAGTATCCCCAAAAAATAAGTGTATGGGCTGGAATCCTCGGGCATCATATTATTGGACCGTTTTTTTTAAATGGAAATTTAAATGGAGAACGCTTTCTGCAGTTATTGGAAGCAGATATAACACCAGCAATAGCCGACGTAGCTGCAGAAAACCAAGAAATTTGGTTCCAAATGGATGGTTGCCCCGCTCATAACTGTCGTGATGTAAAAGAATTTTTAAGTGATCGTTTTAATGGAAGGGTTATAGGAAGAGGATATGAAATTAGTTGGCCTGCTCGCTCGCCCGATCTCTCGCCTAATGATTTCTTTCTTTGGGGCCATCTGAAATCATGTGTATATTCAGGGAAAATGTTTGACAATTTAGATCAACTACAAAATTCAATTCAAAATCACTGCAACAGAATTTCTCCTAAGCAGTTAGCAAATGTTAGAAGAGAGTTTTACAACAGATTAGGGCATTGTTTAGTGAATAATTGGAATTTATTTGAACATTTGTTATAAGTTTGTAATATTGTTTTGATGTTTGTAATATTTGGTAAATATTAATTGTTTAAAATTGAGGATTACAATGTTTCCCACTTATTTATCTACATTTAAAGAAACGAACTATTAAAAAGGTAAAATTGTTGTCAGCTACTCTTGTTATTTGATTGCTTAGAGTAATTATTATATTTAAAATTACCTTGGTAAAACCCTTGACTATAATACTGAAAAAGTAGTAAAGCCCTTGACCATGATACTGTAATACTTCACTTCTACTGACGAAGAAACCGTTTAGAGCAAAGAAAATAAGCCAAAGGACTACATAAAAAATAAAAGTGAAATACAGGTTGTTTCAAAATGATGGACCCGATTTCAAGGCTGTATATTTCACGAACGCAACATGCTACAATAACGAACTAGTTGCAAACGGTTTATAATATTATCAAGTTTTATTAAGCATTTTAGAAAGCTGTACGGATAACATCGAGACGAAATTTGAATTCGCCCCAAACGATTTTCAAAGTGTCTTCGTTCACTGAAGTCACCGCTGCTGTGATTCTGTTTTTGAAGTCATTCAGATTACCTAGTGGCTAATGGTGGCACAAAAACACGTTCTTTAACGTATCCCCACAAGAAAAAGTCGCAGGGTGTAATAACGGATGTCATGCAGAATAATTGAGGTTAGGGACTGTTTGTGCACTGGGAGAGCCATCTATTGGTAATAATTTAAAATTCTATACTTTCCTCTTTCAAGTGGTAAAAGTTTTATGAATGGGAGGTTGGTGCTTACTGAGATATAGCGATTTCAAATCAGGTCCATCATTTTGATACACCCTGTAGTTTTACTAAGTTAATTGTGAATATAGGTTCTATTATTAGTCGCGGCAGTATAATAAAATAATGCATTTAACATAGCGATGTTCTGTGCACACTATCAAGCCATTCCTCATTTCTATTATTTCTTCCAATAAAACAATTATTTTTGTTACGATAATAAAAATCTACAAACATTACATGTAAACCTCAAACGTCAAAGTGACAGCATAAGTGTTAGTAAGATGGGCAGTTGTCACGGCATAATTCCAAGGCACTACAGATTTTCGCGAAAACGCGTTTTTTAATTTGCTTATTTTTCTGTTTTTGGAAAACTAAAAAATTATATTGAATACATTAATGGATACAGAATTTTTTTCTCTACAAAAAACGTATTTACACTTTTTTTCTAAAATAATTAGCGGAGCAAGAATTCGACTTTTAAAATTTTACCATTGAAATCGCTATGTTGCGTGATCCGAGTCTACACCCTGTATATTATTTTAAAAACCACACTTTTGTTAAAAATGTATCCATTTTAGTTGAAATTTATTGAAAGAAAGTTTTCTGTACAGGGTGGACCAAATTTGAATGTTTACGGGGTATTTCGATTACCATAACAAATTGGCGAAAATATGATGTCGTCTTTTGGATAATTTTTTCGAGATAAACACGCCTGCGTCATCAATTTTGTTATGTATTACCATTTTTACACTACAGAGGAAAAGTGAAACGTCATCGGTTTTGAATGTTTACTATAACTTTTTTATCTATAAAAAAAACTAAATGTTATACCTACAGATCTTTTATAAATTTTTACGCTTAACAATTTTTTTTTTTTAATTTAAACGACATTGACTTTAGAGATATAAAATAAATCTGTATTTTTTAAACGGAAACTGTAAAAGGCCGATTTTATATAAAATATTTTTTTTAGCTTTTAAACGATATGGCCAGTTTTATGAAAATTTTATTATTATCGTTTGCTATGATTTCGTAAACAGCTGACAATTAATAAACAGCTAATAGTAGGTATATTTTACAACAAAAGATGAGAGTCCAGTTTTTTTCGTGAGGTGAAATTTGTTAACGAGCCGCAAAGCGGCGAGTAAGAGAATCTCACATAACGAAAAAAACTTGTTTCATCTCGAGTCGTAAATGCTATTTTTTCTACGAAATTTAAATTATGTTATAGAACGAACGAACGTTAATGTAAACGAACCAAATGACAATTATTATGTATAAAGTTTTAATTAATCATTTCATTTCATAGCGACACCACAATACTGACATTAACATAAATAAAATTATAACCTGCAAACGAAATATATTTAATACTAGCCGTTAGCCCGTCCTAGGACGGGAATATTGTATATCTTAAATTTATTAAACCATTACTTTTTATAATACCGTGAGCTGCAAGTTAGACACTGTTATGTTACCCGTGAGTAAAAATTTACGGTTCATTAGACACAACTCAGTCGGTCAAATGAACCCGTAGTAGTTTACTGCGTTACTATATTCATGCGTTATAGAGTCACAGAGTCACAGATAGAGAGACAGAGTCAGGCTGGACTTTTATATATATTTATTAAGGCAATTTTAATTAATTATGAGAAGCTTTAAAAAATCGTAAATTTTACAATTTGATATTGACATTGACATTATTTTCGCCACTAGAGACGAAAGTAAAACTTTCATGTAGGGTAGGCAGTGAGAAAATGACAAATTTCATGTACATGAGTAGAAAAACCTTATTTCGAACTAAATCTTAAATGTTTATCTCGAAAAAATAACCCAAGAGACCGATATCACATTTTTGTTAACTGTTACAGTAACCAAGACACATTCGAATTTGTTTCATCCTGTACATGACTTATAATTTAATTTAATTTTCACGATTAGCGCGAGTTCTAGAATCTCAATTTAGATTTTACAAACTTTTTAAAGGCATTTTTATCTACACATATTAAAGCGCATCGCGGGAGGTGGAATAAAAGAAAAAAATCAAATTAAAATTTGAAATACCAAACTTAATACAGCAATTTATCAAAATTATTGCCACGTTACGCTACAGGAACACCAATACATTTTAAAGTTTTAATATTGGCAGTAGATATAGTTCAGATATGAACTTATAATGGCTTATCTCTCAAACAGCGCTATCATCCTCCTCAAAAGATAAAGAAACAGTCCGATGCGCCAGAATAGTCACGAAAATAACGAGAGATTGTTGATAAACAAAGAAACTACAGCGCCATTGGCTACGTCCTCGACTCTATCTGGATTGTCAAGTCACGAACTGCACGCCAACAACTAAATGCGTGATCAAATTTGCAACATAAGACAGAAGTAAAGGCACAACAGCTAATTTATAGTTACGATTTTGAATTAAGTTAAGAACAAAGAGATAATTAAAATGGAAAAATGTGAATTAATAATTTGAATTTAACCGAATCTCCTGCTTATACTTTTGTCTACACAATTAAGCCATACACATTTAGGTAACTAATTGAGGTTCACTTATACTTCATATAAAATTTGACTTTAAACTTAAAACAGTTATAAATCTTGCCATTTGTTTTATACATAATAAACCGAAAAACTGATAAAACGCCGTTTTTTAAAGGATATTTCACATTAATCACTATTATTACATTTACCATGGCTACATTTGCATTTTTCTTTGGATATGTTTTCAATTAATTTAAATGAAAATCAGTTTAGCCGCAACATTAATTATCACTTACCAAATTTGAATGAGCTGTAGGTTAAAAACTTCACTAAACCTTACTTTAAAAACTACTTAGCTCTTCTAGCAATGTTAAACTACAGAAAAAACACGTCCAAAACCTAAACACAGTTAAGTCATCAGTATTTAAAAGTTGCGAAAGCGCGTATTAAACGATTTTAAGTTTAAGTTGATCGGTATTTTTGTGGTATAGTGCAGTTTAAAAAAGTGCCAACTTGGTGATTTTATAACAGCCATATTACACACAGAAATTTTAAAAAGTGCTGTTAATGGCATAAGAAATTAAAATATTTTTTTTTATATTTGATCACTTGCAGTCCAGTAATAATTTTGCAAATATAAGCAAGTACTATGTTGTAATTTATGTACTCACATAATTAATTCAACTTTACGCGGTTATTATTAATTATTTTTGCTACAATTAATTTCACTTTAATAGTTGTATTACTTTTAAAATCTTAATAAAATAACTTTAATTACACAAGCTACTAAATATTTCTTTTACATGTAACAATGAAACGAAAATATATTCGGAAATAATCCTTTAATAAACGTTGTAATTTAATTTAAATTTGTATTTCATCAAATGTGCATACCTAAGAACAAATAAAAGTACTTTTATGCAAAAATTATAAAAATCCACTGATGCAGCAGCGGAAAACTGTGAAGCTGTTTGGAAATTAGCTTTAAAGAAACAGAGAATAAAATTAGTGATTTCTATTTAAATAAGTAAACTTATTTAAATATCTGTTTCAAATAACTTTATCTTACATTTTTATACTAACTTGGCGACCTTAAAAATCGTATGCCGTTGCAAATATTTATTTGCAACGATATCGACTGCAACATTAAATAATAAAACAATGGAAGTAATAAATTATTAAATTGTAGATATTTGTAAAACAATAGAAAAACACCGTTAACATTATTGCTGAAACTGTTGACAAGCGAGATGAGGACTTTAACAAAATTTAATTCATGATTTTTAAATTCATTTTTCTTTAAAAAAAAAATGTATTTTCAATTTTTTATTGCATTATGAAATTCAAAGTTAAATTTTCTATCAGAATCAGTAAAAAAGTAAAAAAAGTTGACTATCGCCGGTCTGATTCATCGTAGATAAACATTTTAAAGTCATTTTAATGAAAACTTTCTGCGATTAAAAAAAAGGTGTATAAAGGGGTTTCCTCATAACAAAGTTAAAGGGAAGTGACAGCCAATCTGATTCACCCGGAAAAGATTGTTTAACAAAGGTTTTAGTTATAGTTGGAAAAAAAAATTAACACAATAGTCATTTTGAAATATACTGAATCTTATCAATTGTATCATCGTTCTTTATTCATTTTCCATTGGTAAAACGAGCTAACAAATACTTATACTTTACATTATACAATCGTTTGCATTTTGGCAGTTATAATGTGGATTAACGTACGTACAAACAACTTATTGATTTTTTAAATTAGTGACGAAAATAATAAGAATTATAAGGTACACCCCCGTGAAATATCAACAAAATTGCAGATGTTTTTCAAAAATTAAATAAGAAGGAAATGGAGAAGACTGGTTATAAAAAATCGCTTTTTTTTGTATACAGGAGCAGGTTGACTATGAAGATTTCGTACTGACGGAAACTGGCAATATCCACATATAACGGATGTTTGTTTATTGCAAAAAATGTAAAACGCTAATATAAACATCTTTATTCAAATACAAAACCTAAAATTAACTGTAGATGTTTAGCAGCGGTAATATGTTCTATTACTAAAAGACCAGTTAAAAAACTTGTATAAGGCAGTTCTGGTTAAAAAACATAATTAAGAAATCAAAATTCACAACATGTTTAAGGTCTCTTCACACACATCAGGCACGGCGGCGTCTCCGATCCGTCACCGTTTTGTCTCAGTCATACCCACGATGCCTATTCACACACGTCAGTCAGGCGTCAGTCAATATAAGTGAGAAGAAATAGCAAGTTTGACTGTCAGGCGCCGGAACGGCGCCGGGACTGTGACTGACGGACTGACTAGATATTCGTGACTGCGCCGGATGAGTGTAGATCAATCAACTTAAATTACAAGAAAGAATATTTTTTATGACTGACGGTTGACGGAACTGACGGATCGGAGACTGATGTGTGTGAAGAGACCTTTAAGTGTAAAAAACTTAAATAGTTTAAAATTTTTACAGCAAAATAATTAACAAGTATCTAATATCAAACAAACTTTAAATTTGAAATTCAAGCTACTCTTAAAAGTACACTATTTATTAAAACAAATTTCTAAAACAAATTTAATGTTTCTCTTCAGTTAAACTTCATTATTTACATGAATTTTAAACTCCCTATGTAATTTAACGAAGTCAAATGTAGCATAAAATAAAGATCAAAGATAGGAAATATCACATATCCTTTGCTTACAATAAGAAATATTAACGCCAATTAGCACTTACGTTAAATCTCATCAACAAAGAATTTTATACTAAAGAAGTATTTTGTTCCCTGTGATGTTTTAGTATGTCTTTGAGCGGCATACAACGGGATTTATAATTGTCAGTGGATTTTATATCCACGATTAATATGATACTCATTTTAAAATTACTTAACACATGGAAGTCTGCATATTTAATTGATAAGTTAACAGTTAATAAGTTTTTTGCACATTGAGTTTTCTCTGCAAGCGTTGTACTCTGTTAAGAGTATATTTTAAAAGCTAAAGAGCCAACAAGAATGTTTTAACATTAAATTAATCTTAAACTTGTCATAAAACACATTGATAATCATAAACTTTTTTTCTGATATCTTATATCAGAAACAAAAGGTTTAATGAAAAAAATAACGCCACGCAAGAAAAAAGTTCATAGAAACCAAATATAAGCCATACGAAAATTAAAGATTGAAGGAAGAATGGTTAATGAAAAAATATAATTTAGTTACAAAAATAACTTACATGGTAAGAAAAGTGTTGGTTCTTCTGTTTTTACGTCCATTCAGCTGCTTTTTAAACGAAATAAAAAACTTCTATTTTCCATTGATATCTTCGATGTGCCTGTCATACAGTTCTGGAACATGTCTAAAAGTATTATTTTCTGTGATATGTAAGATGAAAACAAATTTAACAATTATTATTTTTATATAAATTTGTTTTGTCTCACATTCTACAGTTCACTACATACAATATATCATGACTTATACACTACATTAAACATTAAATTATAGCTAATAAAGTGGAAGGCATTTTAAATATTTCTACAAAATGGTACCATACAAATACATTAAACAAATTCCAGCGGTAAGTTTCCAATATAAAGATAAACATATATCAACAAAGTTTGGAATTCTAGTTAATTATATATATTTATCGACGTGATATAAGTTTTATATAAAAACAAACAGGTAATATCACAAAAAGAAAAAATATTTAAAAGTCTGTATCTAACCAAATCCCTTGCTGTCGTCTCCGGAGTTAGTTTACACATATACATTAAAATTTATAATTTATGACAGATGTTCCTTTGCATTACCATGGGCGTCGTTGAATTAACAGCTAGGAAGAACAGAAAATAAATACAAAATAAACAAAACTCTAATTTTCTGTAAATGTAACAAAAGAATGACAACCTTTAAATCAAAACTTAAAAGCATAATTCATGTATAAAATCTATTTAAATAAAAAATTTAAAAAAGCAATTGATTGCTTTTTAAATAATATGCCTTTTGCGTTCAGGATAACGCACTTAAAAAAAAAAAAGATGCAATACAAGGTTTTGAAAACATCAAATAAAAAATGTAATGTAATTTCTGACGTAGTAGAAGCAACTGTACTGAAAAAAAAACATTAATATTTGCAACGAATATAATTCATTAATTTCTGATCAATATTCAAAGCAAAACGTTAACACGTTTTATATTACAATGTTAACAATTTAACTGAGCTGAATCAATTATTTTTACAAAAGCAGCAATGGAAATCATTGGTATAATTTTGTTTTAGTTTATTTGATTCAAAGTTTGTACCGTATGATCACAAAAAAGCAACGCTGTAATATTTATTAAATTTTAGGATTTTATTAGTAGGTATCCTAATTTCAACTTTTTGAGGGTAAAATTTCATCTTCGATGTACAGAATCAATTCTAAATATTACATTTCTCGTATAGCACAAGTGGCATTTGTTTTCAAAATGGCGTTACAATTTTAAAAAATTGAAAAATTCATATAAATAATTCTCAAGAACTTAAGTCTTTTCAACAGTAAGTGTTGCAAATTAAATTTTGGGTTTCGTTAAATAAGTTGTATTAAATCCGTTTATTCTACTTTCTCAGGATTACAATAATTGTCTTTAAGATGATGTAATAGGAATGCCAATTATTATAATCTTATTTTAGGTTTGATAATTGATTAAATCTTCTGAACCTTAATCTTGCAGAAGTCATCTTACATTTTTCACCCTTTAGAAATTATTCTCCATTTAAAAATAAACGTAAGATTTATCGGTGTAACGAAAAATCGAATATGCAAAAATATTTATAGGCAACTAAAAATTTGAAGGTATTTCTGGTTCGAAGAGAATTTTTATGACCAAGATGACTTATTATGACTTAAATCTTAATCCAGAATTTAAAAATCTTAGATATTTATATAAAGAATGAGAAGATTGCGACTAATGTCAGTGCTATCGTAAAGGGATAATTTAAAACGTAGTTTACACGTTTATTCAATTTTCTGCATTATGCAGAAATACTAGTCAAAGTCAAATACAAAATAAGCATTTCATTTTATCATACAACGCATTTATTATTCAAAAGTTTTGCATCTATCGTTTAAAACGAGCCGCTACTGATGATACTTATCCAACGCGTTTTAAGATACTTAATGCAAAGACTGTAGAGCTGAAGTTACGCAGCTTTACCACACAGGCCATAATTCCACAGGTTCCCTGCACGAAGATAGAGAGTTGGGACTAAGCATGGCTGACTTGATCCCCGATAACGCACGGTCACCTTACCTGGAAAACAACAAACATGTTAACAACACGGTTGATGAATGCCTTACACACAGAAAACACTCGTACATATCACCAAGCAGCAACAAAATGTATTCATTTTGTTACATTATAATAATATTCAACAACATTATCCTTAGATGGTCACATACACACTATTTTTCTTAGATTTGGACCTAATAAATTACAACCTTTCATGCAAATAAATTGGATAATTCAATCATTTTGGACCTGATTTATAAATTTATTTGTGGGTAAAAAACCACAAAATTCTCGTATTGTATTGATTAACCAAAATTATTAGAATACTGGTTCATTTTGGAATATGTTTTAATATTGAGAACCAACATTCTGTTCAAACTTATAAACAAGCAAATCCTTATAACCTGCGTAAAAAAAATTATTACATTTTACTGCACATTTTTCATCAAATTTTAACGACCTGGAGCACACGAACTGCAAAAATCCTAATACCATCATTTTCAGCTTTTATGACCATGCGTTAATCCTCCAGTCGAACTGCATAAAAATATTTTCGATCCCTTGATTTATATGGGTAGATTCTAATTTAATTTTCCAAGAATTAATCCTAGAATTTGCCCAAGGTACAAGTACAAGCACACGTGTCTAATTCGAGAATTTTGCAATTCGTGTATGGGCTTAGCGCTCACACTTAATTACTTTTTGCAGTTTGAGTGGTACCTAAGTACAAGAACTTAAAATATTTGCAGTTCGAGTGCACCCGTCTCTGACTTTAAATGCATTGACTTTTTTATATGACGGAAAAGAAAATAACTACAGATCAAAGAACATTGTTAAGAATTTAAAGAAAAATGTACAATTTGTCTTTCAGGCAAATTATTCTGTTGAAAAAGATATTTAATATTTTATTCAAATTATTATTATGGGTGTATCTTTCATTAAAAACTAAACAAAATATAAATACTAATGAAAACCATTGCTGCAATATGACCGTGCAACACACGGACGACGTTAAGGAGTGGGTAATGGCAACTATTAAAAATTTCTGTTGAACCGGTATTGCATACGCTTAACACAGATGTTTTAAAATATTTTCTTCAACATAAAATTTAAATTATTTCTTAGATATTAAGAATGTCGGTAATACTTCACAGATACTTCACCATTAAGAAATCAGAGGATCTAATAACGGTACTAATACATAAAAACGTAAGGAATTTTTACCTACAGGTGCAAACCATTCTAAAATAAATTTATCAAAAGATTATTATTACACGACTCACAGTATAATCTTGAGAGCGCTAAAATCGAATTCTTTTTGCCACATGTAATTCGAAAAAGCAGTTTAAAAAAGTATTAATGATATAGGAGGCATTTTTCGGTTTAACTACCTATTAAAAACGTTTAAATTACGTCTTTTAAATTTTGTTTACCTAATCATCATCTCACATTCTATCACTCCTTCTAAATCTCACTTGTTCTTAGTATGGATGGGATAAAAATATACGTTTATTATTACGTGTAACACGTCATGTATCAGGAATGAAAAAAAATAAGATGCTCTTAACTGTTACGTCACCATAAAAATATATGCACCTATTATTTTGTGGTTAGTTAACAAACAACAAGGCTAGCGAGAAATAGTTGATGCTTTGTAAAATCTTAACGTATCTAATACCTTCAAGTGTATGCGCGAATGTAGTAAATCCCAAGAATAACGAAGTACTAAGCACGACATGGTACAATGTTTACTAATAACTATACTACAAAAATATTTGCGCAATTTCTAGAAAATCATGTTACATAAACTTAAACGTATTTATAAAGTAAACAAAAAATATTTTCATAATGCTTTTGTCCGCGAAAATCTTTAAATCAAATAAGCATGTGTGGAAAACCACTTTAATTAGTTATTTTGCATGATTGCATGCTAATTTGCTTGGAAAAGTATTTCTGTTACATTTAATGTTACACTTTGAACGTTATATTATAAACTTGATTTGAAATAAAACAATCATTAAACAAAACAAAATGGGAAACTCATTGCAATACAAATTTTTATTTTAAAAGTAAAATACTTCTAATATGTAATGTATTATGAATGTTTCATTATTAATTAGATAGCTCAATGACCATTTTATAGTCAAGTATTCCCGGGAATTTATTTGGTTTATTCTATTTTCTGCGTTTTCTTAGGTTTTCCTTCTAGGGAAAATCCATATTTTTATTGTTGTTAACTACATTATGTTAAAAGCGTTGTGGTTTAATCCTGTCAAATATTTTTTTCGTAATCTATGTTAATAATTTTTTGTATGAAAACGTCTAATGCAACTAAAAATAACGCTCAACAGCACCGTTAAACATAATTAGTAATAATATGTCAGTCAAGCATGTACCATGACCAACACATTTTGTATTCTCCCCCGCAAGATTTTAGCACAAAACACATAAAACAATAAGTCACGTGCTTGATTTGTAACTGTTTGAACATTATTATGAATGTAACATGAAAATATGTGAGTGTATAGACGATCTGCACTTCCTAGAATATATTTTATCAAGGATATATCGTTCGCCATTGTCAGGTCAGCATTCATTTTATGATAATATTACAAAGAACCGATAAATGAAATAAAAAGGAACGTTGTTACACTTTTAAATAATTTTATAATTAATGGTATATGTGTTTCATAGAAAGCATTGCAGTGTCCTACTTAGCTTTACTTTAAATTGAAGACATGTATTTTGTAAAATAATTGAATATAAGGCGCCAGTAAGACAGCAAAACCAATTTACCAGTAAATTGGTATAAGTTTATGCCTTTTTGAGAAACAAAACATATTGTAGGTGTTCCTAATTACGTAGGAACAATCTTAACATAAGATTAACTTTCTTAAGGACATGGGATCCATCTGACTTGCAACCTTTCACGGAGGACTCTAATTTCACGTGAAGCAATGCCTTATGACTCAGCTTCACGTAATAAGATATTCTGTTGTTTTAATATTAATAATAAATATTAGATGCACATTTGTTTGTCATTTTGTTGTTTATTGTGGAATGTTTAAATATATTGCAAATACTCTTCTTCTTCTTCTTCTTGCCATTGAAATTCATAACTGTGTACAAAAGCTAATACGTAAAGTAATGGTTTATGCGGTTGTGCTTTTTTAGACCATACGCGATTTCGCTAAATATAACGATACTTCCCACTTCGAATTTACTTCGTCTAAGGTAGAAACGTATATCGTAGAGCATAGCATACTATAATTTCTTCATTTTTATTATACTGACATCTTAACTGGACAAAATGTTAAAAAATAAAAAAAGCTACACGAAATTATAATTGGACGACTAAAAATAATCTCCAGAATAATTGTTAGATTTATGTAATGCTGTGGTTAAAATTCGACTATATCCTTGGGCGGTGTTAGACTCATCTGACCTAGGTCTCAGTTAAGGCAAAATTTTAGAATACAAATATCCAAACAAAACTGGGTTAAATTTCACTAAGAAAATGTGCATTTTATACATTTTAGTCAAACAGGACCCACATTTATAACTGGTTCGGGTCCTAGCTCTTAAAGATTACTTACATGTGTGTTGTTATAAAGTTTATATAATATGAACAATATTGAACATGATGCATTCCAAGAAACATAAGCTCTATATGAATTTTTGAATCCAACGTTACATATTATAAAACACTAACTATCATAATAGTAAAAACAGGTAAACATTTTGAAAAAGTAACTCACAGGCACCAGATGAGAGTAAATATATAATAATTCATGAAAACATCTCTTACAAGAAGTTTGATTATAAGTCATTTATATGAATTTATCAGTTGTTCTTTGTCACGAATAATTTACATTCCTTTGTTGGAATATTTTTAGCACACATGATACGCTTACATAAGTTGCTGTTTAGTTAGCTGATCAAGATTGATGGATGCTAGAATTCACAGTTACCAACTTATATATTATATATGGTACGTTGTGTATGGTTGCGACTTTTTAATTTTCGTAGTTATGACAGCTCCGTTTTACGTCAGTGTAATCTAACACTAATGCGAGTATGTACATACTATTACATTCGACTAGGGCCGTTGCGGAGTGTAGCGACGAGAAGGAAAAGTAGGAAGGTCACGGACGGTCGGTCGAATGAAGCTCGCAGCCTCTGGATGCTTCTACATCATCTCTCTTAACAGCACCAGCTAGACACGATGTACAGGCGAACACGAGCGCTCATATGGTGTGGTTATTAGGACGAGTCTTTATCTGTTTTGCTCTTACCATGCGAGAGCTTAAATTAGATAAGTTTATTGCACGACCGAGTGAAAGGTATGGCTAAGTATATAATTTCGTATTCTATAGATGTTTACGACGAATGGTATGTTAACGTATGCAAAACATCGATAAACAAGTGTTTTATGTACATAATATAGCTTGATGTTGGCTTTTCTTGCAATTAATTACTCTACAATAAAGCTCGTTCGTTAAAAGCAATAAATGTTTGAGCTGTTACGTTCAAACGGAATTCCGACTAAAAAATAAAGAGTACGAAATAAGAACTTACTGTAATATAAAATGGATAATTAAAAAATATCACGTATAGGGTTATATTTTTCAATCAGCACAAAAAGATTTGTTTTAAATCCAATTTCATTTTGCAACTTGTTAGTCAATTGGAGTTTAAAATACCTAATTCATTGTTAAATAAAAATGGTGGTCAAGATCGAAATTACTTATCTTTTAGATGAAGGACGAAATATAAATATTCCGTTTGGCTTTTAAGGTTGAAAATGTGTTATAAATAGCTAATTTAAAATTTTTGATAAAACCGATTGTCATTATTTAAAAAAATCTATTGAACAGCGTCATTCAAAAGGTATGCAACAAATGGAAAAATTTTATTATCGATTTCTCAGGAAATTTTATTCCTGATACAAGTTTGTGCATGGCCTAAAACTAATTTTAAGGTAATAAAAAGTTCAATAAAAAGTCATATGACACTAGATTTGAGCGATTTTAGTAATATTCTCAGGAGTAAAGTGTCCTGTGTCCCTACTTTAACTATAAAATAAAAATTGGAAATTTACCATAACATTTTGTAATCAGTATTAATTTGTATTTCTTAACAACCTTTTCCTATAACTTTTCTTGTACTTTACTCATGCGAATATTACTAAAATCGCTAAAATCTAGTGTGTTATGAATTTTTGTTAAACTTTTTTTATCTTGAAATTCGTTTTTGGCCCGCACCAACTCTTAAACAAGAATAAAATTTTCTGAGAAATAGAAATAATCATTTTTCCATTTGTTGCATACTTTTTAAATGACGCTGCATTTTGACACTACATAAAGACGTATGATTTAAAAAAGGTACGAACTATAACTTTGCATTTATTTTTCTCGTGTAAACTTTTAGGTTTTATTAAATTATTGTGCGAATTGCTAGCAAAATAAAGTTTAAACAAAAAAAATATTCTCAAATAAAATATAAGTACCTTAAAGTTGAATTTTGTTGAACGCTTGTGAAAAACTGGAGTATCAAAGTATCTCCTATTGGATGATCAAAATTTAAAGTTTTAATTTCAAGACTTAATTTAAAACGTCGATATAAGCGCAAATTATTGTGATTAGCGTTTATTTATTTTGTAGTGCGGGTATGCGGTGGAAATTATAAAAAAAATACCCTAATGGATAATGAAAAAAAAAATTAGTGTTTATTAATAATACTAATAAAAAATAGTCGTATTGTGGTGTAAATATGAGGCGAACAAAATTCAAAAATTAAAAAAATGTTGGTATTTAGATTTTTTTGGGTTACAATACAATTTTAATTTGAAATGTCTGGTATAAGTAGCGTATGGACTTTATTATTAAATATGAATGACAACATTTAAAAAAGTTTACTACACTATAGTTAGTTAAAAGTACCGATAATCTATGTGTTTTTGAAATGTATCATTTGACATAAAATAAATAATACACCGAAATATTCTCTTTACATAAGACAGTTTTTAAATATAAGAAGTAAAGAACGCGCCCAACTTCCTTAAAAATGTTTTGCAAATTTCTGCACCTCTCAGCTTGTTGGGTTTTATTGCTACAGTTATGTTTAGTCTATTGCCGCGCGACGTTAAAGTTCGTGTCAATGTTTGTAGTGACTAATTATTTACATAATTTACAAATTTAATATTACTTGCAAATTAAATAATAAACAATAATTCGTAATAACTACGCAGGTGGTCTTGCTTTTCATGTTAACTCAGCTGAGCCATCAAATAATCAAGTTTTACCGTTGTTTGCTTATTGTTGAACGTTGATCATCTAACTGAAATTGGCGATATTGGCAGTCTCCAAAATAATCTTTGGCATCGCTTTCGAAGTAAATACGAAAGAACAAAAATTGATGCACGTAATGCCAACACGTTTAAAAACAAACGATAGCTGCCATATAAAAAATTGAAAAAAAAGGTCATTTTTGAGATTGTGTTGGACATGAAACCGTCTGAGAGAAAATCGAAACTCCCTATTTTACCTATGCGCGCATCCTTTGCGAGTAAAACGGCGTTAAGTTTTTAAACATACGTCCAATGGTTCCGGAGAAAAACGCGAAAAACGACACCCGTGTTTTTTCTCGTAGTTCGTTCGAAAACGGAAAACACCTGGGGTCACAAAAAATTTAATAATGCTTTGTTTTTCTTTCATTCAACATTTTTGTTTTTGGTCTCAAAATGTAGCCAATAGATGGTCGCATCTGGCGATGTGTAAATGGTGCTTAAAAATAATCATTTTAAGCACTATTTTCGGGCGCCCGTAAATGATACTAAAAACAAAAGAAAATGCAGTCATCATCATTTCGTTTGAGCAAAATTATTACCTCATTTAACTAATTTTGAAATCGTAGCAGTGATCGATAGGTACTATTGAGTTCAAGTTATTGACACGGATTAAAAATGTATATCAATCTTAAATAGGGATTCGTAGCGATGAAACATTTCTATGTGAAAATTGCTGATAAAAAGATCAATATTATGTATTTTTACAAGGTATTAGGTAAGCAAACAGTTAAAAGTAATACGATTATTTATAAAAGCCACGATATCTCTTATTATCAAAAGTCAACATTATAAGGAGACGAGGAACATAAGATACGCGTTATGTGTTCATTTGTTTATGTAGCAACAACCATGTTCACTAGGGGTTAGCCACTTTAAATATGTCTCTTTTTTTCAGCAGATGTTGATAGGTGCGATTTTAATACATTTATCTGAGGTCAATATTTAATGTTTGTCCGTTAGTAAATGCGCGTACTTGTTCTACTATACAAACAAATGCAAAATATTATTTTAAACCATGATATGAGGTCAAATTTAAACTTACGACTTTAATAGCACGTGTTTGACTGCGACACGACTAATAAATTTTTGATTAACTGAAATTTGGACTATTAAGTTAAGATTAATTTAGTTTAGACCTATTAATTTATTGGTGAATGCCTCGAACAGCGCTTTTCTTTCATTACAATGCGAGCATTTTTGAAGGGTCTACTAAAAATGTGTATACAACAACATAGATTTCTATGGTATGTAGGTATTAATCGTAAAAAAGATTTGAACAAAACAATTGTACCTACTAGAAAAAAAAACTGATCAGATTTGCTAAATATCGTAATTCGTATTGAACTAGGCACATTTTTAAATGCACGTTTTAATTTATAAGTTTAATTAAATCTTTTCACATTTGTGATCTTTATAAACGAAGAAAAATAATGATGTGTTGACGCATTGTTGACAAAGAAAACTAGTTAAAGTCAGGGACGACATGTTTAACCAAAAAAATTAACTGTTATACAACTAAAATTATAATGGGTGACATATATGACCTCAACCGATACAATCGCATATATTTAATACAACGAAATCTTACACAAGTTAATTTTTTATAATAAGCAGGTTATTAGTTCAAATGTTTTGTTAAATTTTTCTGTAGGTATACGTATATGTATAGGATATCATTTATTTTTGGGACTTTGGCTTTTTTTTACCAAAAGTTATCAAATGTGATACCGATCCGAAGAATTTAGTCAGTATTTTGCATTTCAACTTCTAAAGGACAATGTCAGATGCATCCGTGAGAACACGCAATAAAGGCATTTACATTTACGAAGCGATAGGTATGGTTTTGCTATTATGAAAAAACTATCTGTCCAGTACAATAATAAAAAAAAATCTAAACGCGTAAAGGTCTCCACAGACCGACGCGGTGGCGGTGGCGGTGGCGGTGACGGTGGCGGTCAGATTTAACTTTAGTGAGTGAGTGAGTGCGTGCGTCCCACTTGTTTCCTAAGGTTACATCTGACCGCCACCGCTACCGCCACCGCCACCGCGTCGGTCTGTGGAGACCTTAATGCGGTAACGCGATGGATAGAGGAACAATCGATGCGGTCTTATTTTTGCTTGTTTTAATGGAATTTATTTAGGACTTTATGAAATAAACGACACACACGGAAAAACGATTATTCGAGGAACAATCGATCGAGATTTCACAGTATATTTGTTTTTCATTCCCTGATCAAGACTGAAACCCAAAACCCAGATAAAGAGTAAAATATTTAAAAACCCAGAAACTTTTTATTGCAGTCAGAATTCAAAGGGCTTCCAATTTAAACTGAAGAGTTTTAGTTCAACTTTTGGGCCATTAGCAGATTAGTACCATTAGGAACCGTATTTGTTGATGAGGTAGGAGAGCCTCTACCTAGATACCGAGGGCCCAAATTTTTTCCTTCCTGAGCCTGGCTCCCATTTCGTCCCTTAAAGGTCCTATTAGTCCCATATATATATATATATATCTGATCAAAGAAGTTCGGCCCAAAGTACGTACAAGTATTATAAAACTTGTTTTTAGTGTTACAGTAAACGCATAGTCGTCCATCTCAAATAAGCAACGTAATAGCAATTGGCAATTCTTACGATACAAGATTCCACGCTAACATTAATAATAGGTTCGTTGCTGTTTTTTCCAACTTGCAAAGAAGAACACCCACATAAACTTCCACAGGGTATCTATCCCAGAAACTTATAACGATTAAAAGATAGCAACTAGAAAGCAACAACGAGTGAACAGTTTAAAAAATAATATTTTTCCTTTGTATGACTAAAATCCTTCATATTTGTTTAGTTAATTAAAAAGTAGAGTAAAGTCCCATGATTAGCAGTATTGTTATTAAACTATAACTCAAACAAAAAAAAAACTTTAAGGTATAATTTGTACAGTACTTAAGGTGAACTTGCTTATTATGTGAAAATATATTAATAATTTAATATTTATTATTGCAGAGTAGTAGAAATTAAAGTCCTCTTAAGTGCTAATTGATGTTTTTACGTCACTATAATATTAATGGCTGCGTCAAAGTTAACCGGATAAATGCGTTCCAAATTCCAAGTCCAACAATGATTTTTTTAATTCTGCAAGACAAAAAAGCCACAATATATCTTATGCATTTCGCATGACGTATAATAATAGCATACTTAATACATTCTTGGTTGCAATTGCGTTTAACTGTTAACGAAGAGAAGAAGTAGGATAATGTTTTGTGAATCTAGCACGTAGTCAATACCCTTAAGCTCTTATCGAAAAATAATTCAACTTTTAACTCTAATTGTCAGTTGTTCGGGTTACTTATCTGCACGGTCGTCGAAGTTGCTGAAGTTAACTCAAGTTACTCGCTTAACGCAGCGTGGATATCTTCGAGCGAAGACGTTAAACCTGGGGTCAAACAAAGCGGCTGATTGCTAATGAACATTCCTGAGCAGGCGTGACTTCGGGTGCCGGCATCACCGAATGCACGATCATGCTTATGGACGCAGCGCCAAGAGGCGGCCACCTGAGAAACCTTGCGTTACACGTTTGTACGTTCTCTTTGGTACATGTTTTGTATGCCAATAACTTTATAACACTAATAGTAGATGCACGAAGCATGTAATTTTTTGTAACTGTAGCTTAATTACAACAGATATTCGAATTCTTCTACAAAGAACGTGTTAAGGAATATGTACAAAAGAAGTTAATTGCGCACTCAACTATTATCGAGATTTTTTCGTAAATTTATTCATTTTAGCGGTCTGTGTGAAGACAGATGTATGATAAAAAGGAAATAACTGAGAGTGTGGATAGATATTTTATAAGGGTTACCTGTAACGAAACAAATTGCTTTCATTTACTGGATGTTAACTAAGCATACTAAGATGGTTTAACTGTTCAACAATGGCGCCACACATAAATTGTACACAAGACATCTCCTAATTAAAATATTAAAATTTTTGTCGTTTCTGAGTGCGCATTTAATAGCATATGAGATGCTGCGGTTTGGACGGGAGTTGTATGTTGCTCTTCTAACTGGCGCCAATTTTTTTTATCAGTTTTTCAAATTGCCTCTAAATAATATTATTTAAAACCGAAAAATCGAATTGCCACATTTAAAAACAATTTCAGATTTTAGGTGAACTACTAACTTACCTATAATTAAGACCCAGGGCCGTTTAGTAAATAATGAATTATATCTAGACGCGTGAAGATGTAAAGCTAAATTATATGAATTTATTCAAAAGAAAAATTTAATTTAAATTAATAAATAATATATTGAACTTAAATTTATGAAAACATGTACCTATACCTAAAAATAAAGTTTGTATATAAATCTTAAGTTTTAACGAAGCAAGCAATTGATATGCTATAATACATACAACTTCTGAAAATAAAGTTACTCGAGTTAAAATTTTTAACTAGGGCTTTAAAGATACAATAAAATCCAATTTTCTTATAACTTAGGTAAGTTTCATTTCGCTTACAATTAGTGAGCGCCTCAAGAATATTGGTGGCCTCTAAACTTGACATTTTTAGCAATATATTTTATTCTTCTTCTTCTTAATCGGTTCCTCTTGTACCTTTCGGCGTCGAGGCATGCTTTTCTATTTCACTCCTGCCTATCGTTAGCTAATTGTGGCACATCTCTCCAGCTGACTCCTTTTTCTTCTAGTCTCTTCCTCACTTCTTTTTCCCATTTGATTCTTGGTCTTCCTCTATTTCTTTTTCCCTCCATCTGCATTTTCCATCCTTCGCGTATCTACTTTCTGGCATGCGTAGTAAACGTCCAAGCCATCTTAATTGATTCGTCTCCATCTTTTTCATATTTTATTTAAACAATAAACGTTTCGTTTAGAAAGGCTCCTTAGAAGTTTTATTTAAGTATAACAAAAATCGAACTCTCGCACATAATAAAAATGAATATTATTATTTAGCATTTTTCACTTTTGTTATTGCATTGATAACAAAATTAAGAAAAAACAAATTTGCGATAAAGCGTTCTTCACATTGAATGGTCACACTCACAATGTCTAACGATTGAACAAAAAGTAAGCAAATCAATCATACTACATAGTACATACCTATTACAAAAACGTATTTCGATTGTTTTCAAGAGAATTTTAAAAGCTTAAGCATATTAATTTTTATAGCATTTTTTTAACAGCATTTAAGTCTCTACAGACCGACGCGGTGGCGGTGGCGGTCAGATGTAACCTTAGGAAACATGCGGTGAGTGTGTCCATTTGTTTCCTAAGGTTACATCTGACCGCCACCGCTACCGCCACCGCCACCGCGTCGGTCTGTGGAGACCTTTATCGGTATGCTAGAAACAAAAATGTTAACATATACAATTTAAACCGACAAAGATTTTGTATCTATTATCTTCTAAACCATGTCAAAAAACTCATTAAGAAATATGTCTAAAATATTTCACACAAAAACAAATGACCGTTTAACGTACTACATAACTTAAATTTGTTCAAAATTATTTCTATACATGTATTACACGACTATTAATATCCTTCTAACGGTATAAGAATGCAATGCAAATATGCGGAAATAATTAAAATTAATAATTCGGGGAAGTAGAGCAGAGTAGGTGTAATATAGTAGTATAAAATGACGCGTGCTTCGCAGGAAGTTGAGGCAGCTTTTTGTAAATCTTCCTTTCTTTAATCTAAGAGGCCTGTTGACAAGTGGACAACCGTTCAATGAACCTGTTTTAATCGGCGCCATTGCATTCTCAGAAAGAAACTTTATTATTTATCGGAATTAAATCTTTCGAGACATTTATGGCCAACATATTTGAATTAGATTGGTTTCTGGTTTATAAGGACCCATCAATTAAAACATGCTGATATTTTATTCGGTCTAATTTAAAACATAACTATTGATAACGTCTTTATTTTTTGAGTTTTTAAAACTTTCAATGATAAAAATAACTACAGGTGCACGGTGATAACAAAAAATAAATAAAGTCAACTACAACAAATTGAAAATCAGCTTGTATTTTTATTACTGTTCTTTGTTAAAAAGTAATTAAATTCAAAGCTGCTTCAGACAGCACTACCTATACACCAAAGGTAAAAATGATTGTGAGCGCCCTCTCATGTTAAGAAGCTTAACCTAGCGACATAAGTAGTTGGATTCACCACCTATAAGACTGCACAGGTAGATTTTAAACCATATTATGCACAGGTAACTTATAAAAGTTACGAGCACCATTAATAGGTGGCAGCATGGTCACTTGTTAAAGTTGCCAAGTAACAACATATTCAGGCGCCAATACATTTGCTTCAGAACTTAAGTAAGGCATTTAATTATTTACCACATCATTTCTAGATTACTAAATACGTTTGCTGCAGTATTTTAAATATAATATAAATAACATTAAACACGTTTATTATGTCTCCATTTGTTGTAGAGATATTTTTCGTGTGCAGTTTTTATATTATTAATAAATAACAAAATTACCAACAAACACTCTAATTTTCTTTGGTTTACAGTCGTATGCGACTTTCTGTGATTACTAACAACAAAATTTTAATTTATGCTACGTTAATTACATAGATATACTTTTAAACAATGTTTACAATTAAAATTTAATAAAACACACATACCATTTTAAGTTATTAAAACTCACGCCATCCGTTAAAAATAGTTAAAATTAAAGTTGTTTTAGTAAAAAAAATTTATTGTACTAGTTTGGGTTAAGTATGACTAACAATCTTTAAGAGTACCTTGAGGTTGAAGAATTCGCCTTATTTAAGTTCAACAATGGTCACCTCTACGTAAAAGAATGCTCGTCATGCTCCAGAGACGTCTAATACAACAGTCAAAGGCTATTATTGTTACTGTTTCTTTCAAACATGTAATATTTTACTACAAAATAAATCCTTGTTCTGAAGATTTTAAAAAGTATGAACAATATACTGAAGAACTAAAACATTTATTTTAATCATTGTTATTGTTTTTTTTTCTGTAAAGAGACTAATTATATTTATTTTCTAAATTTATTGTAAAGTCCAACATTGTTTTTGTAATTTATGTAATGCTACTTACTGATTTAATTACATGGAATTAGTCGGATGAAAACATCAACTTTATATTAATTCGATCATTTGTCCAATATGTTACTATTATAATTGTATAGAATGTAGCATTATACTTTATTCTGTTGCAAAGTATCAAACAAAAATGATTTCAAAACAAAGAAGAAATTTTATGGTTGTATAAGTGTAAACAACACGTGCCCTTTGTTCCAAGAATTGAAAATGCATGCTGTTATTTATTATGTAATAAATTGTACCTAGGCACTGCGAAAGATTTAACAACAGTTGCAAGTAAAAAACTACTACTTTGCATTAATTCTAATGATTCGCTTCGTTATGAAACTAATATTTTATTATGCAAATAATGCAATTAAACTGTGCACAATTTTTCACTTACTATCATAAAATGCATAAAACATTGCGTTATTATACTCACATGCTAACGGATGTTTTATAAGTAATCTATTACAATTGTCTTACGTAAAAAATGTAATTAATCTTGGAAAAAAAAACTGGAAAGTGATCTTATATAACCATTAAAAGAACTCTAAGAATCAATAATAAAAACTTAAGATAGGGAAAATTAATGAAAGGGTTAATAATGTTTTTACGCACAATAAAAAGCACGTGGAAGCTTTCAGAGGTTTATAACAGTAAACAAAAGTTTTAATAATGTAGCTGCCTGCTAGTTGCAATTATTTACTACAGCTATGATTTACACGTATATATAACTAATTACTCGTTAATTGTTGACAACATGGGAAAAGCATGTGTTTAATTATAGAACACGAATGAAATATGTTATTTTTATCATTGTTTAAATGATACTTTTTGAATAATTCTCAACATTTAGTTATTCTTACATAATATACGAAGCTTTTATTTTTCTTTGCAATTAAAATATTTAGCAAGATAGCAAGGCAGAAAAATAAACGACTCCGGGCTCTCGACTCTCGAGTCACTATCTTTTAAAATCGACTCGGCCTCCGACTCCGACTCGTTTCACTAATGCACTACACTACAGCACTACACTGAAGAATATTAAGAAAAACCGGTCAAAACCAGTATTAAATTTTTTCAATTTCGTTTTCGTTCTTCAACAAAAATACAAAATGTTGTGGCAGTTTCCGTTCTTAAAAAAAAAATCGGTTAATATCATTATTTTGTTTTCGTTATGAATCTGTTCTCATTCTAAATAAAAACTGATCAAAGAGTCGGGAATCGATAGTTTTTTCAACTCCTGACTCCTCCAAAAAGCATCAACTCTTCGAATCTCCATCCCTGATATATAGTAAACAATTTTAAATCATGTTGCACAACTGCATCTGCAACTCGCATTAAAAAACGCAGTTGCGTTTTGCGATACGAGTACAAGTGTAGTTCACAATATTTAAAAGAATTTAAGGCCCCTAAAAAAACTGGAAACTTTTAAAACATTCAAGTAAACGCGTTAACGCGCAATGTATCTCTTGATGATCAACTAACTTTATTAAATGTCAACAAATATGAAACAAGAAATATTTTAACTTTTTAGCATGAAATAGCAAATAAATATTTAAAGTTTTAAAGTAAAAATAAAAATAAAATAAACTGTATTATCTAATAATTTTCAAAAAATTGTCAAAGCCTTTTATTTTAACTCTTGTCAAATATCGCATTTTTACTAAATTATCATTAAAACAGTAATAACTCAAAAATATTAGTTTTACCTAGACGTAAGAGACCCTAAATATTTTTCAAAGCTGTTTAAATACGGCTGCAAGAAATTTAAAAATGTTAAGGGTTTGCAATTTAAAAGATCTATCCATGCTTAAAGTTTAAGTAATGAAGAATGAAGAGCTAAACAAACACCCTGTGTATTATTTTAAAAGTTTAAAGTGATCAGCAGTCTCTGTAAGAGTATTTATCTATATCCGACAATATTCTCAAAATAATATTTCTGAAAAATAATTTAACTTAAAATTCAAAAAATTTAAAACAGGAGGATGTTCTTTTTAAAATAATAAAGTTACGTGTGAGAGAGCAAAAACAAAACACCGATACAGCTGGAAGTAATTTTAAGTCACCAATACCTTTTTTTATTTGAATATTTTTTCTACTTTGATTAATAAAGCAGTTATGAAAAACGTGCGTATTAGATAAGGGTTGCTAGACATTACGTACCTAATAAGAGACTGAGCCGTATATTACGTTGAATTTTACTGTCCCGTATTGTCGGGGGCAGCCTTAGGTATGCTTAATAAAAAGATAAAATTTTAAAACGTTATCTATTATTTATAATATTCTTTTGGAATAATCTTACTCAAATTGATTTGAAATTCATAAAAACTGACAATTCAAGTGTATACAATAGTGTATAAGCCCAATTGTTATGAAACAATAAAATAATAGAGTTTACAGTCTAAAGACTGCTAAAAGTAGTGCTAAATATGAGGTCTTAAGCGCCAAAAATAATTATAATGTTCATGGATACGACATTAAATAAGAACTTTTTGGGACTCGCTGTAGCTTTTTTAAAACAACCATGTCCCGTATTTGGTTTAGCGAAATCTGGCCACCCTAACTGGGTGGATACCCTGCATAACATCTTAGTAGGTATTGGATACTCCCCAGCTCCTTTAATTAATTTCGAAGATAGTTTGAGAAACAGTACGAAAATAACAATTTAAAATATTAAGTCAATTTCAGGATGAGACGGCAATATACTACTATATAAAACAATAGAAAACTAGTGATGTATCAGTTATGTTTAACAGTGTTTTAAAAACAAAAAATAACTAAATAAACTTTAACAGATTAATTATCCAACCGAAAACTCACTATCACTAAACATCAGCTTTTATGAAATTAAGCCAATGTCTTAGCGGTAACTCGGCATACAAAGATTTAAAGCATACTTGATATATAATTCTTTATGTAACTCTACACTTTACTATACGTCTGAGATGATCCTTCAACCGTAAAATTAGGTGTACATACGGACTTTCTCACAAGGTATACACTGTTGCCAAGTGAATATCGTTTGAAAACGACACACCTCGTCTGTCTCCTGCGTTATAAACAAAATGCACACCTTATTTCTTAACGCTACATTTTGCAGTTTCTATTTATTACCGATAATTAATGTATTTTGACACATCAACATGGTTTCTTATGATTTATAATGCATGCATGGAATATTAAATTGTGTCACTGAACAGTTATAAAATAACAATTATTCAAAATACAATGCTTGTTGATCTTGATTGCACAGTGTTAAGAGAATTCTACCCAACCCAAAGCACAAGTTGCGGAATTTATAATTAAAGACACGTGAGAATATGTAAGACCGTCTTTTGCGTCTTAGAATTATTGTAACTGTACGTTTTCAATTTCGACTTTTTTGGTTTGCTCGAAGGAAAGTACTTTTTGGGACAAGATAATTGCGTTTATAAATACGGAAGGTAACACCTCCAGCCAACTTATAAAAGAATTATATTGCATCAGCGAATTAAAAACAGGTGTTACACTTTGTTGATGAAATTTAAAAGGCAGACAAGATTGTAAGTTATTTGAATATTCTGGTGGGAAAGTTTAAGTGGTCTAATAGTGTAGCTAGTTCATTTTGTATAATAAACAGTGTGTATATATAGGTTACTTTTTAATTAAAAACACTCACTGTGTTTTTAATTGTGGTTTAATATATTCTTTGTTATGTTAGAAAAGCGTATAATGATGATTTAAGTTTGTCTTTTTTACGGTTTTAATTTCACTGAAAAGACGTATGTGCGCCGGTTGTAATCATAGAACTTTTGATTTTTGAAAGAGTGCAGCTTCGGGTTTGTAAACACCGAAAATCTTCAAATAAAATTCGGTTACAGAAACTTTTAGATACCATTCATCAAGGTAATTCAAAAAATCTGCAACAAATGAAACAGTTTTTTTTATTATCTATCTATTTATTAGAAAATTTTATTTTTGATAAAAGTTGGTGCATGGACTAAAACTAATTTCAATATGAAACCATTTTCAATAAACATATAAATGACACTAGTTTTTAACGATTTTTCAAATATTCGCAACAGTAAAGTATTTTAGGAGCTACAAAAAAGTCCATAGGAAAAAATTGTTCAGATTTGAAAAATATGACCTTGTATGAAGTTAAATGTTGAATTTTAATTTTAATAGTAATTTTAAATTTCAAGATGTCCTTAACAAATGGAAAAGTTGTTATTATACATATATTCCTCGGATAATTTTATTCTTGATAAAGGTTGGTGCATGGTCTGAAACTAATTTTAAGATGAAACAAGTTTATATGGCACGACATTTAGCGATGTTAGAAATATAAGAGTAAGGTGCCAGGCGCCCTTATTTTTAAAGCAAAAAAGTTCATAAGAAACGATATTTTACTTTAAGTGTTATTTTTGAGTTTTAAAGACCTTTTTTGTGACTTTTAAAATAAGTGCACTCCTGCGAATGAATTTTTATGTAGGTTTTTTCGTTGAGGTCATATGAACTCTTTAATAAAAAACTTTTCACTAGTTGCAGATTTTTTAAATTACCTGTATTTTTATATTTATCAGAGTAATTGGTTAGGTACAAATTTTGGCAAACTTCAGATGGTGTACACTGTACAGTGTACACTGTCATAGCGGCTTGGTAGATCAAGTGTACTTCGGATATTTTCGTGTGGAAAATGAATGTTAGGTTCACTTCTACCTACTTTTGACGTGACGTACGAAATTTTATGCTTGTTCATCAAGTCCTCTTTCTGCATTACTTCCATTACAGCATCTCCGAGTACTGTTACGCAACAAATAGGTACTGGTTTGTTTTCTTAAAAAAAGAGCTTTAAACGACCTTTAACCTGGTCGTCATTCATTTGGTCAGTAATAGAAGGCCAGGTTAAAGGTTGTGTTGAGCTTTTTTTATATAATAACCAATGAAAATGAGGGTTATGGGATATTTTCATTAAAAAAAAAAAGGCTTTCACCAATGTTAAATCTGTTTCTTATTTGATGTTTTGTGAACCTAGCACTCATAATCTACACGAAACTATCCGAGGTACACTTGATCTACGAAGCCGCCATGACAGTGTACAGTACACCATCTGAAGATTACCTAAATTTTACACAACGCCTTTTTCTTAGGGCAATGGCCATACCAGCACCCTTAATTTATATGCCTTAATTTTTAACAACTATTTAACAAACTAACAACACTATTTTTTAAAGAGAATTTTGTAATACGTATTTTTAAGTTATATTTTAAATCTTACGGTTTGAACGTTTTTATTACAGCTCTTAAATTTCAAGAATATTCGTGGGGTTCCAGGTTTTGGTTTTGGTTCGGTTTTTCGTCTTTAGTTGTGAGTGGTGTAATGAACTTATAAAATAAATCACACAATTTGAAATTAAAAATCACTATGTTTGTATCATGCATACTATAAAATTGTGTTTAACTTTTGCTAGTTTTGTTGACTGTAATGTCCCGTTCATTAAGAATTTTAGTCAATTGTAATGAATACACCGTAACTCTTTGTTATGTTCGCCTTGGTTCCAATTAATCAATCACTGATTTTATTTGCGTCGTACCATCTTAATTTTGGAATTTAAATTTGTGCATTATTATCGGCGCAAGCGATATACCAATTGTTTTCTCTTCTTAATACTTCTTTACTTAAGTATGTTTAATGACCCATGAAAATAATTACGATTAGAAATCTTACTATAGCGAATCTATACAATCACCGGAAACTTCTGTTTTTATTCTCTGGATAATTTAGCTTAAAACACTTATTAAGTAATATTCCACTGTTACACATAAATAATTATTTACAGTAAGCTTAAAGCGTTTCTAAGAAGTTACGCAACACGCTACGGATCATTTGCTATCACTTTTTTCTACGAATATGTGGTATTAAATAATAATAAGCTTAAATCAAGGCAACTGAGGCCTTTCAAACCATACTTTTTAAGAAGCGTTCTCATGCAGGACTATCGTCACCCAATAAGTTGTTTTGTTCCATATCAGAAAGTTGACCTTAAAATTAAATAAAATGCAATTTGTCAATAGATTTTTGTATAACACTCAGAACTTTGCTTTTTTTAATGATAAATATTGTGATATGTAAGTTTCAAATTTATTCCATTAACGTGTGTATAAAATAATCTGCAACGTGTAGTAAAATAATAAAAAAATTGTATTGAAAGATTAGGTGCTAAAATTAAAGGAAGTAAATAAGTGATATTTATTTATTTATTTATTTATTTACAAAGGACAGAACAAAACAGGCCAAGCCCAAATTATGTTCTCGTTGATAGTAGAATACATCGGTTGTAAAGTGTGATTAAATTAAAATAAGATTACTTTAGAGTAATGTTTAAATGAATGAAATGATAGACTGAATATATCATTCTTTATGAATGTTTGGTTATATGAGTAAAGAATTCTGTTGATTGGCGAGTTAAAAAAGGCATTTGTGCTACAAGGTGTTATATAAAAGAGAGAATGGTGTCGTATGCCTAATCTCGGTACGTTAAAATTTATTAATGATAAAATATTAGGACAATCTATTTTGTAGTTAATAATTTTGTAAAGAAATATTATATCACTAAGTGTTCTACGAGATTTTAAGGAGAGCATGTTTAGGTCTTTACAATGTTGTTCATATGATTTCTCTGGAAGTTTGTATTTTTTTTGCAAAAATGATATGAATTTCTTTTGAATTCCCTCGATTTTACTATCGTAGGTGTCATATTGTGGGTTCCATATGATAGAAGCAAAATTTAAAATACTATTAACATAGGAATAATAAAGTGTTCTAATAGCATTAACATTATTGAAATGTTTTGAGGAGCGTATGATGAAGCCAAGCATTTTAAGAGATTTATTCTTAATGTATTCGATATGTTCCGCAAAAACGAGTTTACAGTCTAATAAAATTCCCAAGTCTTTTACCAATGTGGTGTTCATCAGAGTTGCATTATTCAAAGAATAGTTATATAGGATTATATTTTTGTTTCGTGTAAAATTAATTTTATAGCACTTACTAACATTCAAGGCAAGTTTGTTTATTTGACAGTATTTTTCTAATCTGTGGAGATCCTCTTGTAGCAGTAGACAATCGGTAGTATTTGTTATTGTTCTAAATATTTTTAAATCATCAGCGTATTGTAGGTATTCACAATTTAAAAAGCAATGCTGTATGTCATTGACGTAAATATTAAATAGCAATGGTGCTAAGAGACTGCCCTGAGGGACTCCGGATGTTACTTTGACAAATGTAGAAATGAAACCATTTAATTTTACAGCCTGTGATCTATTAGATATGTATGATTTTATCCATCTTAAAAGATCTCCACAGATGCCTATGTCGTGTAATTTGACTATTAAAATTGAATGATCTAACCGGTCGAATGCCTTACTAAAATCCGTATATATAGCATCGGCCTGTAGTCTTTTATCTAATGACTTAAGAACATATTCAGTAAATGATACCAGATTAGTCTCAACTGAACGACCTGGGGTGAAACCATGTTGTTGACTGGAGATATAAGGTTGAAATATAGTAAAAATTTTATCATACATTACAGACTCAAATAACTTTGCTGTGCAGCAGAGGATAGAAACAGGTCTATAGTTTTCTGCTTGAGTTTTGTTTCCGGATTTAAATATTGGGACCACGTGAGCTTGTTTCCAAATTAAAGGAAATCGGCACTCTGACAACGACTTGTTAAAAAGTATAGTGATTGGCTTTGCTAATGATGAGGAACAGTTACGTAAGATACGTGCAGGGAGATAATCTGGCCCTGCTCCCTTATTGACATCAAGCTTATTCATAAGCGACTCAACCATTTCAACGGTGATGGTTGTTTTATTGCTCGAAAAGTAGTTGCCTTTGGCGTCTATATTACAATTTGATATGATTGTTTGATTATTGATATTACATTATAAACATCTAAAGAACAAATATTTTTCGACAAAAACACGACTTTCAATGTTTGTTGTGTATTAGAGATAGGAAAATTCATTTAAAAATGCAGGAAAGGTATTGCACAGTCGTTATTTAGACATAAGATATACCTGTTTGAACAGAAGAACTCTGCGCAGTGGCGAACCCAAACATTTAATTTTAAAAGCGTATTCTGTGGTGTCTGTTCATTTGCAGCTACCACAAAACAGTATTACTTAACATAATTATTTCTTAGTTTCGTATAATAAAAATTTGAATTATAAAACAATACAAATTTAATCATGTTTAGAATAGTGGGTTCAATATACGAACTGTAAATGTTTAATATGTGCAATTACGTTGATAAAACTTTACGGAACATTGATTGAATGTGATTGTTTTTGCTGACTCGATCACGATATGGTCTAGCGAACAGTTATATTGTGTCTAAATATGCAAGTGATCTAATCATCATATCATACACAGAGGCGTTATTAATGAAAGCATAAATATTTTAATAACGATAATGTCGGTTTCAAAAAAATATGTAAAAATATTCACTGCTATTGATAGCATGAGAGTATTAAAACTATTTGCTGCAATTAACTATTTAAAGAAGAAAAAATAATAGTGAAAGCTGAGATATAAAGTAAGATACTTTTTTATATTTCTTTAACATTGCACGTTGCTATCTATTGTTTTGAAGCAAAACTTTGGGTTATGCACACGTGATTTTAAGGAGAAAGCTATTAAATAAAGAATTACTTTACGTAATAAGTGTAATGTAAAAGAAAAACAATAAAAACTGATTTTGGTTTATTGCAGCCAAGATTACCAGACTGTTCAAAAGTGTGTAAAAGATTTTACTGATGCAACAAAGTTTTTGAGCAGCTTCCTATTAATTTTATTTTACTTTAAGATGGATGCCACTATTTATCTTATAAGTGACTTTATAACATAATAGGTACTTTATAATTAACTTGCGATCGCGCAATAATTTGCTGCGTGAAATGTCTGTACGTTCTTGCGTTAGTTTAAAGTGTGTGTAAAAGTTTATGGTGATAAGGAGTTTGGATATTTTAATATGCAGCAATGCGTGCATGCAAACCAACGTCGTTACTACTTGTCGTAATCGAATGACATGATGGTTAACCCAGCACCATGCATACTTAATTACAACAAATTGTTTTAGAAAGAATGAATAGTCCAAACAGTAAATAGGAACACGTGCCAAGCACTTAATAAATAGACTTCACAACATGCGTTACTTTTACTTGTATCATAATTAAATTGAAGAATGCGAAGTAAACATAGTTTTGATCAAATTGAAAGCAGGATTCCAAAAGTTGTGGAATATAAACTATTAAAATATTGATATACAGGGTGATTAAGTTTGACTGTCGCATCCCTATAACTTTGTTATTATAAGAGGAAACCCAAATTAACCTCATATTTTTGTAAATTGCAGGAAATACTCTACAGTGTATTTTTTTTTAATGACAAAATATATCAGACTGGCGATAGTCAAATTTAAAAAAAAATCAATCCTTATACTCTTTTCATTTGAAAAATTTAATTCTTTATTAGACCATGCGATAAAAAAATAAACAAACATGGGAAAATGTTTAAGAAAAATCTGAAAATTATTTATTATTTTTCACAAAACAGTTGCGATATACATAATAGCTAAATGTATTGAAAAGACATTTTCGTCAAAATGAGAACCGAAAATAAACGGCAACATCTTTTTCACAAATTTAAGTCCTTTAACATGATCAAAGTGTTCACCGTCTGCCTTTAAAAAGACAGTTGCCCTTTGTATGAAACGCTTTATCGTTAATACACACTCACAGAAGCAATTCGGCAGAAGGTCTATCTTCAATTTATTGCTCACAATATAGTGATTTTTCGTCGAAAAATAATAAAACAATTACACAAGTTATAAACTGTCAATCACTACAACGATCGTGTTTTGTCTGATCAAGCGCAACGATTGCTAAGATATTATGAAAAGTAATACAAAATTTTAAAACTAATTTTTTTCAAAAATTTTTCCTTCCTATGGTCAAATTCTCATTGCATGGTCGGATTTTCAATAAAATTCTCTATTAAAACTAATTAAAAAAAGTATACCTACTGTGTAATTTACTGTCACCAATCTAACTTATTTAATCGTAGAAAAACATTTTAACGTTATTTTTTAGAGAATTTCCAGCTACAGCTACAAAAGTATACGTAAAGTTTATAAAGTTTTTCTTCTAAAGTAATTAAGATATAGGGATGCAGCAGTCAAATCGAATCACTCGGTATAAATTCGGTAACTCCTCTCACAATTAATTTTATTTAATAAGACTACTACGACTAGATAACTTGTCAATGACAACTTATAAAGATTGTACACACATCATTAATGCTAATCTTATTAATTATCGTTTTACAATTCCTTAACGCGAAATTTATTATGTTGAAAGTTCAAACGTAGTAATAATTAATTTCACGTACTACAATTATAAATAATAATTGTGTTAATTAGAGGAAACGCTTTAATTACGTATGTTCTATTTTCATATTTAATTGCAAAATTTTTAAGAAACACAAGAAAATTGTCATAAAGTATTCTACATGTTAATGCACATTTGAAAGTTTTAAAAAAGAGAACTAATTTGCCAAATAAACTGCAAATTATAAGCTGTTATTACTGTTCTGCAGGTTCAAATTAATAGGTTTTATATATTTGACCATGTATGGCAAAATTATTTGCTGTGCTTATGTAATAAATAAATAAAAAATATTTTAAGTGATGGTACTGGTTGAAACAACATTAAGAAAGCCAGCTGGGTCTCCCACTGACAATATTCGCCCACGCGGGTCACCAAACTACAAAAGTGCACAAAAAATAAAGTGGAATGGACAGTTACCAGAACAGGACTCGGAAGAACTTAAACATTCAGCCATAGCAGAGTGATACCGGAGTCTACCTCGCTTCGACACATTATTACTAGGGATTGTAAATTTACCGACTTTTTGAATTACCGGTAATTCGGTAAAATTTTCAACCAAAACCGGTTTACCGGTAATTTACCGGTAAATCATAATATTATATGTACATATATTGGATATAGATATAATTGTTTTTTTTTTTTAGATTTTCGTGGTTACTAACATTTTTAATATAATTTTCGGAGTTTATCCGCGTATCCCTATAGGGACAGCTTGCCGAAACGTCGAGCCAATTTAACTATTACGCGGATAAACTCCGAAAACCATATTAAAAAAATATATATTTATTTAGTATGTAACTGATTGGGATAGTTGAAGCCTAAACTATCACAATAAGTTTCATACAATATATCAGTTAAGAGCCATCAACGTAAATTTTTTTATGTAATAATAATAATATAATTCAATATAAAATAAGAGTACACAGGGTGTTCTTTTCCATGGGACAGTATTGCTATCTCCGTAAATAATGAATATACAAGCTTGGTTAAATGGGACAAAAGTTAGCTATTTAGGAGTGTATTTTAAACCAGATCTTGTTTTGTTTAAAAATTCCATGGCTTGCGTGATTTAACGGAAAAACCGAAATCGATCAAAATTTTTAAACTTAATTATCTCGGTTATTGTTGCGAATACACAAAACGCCAAAAGAAAAATGTTTTGTAGACTTAGTTTGCCATAAGAAGACGCTAGTGAGATATTTATTTATAAATTACCGTGCGAGATATTTGACAGAGAAGTGAGTAAACAATCATATTCCATTTGTATCTATTTTCCCCTTATTTTTTCTCCCTGAAAATAAGTCAATATTCTTTTTTGATTATTTGATTTAGATTTTTATCATTATTGGAAAAATATTGTAAAATTACCGGAATTACCGGTAAAAAATTGGAAAATTACCGGTAAAATTTGAAGAGCCTTTTTTGCGATTTACCGGTAAACCGGTAAACCGGTTTACCGGTATTACAATCCCTAATTATTACCTCTAAACTATTTCAAATATTCGTACACCGTGAGCAAACACGCAAGTGTTCGTTAGGAAGCCTTGGGGGACATTTTTTTGTGTTTAAAATACAAGAAACGTAAAGAGTAAAACGACTACATTTTTGAGGCAAAATGTTTGCATACCATAGTCAGTTCTACTGCGTTGTTCTTGTTTGCGTCTGATTTCATTTCATGGTAAGGTGTTTTGTTACAGTAATACAAGTTGTAATAATCATCGGTTTGTTTTATGGATATTATATAACAAAAGTTCCAAGTACAATTATTCTCGCTCTTTACAGAAAGAAACAGAAGATAAGTCATGATGGATGAAACAACGTCATCAACTGTTAATTAGAGAAAATTATATCTAATAGTTGTGAATCAAATAACATAAAAAAAAACAATAAACAAGTTATGAAACAGTTTTAACGATTATTAACGTAAATAAACGTAATTAAAACAATAATTATTTAATTTACCAACGATTTTCACTTCAAATATCGAAATAGCATAATGATCTAAGAAGTATTGCGATAACAAAAACAACATTTTTGAGTTATAATTTTATAATTCCAAATTTATTTATTTGTAAATTTGTTGAAAACAATAAACAAAATGTACCTTTAGCGTTAAAATGATCGTAATTATCTACAAACGAGTCTCGTTCAGCTAAAAATGTCGAATCTGATTAAGTTTATTTGCAGTTACGATAATTCTGTTAAATAAACAAGTTTAACAGACGTGTATTATAAACATTAAGAAAGACCTATAAACGCTTATATTTAAAGAATGTAACCAAAAACACAGACTCAGAATAAAATTAATAATACAGGTATCTGCAAAAATTGTACGAAGATTTTTGTTATTACTTTAAAAGCTTTGAAGTAGAGATAATTTATAAATTTTTAATATTGAGGCGTATAATGTGGCCAACTTTATATTGCCAAACAAAAAGTTAATTTAAAAAAAAATAAGTGATTGGATGTCGAGTTTTAAAAGATTTTCCTTGAACTTTTTGTGCGAGCTTAAAGTTATTCAAACATCAAACCGTTCGAAGTTCGAGGGTCCACTGTAATTGTGTCGAGTCTAATAATTAATCCAAATGATATGCACTTCATCTATAATTATTTCGATGTTTAAAACTGTGTTGAGCTATATTTCTAGTCCAAACTTCCTGTTAAATACCATGACTTTCAAAACTAACTTATATTAGTATACAAATAATAATTAAGTACCAGAAAATAATCTAATGTTATAAGATTTGCATCCGTTTAATAATACGTTGTTTAACGTATTTTAAAATTGTATTTCTTAATTAAAATTAATGAATCAATTTCAAAAATACTTTTAATTTATTAATGACGTGTATGGAAATGTTTAGTAAAAAAAAAACTATTTGTTGCGAAGGAAATTGTCATACGAGATAGTAGGTACCTCCGCCTGGGACACTTCTTTTATTATATAATTTCTCATCGGAAGGATGCATAGCGCATCCTGTTAGAAAAATACGCAACGGGTTATAAACAAATTTATACGAAATAAGAGGTCACATCCTTGTAATATAACGCTTTTGAAGTTTTTTATGGGCTGGAAAATTATCGCAATAGGTTTCAAATAACATTGGTTGGTACTTTGTATTTGTAGATCAAACGTTAGGCGAACCTTTTTTTTATTTGATTGATTACACGAGAAACAAACTTCTATTGAAAGATTTGCATATTCGAACACCTGTGTCGAACACGTTATTACTAAAATTTATAGGTAGCTGTGGACGTTGTCTAGGATTGTTTTATACAACAACAAACATAAAATTATTTTTGGAACACATATCTTTTAAGTCCATTTCGAATCATAAATAAATATACCTATAAACAACATAGACATTTGAATGTTCACTCGTGTAATTACTGTAACTGGATTTTACTTTTAATTGATTAAAAACATAAATTATGTACACAAATCTTTAATTTTTTATGAAAATAGCGAAAAACCTTTTTAGAGTTTAATTCGTAGACAAAATTGTTAAATTAAGGAAAAAAGTAATAATGTATAGATATATCTACAGGGTGTCCCAGATTACTTTTCCAGCATGGGGATCTCGCTTATTATAAGAGATACAGGTTTGTTTAAATTAGATGAATTATTCCTTGGTATGAGAGGAGCAACAATCAATTTTTAAAAGTACAAAATTTCTCGTGCTTCAGATGTTATAGCAAAAAATATGAAAATGTCCAATTTCTTTTTTCTCTCATAACTTTTTTGTCCTAATCATTAGAACAATTTTATTTGTACTTTCTGAAGGCACTTTTTAATGGAGAATGTAACTGTTATTTTAGATTATTTTTAACACCTACCATTTTCGAGATATTACCCCGAACTTCATTTTTTCTTATGGGCCGCGAAGTTGGCTATGGAATAGTTGAATGTGCTTTCTTTCTCTCTTTAAAATGAGATATTACTTGCTACATTTATTTTTATAAATAAGTCACAAAATCAAGAAAAATCGTATTTTACCCAACACTTATTAAGTTATCTATGAAAATAAAAACAAAAAACAACTAATTAAATGTCAAATGACAGTTACCGTTTGTCTGCGCTATCATTTATTAGAATTTTACATCATTGTTTTGTAATTCGATAGTCTTTGTAGTAATTGCTATAATGATGGCAACATTTAAAAATAGCGATTAATTTGACATGTTGAGATGCTACATTCTTTGCCATAAAAACTGTGAAGAAGCTAAGCGAATATAATTAGAGCTATATCCCGAGAAAAGGCAACGAAGGATGCGTAATTACAAAAATTTGGAAATAAATTTAAAAATATGTATATGGTTTTTTCGACAAACCAACCAAAAATCCAATACAAATCAATAATTAATTAGAATTATTTATTTTACACACTTTCCATTATAAATAATGTGGCATTACAACATACAAAATTTTTAATTAGTTGTAAATGTGCCCATAATTATATGATAACAAATTTGCTACAAAGACTATCGAATTACACAACAATACTATAAAATTCTAATAAATGATACAGCAGACAAATGGTAACTGTCATTTGACACATAATTAGTTGTTTTTTGTTTTTATTATTATAGATAGCTTGATAAGTGATAGGTAAAATACGATTTTCTTGATTTTGTGACTATTTATAAAAATAAATGTAGCAAGTAATATCTCATTTTAAAGAGAAAAAAAAACACATTCAACTATTCCATAGCCAACTTTGCGGCCCATAAGGAAAAATGAAGTTAGGGGTAATATCTCGAAAATGGTAGATGTTAAAAATAATCTAAAATAACAGTCAAATTCTCCATTAAAAAGTGCCTAAAGGAAAGTACAAATAAAATTGTTCTAATGATTAAGACAAAAAAGTTATGAGAAAAAAAAGATATTGGCCATTTTCATATTTTTTGCTATAACATCTGAAGCACGAGGAATTTTGTACTTTTAAAAATTGATTGTGGCTCTTCTCATACCAAGGAATAATTCATCTAATTTAAACAAACCTGTATCTCTTATAATAAGCGAGATCCCCATGCTGGAAATGTAATCTGGGACACCCTGTATATGTAATACATATACTATGTATACAGATTATATGCTATTCAAACGGTGTTTTGTTGTTTATGAAACTTTTTTTAATATTTTGTATATATAGGTACCTATCTGCATGGAAATTATGTCTGTGAATATAATCTAAAGATATTTGCCTCATATTACGTCTACTTATCGCAAAGCGATTAAAAAATCGTCGTTAAAAACATCATGAGAACGATTGTTCACATAACCGTTATAAAAATAAAATATTCAAATGTCTTAATTTAATTTGAATTGACAGTCTACACCCAGGATGTTCACATGGGACCCTGTTTTAACCCCCAAGTATAGAATCTTCTGAAAATGTCATATGTGGTAGATAAGGCCATCCGAAGGCGGGCAGGTCACCTACCGGATGCAGAAATGCGCGCCCCGAGCTAAGCAAGTACCTTTCAACATCCGCTCCGATTCTTTTACTTACTCCTTGTGCATCTGCAGCTTTCGTTACGAGTGTTGCATTGGCAATAAACGCAAATTAAATTGTAATATACACTTATTAACTCCATAGGTAACTTGATGATGTGTTAGTACACCCAGAAGATATTAACACTATACATTTTTTTAAACACTTTATATGATTGTATTTGAAGATATATATTTAATATAATATATATAAGATTTTTTTGTATAGAAAACTATTAGACCCAATTAGTTTTATTTAATTAAATAAAAGCAATAAAACTTTCCACGCCAGATAAATATATTTTGGCAGTGATGGTTAAACTATGATATCGCATTCAGTACCTGTGGCCAATTTTAAGTTCGCCGTACAGACATTTTAACATGAAATGAATTTTGGGAGCTGTAATAACGATAGTTTTAGAAGGAATAGCAGCGCAAAATATTTTCGTTATTTGACTAGTACTTGTACAACATCCACATTTTATAATTATCTTTTAGGTTTCCAACAAAACGAGAAGTGAAAAACGTCTAATTTAGTTTTTTAATTCTAAAGCAGCCTGTACAACCCTTATAATTGAAGGATCTGGCGTTTAAAACCAATTTTTGAGAACATTATCAGAACCCGCATCTCTAGAAGCATTTTTATTGTTTATCGCACGCAGTAACTAAAGATAAGGACACTTCGACTAATGAATACCTCGAGGGCTATCAAGTGATAAGGGATGGATATGCATTGTCTTTCTTGTAATTTTTTTTTACCACTATGTGAAAAAATCCGGTTAGAAAAGGTTCTTTACATGTGTAGATTGTATCAACTTACATAGTGGTGTGAGAACTGTTCATCACCAGTTATCACATACCTAAGAAATTTATAAACATTTTATTAATTGTTTGATTTTAAAATACAACTTATAAAATATTACTTCAGCATATAGGTATGATGACATTATTCTGCATAATTGTTAAAGTTCCTATGTTTACGATATACATTTTTAAACACCTAAATTAGAAGTTAATTAAAAGTTTCGTTAAACCTTAGCATACTATTTATTAAAAACGTTTATCTAGCAAATAATTAGTATATAAATCAACCTTAGCAAAACCTAGAGTGTAGCAGAAAATGTTGTAGAATTAAACATAAAAAAGCTGGGTTCACTAAAACCTATTATAAATTAAACTGCAATGTTGCGTGTTAAATCATTATTAATTGTGTTAAGAAGCTAAAAAAGCAATCTAGTGTTCACTGATACTTCAAAGAAATCACAAAAAATAAAAATTCGTCATCAGACCATACTCTTTTTCTCAGGAATATTACAAATTTTGTGTTTTGGCAAATAATCCCGGGAATTAAAATTTCTTTAGTTATGTTTATTTATAATTAACAAGTTTTTGGAGGATATTACATGTCAATTATAGTGTGTTTTTGCACCTACAAAGATTAATTAAATATATTTTCTCGTTATTAACCTTGTCCGTGACTTTAGTTTTCTTATATGGAAGGTCGACGGTCCGGTAACAGTTTTAGTAATTTCCTAAAACAACAGGCAGATCCACCGAACCACGAACACGTAAACGCTTGTTGGTTTTATTTGTGGATAATTAAAATCAGATTTACAACTTAAAACATCAAGTAGGTGTATGCAGAAAGCTTAATTATAAATATGCAGATGAAGCATAACTGGTTCCTTTACAGAAATACCCTTATTGGTTCTTTAATACGTTTATTGAGTAGTTTTTTAAAGTTAATATCCTATCAACATTTTGATACATCCGTTGCAGCCATATTAAGTTAGACTTAAAAAAGTTATATTAAATGCATCTGAGATACAAATTTAAATATAGTTTGAACGTCATATTATTAATATAATTTTAAAAGTATCACGTTGTTACGGCAAAAAGGACGGCAAGAAACAAAAACATTACTCGACACAAAATAATTGAGTAACAAACGTCCTTTAAATCTTTTTTTTTACATATTTACGAAATAAAAACTTCATACTTTGGACATCAGGAAGCAATTTATCAATAATTTCTTAATTGGTTGTTTAGTTACTTACTTTATCGTAAAACTGTATTAAAATTTATAAACCTGAACATATAAGACGTCATATAATCAGTTGTATCTCAGATATTTGGAATTAAAATTTTAATTCAAAAGCACCTTACAGTTATATAAATATTTTATATCTAAAATTACCATTTAAGCACTTCCTTACTAACGCAGACGCGAGTAATGTAGAATGCATTCGATTAAACTTACTGAATAAATATAACAGATCAAAGATTTATACAAACAAGCTTAATTAAAAATCACTTAATAAGATGGGATTGTTAAAAAAAATCTAGCATTTTAATAAGAGCTCTTTCAAAGAAAAGGTAAGTGAATTTTAATTAGGATAATTTACAGTATATTAATAAACGAATCACAAGAATAATCCACTAATTTATCTGATAAAAGATTGTTTATGGTGCGTTAAATGATTTATGACCAATGAAAATTTGATTACACTGTTGTATTTATGTTTATATTTCTATTTAATTCTGTTCCATTCTTCAAAATATAAATTTTTAAAGAACAAGCTTTGCAGAGTTGCTAATGAATTTAAAAGTTGTGTTAAAACGCATAAATGAATGCAATATCAATTTCATCAAACAATTGAATAAATAATTGATTAAGATTGTTGCAACGATATAAGATTTATTTGTTTTGTGTAATTACAGTTTGAAACCTACGTCACATGTCTGCATAACATTTTAGGACGGCGTTTATCATGTCAAACTGTATTAACAATCATAAGTGATCTATTTTTTATATATGAACATTTACACCAAACATTGCGCCAATAAAACAACATATGAGTCAATGTTATATCGATTAAAGAGTCAAAATGTCAACTAACAAACTGAACTAGCAGTTGTGTTCATAAAGAAATATGTGACTAATATGTTTTAACAACTAACACTGGTCTTTTACGATGACAAATCTTCGTAAACGAATCGTAAAATTTGCTTGCAAATTTGTAATTGATTCATGTAAATTTACCCCATTTAATATACCTTTAAAACGAAATATCGCGTGAGTAGACGTCATAACCTCGTGAAAAAGTCTAGAGCACTCTACATGCACGGTGAGTCACCAATTTAACACTTACATCATTAGTTTATGCTTGTTTGATTTGGATGATCTTATCATTATATAGGATACTTACAACAATTACACTCACATTTTATGAAAGTTTCAAAATAAAACTTATTAATTAACGCAGGTATATTTAAATATTTACAATATCTTCCAACTTTATATAATATATAACAGAACGTTAAAAGTGACCAGTGTTTTAAATTTTATTTAAATTGACAAACCATTCAAAATATGTCGCCTATAATTCTATTCAAATTTTTTTAAATGGAAGTGTGCAGTTTTGTCACCATTTAACTGATCTTGAAAACGTTAAATGGCAATCTATACCGGGTGATTCAGTTTGACTGTAGATAATTTATATCTAAAAACAAACAAACAACATTTTTTTTGGGTAAATCTTTAAAAAATATTTATTATTTTTCACCAAATCTTAGCAATCTTTGATAAGACAAAACACCAGCAATTCTTAACAGTTGATGTATAGGTACCTAATAACTAAAATGCAATGAAAATAATTTTTAATAAAAATGGAACGATTATGAATTAAAGAAAAATATTTTTTTAGTGTTTAACATGTTCACAGTGTTCACCATTTACCGCCGAATGCAGTTGTTCCCAGTATGTAACGCCTTGAAAACATATTCGCACAAGCAATTCGACAAAAGGTCCACTTTTAATAGAATGCTCACAAAATAGCGACTTTCCGTCGAAAAATAATAAAACACATTAACACAAGTTATAAATTATTACAGCGATCGTGTTTTGTCTATTCAAATACGTCTGCTAAGATTTTGTGAAAAATAAAAAATAATATTTAATCTAATTTTTCTCAGAAACGTTCATTTTTATGTTTATTTCTTTAAAGCACGATCGGATTTAAACTGAAATTCTCTACCAGAATAAATAATATAAAGTATACCATGTTATTTAAAAAAAAGTAGACTATTGCCAATCTATTATATTTCATCGCAGAATAAACTTCAACATAATTTAATAGAGATTATCCTGCGATTTACAAGGGGTTTTCTCTTATACACAAAATTATAGGGGTGCGACAGTCAAACTATAACACCCGGTATACATTCTAATATTTTCCTCCGTTTAGAATCAGTTTAAAACCAATTTATTTTTGTTAAGCTTTGAAAATATGACCATAGAACAATAAATCATTCGAAAATGGGTCCAAAAATAGTAAATTAAAACAACCGCTGCTCTGTGTCCTGAGAAAGTTAGAAATATCTTCTTCACTAGAGAATAATATTCGAGACAAAAAGCAGACACCCTTAAAAACTCAAGTACCTAGTTGGGGTATGATAAAGTTTTAATTATACGAAGTTTTGTGTTAAAGTACCTATCAAAATAAGTAGAGAAACTAACGGAAAACACAATATAAACAGAAACATGTTTTTGTTTTTAAAACACGTAACATACTTTGAATTGCTAGAGTGCTTAGTAAGTTTATTGTTGCTGGATTTTAATGACGATTATTTCATACAAAATAAGACCTAGTTTTATTCTTGAAAGCCATATACAGTTGCTTCTTGAGAAGACGTTAAGACAAAAACGCCGTGAGAACATATGGCTTATATGAATTGCGTGACCGCTTCTCTTTTTCTATCTCATTAAAAATACAGTTTCTCTCTTCCTCTGCGGTAGCTCATACCAGTTGTAAGATGATCGAGTTCCCACCATAACTCTGAACTCAAAGCTTTTTACAAAAATAAAATTGTTTTATTTGGTCAATCGCTGTTTTGGGCAAGTCGTCCCTTTGCCGATAGTATGTAGTGGGATCTCAAAAATACAAGTTTTTTATTAATTGTTTCAGTTCGTTGTCGTTTAAGGATTTAAAGACTATCACGAAATTCGCATTAAAAGTAGGTAGTCCCACGCATCTGTAAAAAGTAAACTACAAGAGGATTCGATTCCATCCTAAAAGGAACCTTTATACCTATCAATACTTCTCTTTTGAAGAAGAGATAAAGCTTACATTACGTTCCTATTCAGTTGGTATTTGAACGTCTATTCATTCGATATTTCTTTTATAATTTTAGTCTTTTACCTGTTAGGTACGTCCAAACGACATTGCGGATTCTGTACTAGAAAAAATTAAACTGTGGTTGTTTATGTAAGGAATAAGTTCTACACAAATTTGCAATTACAGGTAAGAAAAAAAAATTTGGTTGAGAGTCGTAGTAAAAATAAAAAAATTTGCTGCATATTTAACTTTGTTGATGCAATTCCATATAAACATTAAATATTCGGTTTATAGAAGCGATTACTTAAACAAACTTATAGAAGTAACATAAATATTATTGATTATTCTTCCTGTTTTAAAAATAATGAGTAATTCAGTTCTGATTAATGTAAGAAACATTGTTAAAAACAAATAATTGAAAGCAATCGCTGTTGACTCACCTATTAACAAGTAATAAATACAATTATAAACAGGGAATTTTAATCAGGAAAACATAAATAACTGTAACAGCAAAGCTTTTTCTATTTTATATAAAACTGCTACGCGTGCAACGGATGCAAATTATTAAAGTCGTTGTATATAATATTTGTATAATGCCTACAATTATGCAACAAGAGTAATTGTGACTGGGGTAGACTATTTACATGCGTATGAGATACATAAAAAGATTAATTCGCTTCTAGCATTACATAAGTTCATGTACAACGCATTTTGTATTAATATACACATGTTTAACATCGGCAACAGGTGCTGCAAGTAAAAAAGGAAGAAAATACAATAAAAGCATTCGCTGAAGACAACCTTGCATCAAATTTCATTTAAAAATCATGAGCAAAATTTATCAAAGCAAGTCTCATATTCTGCAGAATATTCCTTCCACCATTCTTCAGCTATAAGTAGTTGAATAGAAATATGTAACACAAAGTAATTTTACAATATTTTTTATACATAGGTATAGGGTGGGTAAATTTCGATGTTTTAATAGGGAATCTCGGTAACTATAAGAGGTATCAAAAAACGGCCGCGCATCCTCGATCTCTTTTTTCGAGAAAAAGTTAATGGCGGAAACTAAAATTGGTTTCGTTTTTGTTTTCGAGTTATCGCCGATAACTAGATTTTTCGACTTTTTTAAACTAAAAAACTTTTGCAACTTACATATTATTGAAAATAACTACATCAACCCTTATATATTTAGAATGAAAAAAAAATAAGGAATTTAAATATAAGTCATAGCCAACTATGGGTTCCTTTTAAAAAAATACAACTTTATGTCACAACTCGAATTTCCAATTTTTTTTTGAAAAATTGTCTACGCCACTGCATTCTTATCAAAAAAGTGCCTGCAGAACGTCAAAATTATTTTTGTTTATTTTCATAAACAAGCGAGATACAGTCATAAAACGAAAAGTCGAAAAATCGAGTTATCGGCGATAACTCGAAAACAATTTGATAATTATAGCAAACATTTAAAATTAACCATATTTCATAAAATTAACATTGCCATGAAAAACGCTACTTGTCCGAAGTAAAGCAAAATTACATAGTTTCACAGTAATTAAACAAATTTAAAGCAAATTGCGGCGATCACTAGCTCAAAAAATAGATTCAACCAAAACACAAAAGTTGTGATTAGTTTAATTTTTAACGGTTTTATTGTTAAGAAAAAAAAAGTAAGACAATATGTTATTTCAGTTATTTTGTCAAATTATAATGAAAATGAATGTAAAATTGGTTGGTATAATAAAGTACTTAATTATTATCTAGCTGGCGAAATTGTCATAAACGGTTGTTGCTTTTTAAGACAAATACTGTGAATGATATAGTTTTTTCATTACAGAATTCATAAACGAATAATATAACACTGTATGGCACACTACAAATAAATGTATTATTACGGTAAAAATTCAAGATTTCGATGAATATAAAACCTTTAGGTGTCAATCAATTCAAAAATAAGTTGTCCATCAAGGTGTATGAACGTATCACATTCTTTCTTACAGCCTATACCAGGGGTCTCAAACACGGGGCCCGCCAAGTTATTATAATAATTACAAATTCAGTGCGGCCTACTTAAATAGGGAGTTTGTTAAACGTTCTGCGGTGTCATTTGTCAAGTGAAATAATAGTGTTCGAACTACGAAATCGAAACCTCCAAAAATTTAATTGTGCGGCCTGTGCAACATATTAGGAAAAATCGTATGCGACCCTTATATTTTGAGTTTGAGGTCTGTGGATATACTATTTGACTGCAAAATATTTTATTTGTCTTAAAACTCGGCAAGATAAAAAATATATTTAGCAAAAATCTGACTTAACAACCTATCAATTTAGAGTCGGTGTTATAGCTAATAATGTTTCTTAAAACGTTCGTCTCCAAAAATTGGAACAGCGGTCTGCAATAATGTAAATGTTAATTTTATACCAGATACAGTCTATCCACTAGCTGTTTGGTCAAAATGTAAAAGTTGGAGTAAATAAAATATCACTAATGTACAGTTAATGACATAATAAACAATACTATAAATGCCATATTTCCATAAACTTCTTGATATTAGTGTTGGCGACATCAAAATAGCGAATATATTATTTGTGGTTATTTATAAGAATGTTAACTTTACCGATTTTACTAAAATTTTTAGCAAAAGAAAAAAAAACATTCGATGGGCAATAATATAAATCTTAATTTTACTACAGAAATGTTTGCTAAATATTAGTTTATTCAAAATAGTTAGATGTAGGAACAATAAAGTGTTATACAATATTGTATTGCCATTTTCCCCATCTTTATCAAATACTTAGTCGGTAGCTGACTAACATTACTAATTTTAAAAATTTACGGTTCAATTAGCTTCTGAAAGTTGATTTAATAAAGATTTTTTGTATGTATATAAATAACGGATTTTTCTACAAAGAATTTCAAAATCAGAGAGAGCAGCATGGCAAATTATTTTATTTTAGTCGCATCGACAGTTGTCGGATATTAAGTTCTTGGTGATTTTATTTTTACGTTTGTTTTAAAACCTATTTCCATACATTGATTTAATGGCAATTCATCGACACCAATATACTTTTTTAACAATTGAATGGTAAAGTTATTTCCTACATTTACACACAATACGGTCTTTGTATATCGCGTCGATACTAAACAAAATTTAAAACTCTACGCATTTCGTTTTAATAATATCTATGATAAACATCTTTACTTGGGACATAAATAAAAAATAGTAATTTTCTATACTGGCAGCATCACTTGAGAGTTGATTATTACCGGATGAGTTTATTTTATCGTGGATATTTTAAAATTGCCCTCCATATATCTGTTTTTCACTGCCTTAAAAGCTTAGGCCTCTTGTGACCTGAAGTGAGTAAACATTTTAACCACTGGAGTGTATTTACGAACCATCTTAGATCTTACCATAAATTAAATACTGCGGTTTTTAAAATTATGTGTGGAACAAATCGGTCCATATCATAACGTTACACTGTAAATTTTCTCAATGAACGCCCACGGCATCTGCTAGTTCTATTTAAAAAGAAATAAAACACTATGTAACCCTAGAAGTTTGTTATGTAATTTTATACATTTAGACCGACCATTAGTAAAGGTCAGATACGTTTTAGATTTTCATATAATAATAAAAACTTTCTCACGCACTCATACCTTAAAAAATACACTTACCCTATTTATTATTTTGGTAAAATGCTTGTACACAATGGAATGTAAAGACACTCACGTGTAAAAAAAAGGTCTGTTTAGTTTAAATCGTAAAACAATAATGTAAGTTGCGTGTTTATTTTTATTTGTTCGAGAAACTAGTCTGTTTTGTTTCTTTAACATTTTTCTAATAAATCTTTTTAAAAATCTTAGTTGCCAGTAATAAAAAGAACATTTTTGCGAGTGAATTAAATAAAACAAAGAGTTTATTAAATAATAACAATAGATCGTTTTACATAAAAATTTGCAGTGAAACAATAGCGAATTAAACTAAACTTAAGTGTAAATGAATTTTTAGAACACTGAACTGACTGTATGCTACAAATTTTGATTGTACGGTTAAACAGAGTTTTATGATTGAAGCTGTAAAGTTAAAATAACATCAAAATTTTATTAAACAATCACATAAACAGTAAATAACGATGTTTTGTTTCTAAGAAACTCATTTAACTTTAAACGACTAAATTACTGCAATTAATAACTCAACCAAGTGTTTTAAAAATCGTTAACGTCATAAAACTCCACTTATGGCTGAACTGTTTATAGTATAGTAGAGGAACATAAAATTGTAAACGAAATATACAAACTAAAACCACTAAACCAGTGTTAGGATCGACGACTATTTATTTAAAATGTATATAGGATGAACACTTTTACAAATAACACTAATATATATCGGAAAAAAATCTGAAGTGGCTGTAAATGAATGTGACTTGGCTCGAACTTGAGAAGTATAAACTTTGCCATAGCAGCCTGGTATTTCACCTTACAATACCTAAAGAAACTATTACTTAGGGTCTAAATTACAGGGCACAAAGCCTTTTAATAATAAAAGCTATAGAAATATACACCGCCTTTGCTCATTTTGCTAGCCATTGTTAATCTCGACTAGGGACTGACCATCAATCTGGTATTGTAGCTGTCCAAGAAAATCTCGGTATCTTCAGGCAAAATTTTAACAAAAAAATATTTGTCCTACTGGGTAGTATACACGCATGGTGGATATGGAATTCGACACACGGTCAAAATTTGCCTTTTTACGTTTAACAGATGTCGGCCGTCTTTCACAACAAGCAAAGTCTCGGCCTCTTGACTCGAAACTGTTTCGTCAGCAAAAACATTTCATCGAAATGTACAAAAATGTTTATGTTACACTAGTTCTTATTAAGGCAATATCGTCTGTGTTTAATTTATATGACTATATAACAATAGTTGGAAAACCAGTTCTTTAAATAGCGCAAAAAATGGTTATCAACAAATCAAATTATAAATTAATAGAAAATAAAATTGGTTGCTTTTTAATAGATCATTAAATCTAAAACTATTAACAAACAAAAAACCAGAATGATAAATTTAGTAGGTGGCAACAACACCAACAAGACAACATTTTAATTAAGGCAACTTAGTTGTCTATGTTTTATCAGCAGTGAAGAACGAGGAAACATTAAATATAAAAACTAGATCATGTATTACACAAATAGTTTACAAAAGGTGTCTACGTCTTCTTTTTAAATTTTTGATATTCTTTTAATATTAAATTCACGCGTCTAACATGAATAGTCTATATTTGTCTAACTAAAAAAATGCATTATACTTTTTACAAAACGCGTTGCTACTAATAAACACCACAATTAACAAAATAAAAAACTTCATTATTAAAATGCATATGGGATATGGGTTTCCAATAGGTACGTTTTAGTACTGTCAACTGTAATAGTTATTTATACAAAAGTTTGTTGTTAATGTGCCTTAACTGTAACTTATTTTGGGTACAAAATTATTAGTTTGTGCAATTATAAGTCGATGCGAAATTTGACTTTTTTTAAATCTTATTTTGAAAAGGGTGGCATTTTTCGGTCAAAAAAAATAGGGTTTTGCACGATAAGTTTATGTAATTGAACGACATTATATTCAAATAAGGACACAAAAAAGTAGTTTAACGGCAAAATATGTGTTCGAACATCAAAAGCTCTAAATGAATAGGTAAATGTAAAAATTGTGGTTATATTACAAATTCGCAGAAGTACTATAGTTAGAGGTTAGAGGATTATATCTGTGTTCAGTTTTTCTTAAGAGTCAGGTAAAGAACCTTATATTATTAATGCCTATGTATAAAATTTAATAGTTCACCCTAGTAATGTACCTAATGGAAGAAGCAATAAAAATCCTTGAAGACTATGAGGAAGATGATACTGAAGAAAAAAATCAAATAGTTTTAAGAGTTATTAAGAAAGCTAATATAACCTAACCTGACTAAACCTAACCGATCCTGACCTAATGTAACCTAACATAACAGCTTAATGTGTTATGTTATAAAGTCAAAGTCATTAGTGGTAAAATTATAAAATTTGTCGTGCTACGTGCTATGTACATATTTTGTCGTGTAAAAATGTAAAGAATCCCTAATTTGTCGGGCAAATATGTTTATGTTACGGCCAAAGCCCGAAACCGGCCAGAGTGGGAAGTGTCTGGCCAATTCGAGAAATTGCCAATGTCGCTGTTAATTGACGGGCCAATGTCCGATATCGATATGTTTGGTCTATTCCCGATTTGGCCGGCTAGTTTGCAAAATGGCATGGAGCGATCGGCCAAAATCGGAAGAAAAAAATTAAGAGCAGATTTTGGTGCGTCTGTATAAATTCTTGTCTGTTTCGTGAGAGCCAGTAGTGTCTATTGTCACTTTTTGCTTTATTACTTATTTAAAAAAAAAGCTTTAACCAACCTTTAACCTAACCCTCTTTCACTGATTAAATAAATGACGGTCAGGTTTGAGGTTGTTTAATTTTTTTTTTTCAAGAAAACAAACTGTATTTGTGCCCAAGGATTCCAGTGTGAGCAATTTCTCGTGCATCAGAATGGAAAACTCTTTTCTGGAATACAGAATACATCAGTACATCGAATATTGGCCATTCATTTCCCGGAACTTCGGGAATTGGCCGGCCAAAGTAAGGTCATTTCCAAGTGGTACATCGGACATTGGCCACACGCCACGGCCAAAGTGCGAAATGGCCGCCCAATTCGGGAATTGACCAAACTTCGGACTTTGGCCGTAACATATATGTATATTCCCCTTTTAAAAATCATAACTCGAATTCGTTAAAAATTCCCATTTTACCTTTCCGTTGAAGAACGCACTATAGTGCAACTATTTATTGTTTTGTTGGTAGCATCAATATTTAGTAATGCATGACGTCGATTACGGTTATAAAATTAAATATATAGTAGCTAAAACTATAATATTTATTCACAAACATAAATATTAATCAAAAATTGTTATTATAATCATAATTTACCTCGTTAATGGAACGTATAAATACACGTCATGTTACGTATGTAAGTTCAAACGTCTACGGTTTATCATCCTTTTCTCGCAACGTCAAGCATTTACGTGTAAACGAAATGCATAGCTTAACGTGTGAAACAAGTTTGAGTTAAATACCGTGTTACATGGACTATATTGCAATTATTAACATAATTTTTGAGTCAGGGAATCTACAGACCATGACCATCGTTTTAACAATGCAGCCAACGAACCTAAACAAAAGTTAACTAATATTTTCATTGTATCACCTCTACTCACTGGATTACTACAATTGAGAAATGCGAGCATTTGCGGAAATGCGTTTGATTAAATTGCGTGGCATCACTTAATTTCATGGGAATTTTTTGCACATGTTGTGGGAGGTCTAATAATTAAAACTATATTATAATTTTACAACACAACGGTCCTGACCATATTTTACGTTTGTAAAAAAATTTGCTAGTTTACTTTACTTACTGACATTTCAACTAGGGATTGTAAATTTACCGACTTTTTGAATTACCGGTAATTCGGTAAAACTGTCAATCAAAACCGGTTTACCGGTAATTTACCGGTAAATTATATTATTATATATATTTATATTATACTGTTTCTTTTTAGATTTTTTGCGGTTACTAACATTTTTAATGTAGTTTTCGGAGTTTATCCGCGTCTCCCCTATAGTGAGAGCTTGCCGAAACGTCAAGCCAATTTAAATATTACCCGGATAAACTCCGAAAACCATATTAAAAATAAATATATTTATATACATTGAAGCCTAAACTATCCCAATTAGTTTCATACAATATATTAGTTAACAGCCATTAACGTATCTAATATATTTTTATGTAATATTAATATAACACTATATAAAATGACAATATATAATATATAATATATAAAATAAAACTATTACAAAAAATATAATCCAGCATTACAAAAAACACATGAAAATAAAACTATCTGAACATAAAATATAAAATGATTTAACATAATATACCTATGTTGTCAAACTATTAACAATATTTTTTATTTTAAACTTTTCTTAAAAAATAACCACGTAGAAAATATAATTTATTTTAACTATCGTCTCTTAATTGCGACCTAATTTTTGTACAAAATAATCCAGCCGCGGAAAAAGCTTTTTCGGATTCTACTACACTTGTTGGTCGAGTAGTGAGTAAACAATCAAACAATCATATGCCATTTGTATGCTTTCCCCTTATTTTTTCTCTTTGAAAATACGTTAATTTTTTTTCGATTATTTGATTTAGATTTTTATCATGATTAGAAAGATATTGTAAAATTACCGGAATTACCGGTAAAAAACTGGCAAATTACCGGTTAAATTTGAAGAGCATTTTTTGCGATGTATTACAATCCCTAGTCGTGTAGTGAGTAAACAATCATATGCCATTTGTATGATTTCCCCTTTTTTTTTCTCTTTGAAAACACGTCAATTTTTTTTCGATTATTTGATTTAGGTTTTTATCATGATTAGAAAGATATTGTAAAATTACCGGAATTACCGGTAAAAAACTGGCAAATTACCGGTAAAATTTGAAGAGTATTTTTTGCGATTTACCGGTAAACCGGTAAACCGGTTTACCGGTATTACAATCCCTAATTTCAACCCATACGTATTTTTTACTTAGTAATATTCGCATTTGGTTATTAAAGTAAAAATAAGTAAAAACCTGTTGCTCACATTAAAGCAACCAAGATCAATAATTTATGGAATACTACAAAAAGACTGTAACAGGTGCAAAAACAGTTAATGGTTTAAGATTTTTTGTAAAGATTAAACAAATTAACAAATAAAAAATTTTCCAAAACAATTATTCAGAAAACACTTATGTTCTTAAATTCTACGTTCTATGTAAGCAGATAATTTAATTAAATGTTAAACTGTTTATTACATGTATAAAACAATTAGTACCTCAATCAAATACCACGGAGCTAAGAATTTAATTCAAAATTGATATAATTTCCAGTGGAGAGTTAAATTAAACTGAACTTAAATTAATGTCTTGATTATTAATTTAAATACGCTTTGGACAGAAGCCACAAATTTATGACTAAATCTAATCTAGTTGTCATTGAAAAATATCTAATAGCGTGAGATAAATAATGGGTTCTAGAGACCAAAAATTCATTGAAAAGACATTGCTTTAAAAGTGCTGACTAGTGACAAATAAAAAGTTACCAAGCCAGTTTCATTTTATTATGGTTGATTCATAAACTACAGTTGTTATAACATCACGTAATTGTCTATTTTTGTATAAAATGTTGAAGAATATTAAAGATTCAACCGAAAGCTATATAATCGTGTCGACTTAATGAAGAGACCGGAATGTTGGGAGATTCAGCAAATTTAAACTGAAATTTTATTCGGATAAGCTTGTAACTTCAAGAAAGACATTAAATTAAAGTTCTTTGAACCGTGGCATATAAGTTATGTAACTTTCTTGGCTATAGAATGATTGCTAATGAATCCTATTGAGAAGTTAATTCATGCTTTTTTTTTTAAATTGAGGTAGCGATAAACAACAAAAAATAAACGATTTCACGATCACTCGAATAGAACTATAAATAGATTCGATATCTATGACCGAAAACAAAAAAATCTGAATTTAAATAAATTAGGAACAATGAAATTACTTGGGTAGAATAATTCGAATTGAAATATTGACAATTTCGACACTAAAAACGATAGTGTATAAAGCTATGCTGTATTTGGATCACTTTTATTCAAAAGCAATAACAAGTTTAAAGTTAAAAATTAAACACGGCCCATTAACTCAATTACAATTATTTGCGTGCATTCGAAACTGTTCGAATTTTAAATTTTGATTACGTTCTGGTTAATTTATTCGAGATAAAAAAAGAGCATATCAACACCTGTATACTAACTGATATAAAAAATCAAGGTACAGTCGACATTCCTGAGTATGAAGGTGATATTTTCAAGCGTAATAGCGTTGCGTACGCTTCAATTTCTTGTACCGTTTTACGAGCACATAACAAAAGCATATTACCGTGCGAAGGAGTGCCTTTCAACGAACGTACATAACTCATATACACACAATTGGTTATCTAATATGCAGATTCTTTTCACGTCCTAAGATACAGACGAGTATCCAATCTGATCGTGCATTGAAATCTCCTTGAAGTTATGATCTACAAGTCCGTGACTTGGCGCTTTCGCTACTTCGTTTTATATATCACGTAACGATAGAATCTTTTTATTGCGATAATGGTATTTGCAAGCAGTTTATTGAGAAACGCCAAAAAAACACGATTTTTGGCAACAACCGTAAAATTGCATCTATAGATAATAGTTTTTAATCATCCAATATTTATCTCCTATGAACATCTATCACAAACAAAAAAACGGTTTCAGTTACCATTTACCAACGCTTTAAAAATCTCATACTTTAAACTTAACATCCGTCATAAAACTTACAAAATAATATTCGTTTAAATGTACATATAGGTACATCGATCCATCCATGAATAAAAAAATATTTTGGACGTTGTCTCATAATTCATAAATGCATTCTTGTGTTGCGAAAGAAAACAAAACGTTGAAGATAAATCATAATAGTATGAAGCATGTTTATGTGAGAATCAGACTAGGCTTTGGTATGGACCAGACGCGGGATCTGAGAAGCCGAGATTGAGCGTGGGATCCGCCAGTGGAACTTTACAATCAAGGACAACTGCTACGCGACGGCAGAACAGAAGCTTGGCGTCCCTTAAAAGAGGGACGGACAAATAAATACTAAATTTGAATCTGATTAAATTTTTTCAAAAATTTCTTTATTCTGTTCACAATTAAAAAATAATAATTATCAATAACTGTTGTTTACATTTTAATCTAAATTAATATTATGACAAAAATTGTACACTTAGTTTTAAGACAATAGTTTAAATTTTTTTAAAATAATTGTACCCACTACATCACGAATTATTTTTTTTATATGATTGTATAATTAAAGAATTTCACTATTATCACTAAAGGCTACACTCACTCAACCAACACGCTCTAAGTTTTTAAAATACGTCATTGTATCTAGTTTGCAACACATGACACTTGGTTTCTATTTCTACTAAACGTTATAATCTTGTTGATAACTTTTTTAAATTAATAATAATACGAGATATAGACTGCACGATGGGGGTAGTAAATTGGAAGACGGAATTCCATTGATAACGTCTCGCATTCCATTCCCCAATGTTGTATGAATGTATTTCAAGATGTGAATGGAGCTAAGTGTATACTCTAAAGACCAACAGGTTTTATTTTACAGCCTTCTACATCACATTGGCAAATTTTACATCTCACCCAGCAGCCGAACAAGTAATTGCTTTTTATTTATTAAAAAATAATGCAGATAACCTTGCTTTTCGCATTTAATGCACTGAACTCTTAATTTATTTTGTTCTGGTAACACAACTTGCAGGTGATCATTTTATACATTATAATTTGTGCAAGGACAACTTACTTGATTTTTTTATTGTTGGAACGTTGTTATTTATAAGAGCAATGTCTCGTCAAGGTTAAGATATTATAAAATGCATAAGTGTTTTATTTTTACAAAAAAAAAGCGAACAACACATACATAAAATGTATAAAAATTCCTTCTACATTTTATTTATCAAACAAATTGCAATTAAAATTTATTTAAACAATTTTAATAGTAAAGTTTAATTTCTATTATGAATACGTCAGAAACCAATTTCCGACGATCTTAATTAAATGGCATACAAAATAGAATATATTTTTTTTAGATTCTACTAAAAAGACACTACGTTTACTGATTATTTATCTAAAACTGTTTTTTAGGAACCCAAAAAAGTTCGTTTTGAAACGACAACGACGTTGGAACTAATCTAACAACGCATTCTTTGGATAATATTTTTAGAAACTGCGACTGCCTGAAAGTTAATTAGCGTTAATTTAATTTAATACTTTGTTGACTTTCTAAGGCATGAGCCTTTTTAAATGCTATACTTATAAAACTGACTTCGTTTAACCCTTTTACGCTTTAAATTGCACCGCATTAGCCGTTTTATTTTTAAATTAAGTTAGATTGAATTCTATTTGTTTTATTATAGTAATTTTATTTGCCATTACTTAAAATTTTTGATTTTTTTGATTCTACAGCATTCCAAAAAATTTAAATACGCGTTCCATTTTAAAATTATTTTTAAATACTCTATATTATACCTATAGGTATATAATTTGATGCTTATGTGCAAATGGTCATTAGTACATATTTATTCTGCATTACAAAAAAAATTACACATCCTTTCGACTAGCCCATCCGGCGTATTTTTTGAAACCAGTTTCCTTATTTGCGTAGAAATTGTAAGAAAAATCCAGATGACCAAACCGGATATTTGTATTATCGTCTTTAAACAAGGCGAGAGGAAGGAAGTGTCTCGAAAACTAAGGTTCTGAACTTTGTTTAACGTACACCTTTTACAGTTTTTATGTGCGAATGTATGAAAAGATAAATACCTACTTAAATGTATGTATTAATAACCTATTATTACTTCAATGTGTACGGTTTAATATTTAAGTAAAGTCGCCTTAAATCCACTTAATTTCGATTTATTTACTTTCCAAATAAAAAGCTAGTAACACCTAATTATTTAAAGAACTCAATAGGTATTTAATCTTTTTAAAAATCAATTAACAAGCACGTGCAGTTTAAGCTGATTATGGGTTTTCTTTGTCTTATCAAAGATATTTTGATGGTCTTGAATGTTCCAACCCGTTGACTAAAAACATAGTACTTGGTATGTATTTAGTAACTATTGCTAGACTTGTGAACACGAGGATTTACTTTCTGTTACGTGTTTGAGCTTGCAAAAATTCATAAAAAGGACGTATGTGGTTACGTTATCGCAATCTATAAGCGAATCAATATTTACCAAGTGTTTTTACTCTACAAAATACATTTTATATAATAAGTTTACGTCATTATATAGTCTTGTAACAAAGAAGGTTAATAACACAAGCATGCATAATATGCAAGCATTTGTTCGATATAAAGGCTTCCAAGTTATTATAGTTTTCGTGTTTTTCACTTAATATTTAAAAAAAAAACCTTTTTATTAAGGAATTGTGTATGTGCAACCAATTTAAATAATAATTTTGTATAGAACATTATTTACTGATCGAGAGTAGATAGATACAAAATACCCGTAGCCATGCCCACAGATACAAGAACTCGTACGATGCTATTAGAATTCCAATGTTAAAAAACCAATTCTCCAATTTGTTCCGCCATTTTTGCTCGTTACAAGAACGAGACTAGATGAATTAATAAAAGTAACTCCAGGACTCAATTTCGTTTCTATAGTGTATGATGCAGAGTAATTTTAATACTTTAGTAGGTATTATCCGCATGTACGCCGGATATTTTATTTAAAATACCTGTTTAAATTAAGACCCGTAAGTAATTAAAGATTAAAAATTAGTATTTTGCGTAATTAACTTATCAAGGGAAATTTTAAACGTTTCAGTTTTAACTAACGGGTAACAATATATGTTTATGTAAACGTAGATTAAAACCAAGCAACACAATTGTATTTTATAAATAAAAATTGCGTTTTTAAGTAATACTATTCAACTTCGTTACACACGCTGAACACTTTTACGAAACGCTCAAGATTTTGTCTCGCTAAGTCAAGGCTGTACACATATTATATTACATTGTTCTCCTTATTAAAATTGTTGATTTATTACACAATTTCTCTTGGTTTCAAACTTAACGCTGGGTTTAAAGTTTTTCCTTTACATGAAATATTGTTAACAATGTGACTAAAATTGTTGAAATCTAGTTATTTTTCGTTATTTTAATAGTATCACAATGCGTCCTGTTCCTTTCTCTGAAGAGATATTTTATTTTTTTACCAACTCTAACGCTATTACTCTATTACTCTAACGCAAACCAACAATAATTATGTAGTCACATATGTTTATTCCGTTATTGACTCACATATTATTTATTTTATATACGATAAATAAATTCAATTAATATATACATTAAATCCAATTACCTTTCTGAACATAGAAATAAGTTAGGGTAAAAATTATGTATCTTACAATATCTAAAAAATCTCTTGTAGAAAGCTTGACCACTCCCGCCTCTTTGTTGTAGCTTTCGTAATGATAATTAATTAATAATAAAAAAAAAGCTACTGAGTTTTTATAAAAATGAATTCATTATAAGTAGACTATAAGATCAGTGATTTTAACAAAAAAAATTTTTTTTACATTTAAAAAAATCACTTACATAATTGTTAAAAACATTGCAGATCTTTGCGAGCAAAAATATTTTGCTTTAAATAATGAATTTGAAATTTACAGCGTCATTCAAAAAGTCTGCACCAAATTGAGAAAAAAAAATTATTATTGATTTCTCAGAAAATTTTATTCTTGATAAAAGTTGGTTTTAGGCCATGCACCAACTTTGATCAAGAATAAAATTTTTTGATAAATCAATAACAATATTTTTTTCCATTTGTTGCATAATTTTTGAATGATGTATATAACCAAATGCGTAAAAAATCTTAAATTTTAAATATAAACAATTTCGATCGGTTTGCAAAATCAACATGTAAAGAAAAACTTATTCAACCACGGAAGTGTGTTTTGTCTATTGTCTTACATCAATCAAGTCTAGCACCTTTACCCGCATGTTCGATTTTAAACAATTTTTATAATGGAGAATCTTTTCCGCCATCATAATTCGAATAGACATTTACTTTGGCTGTAACTGAAATTTACGATTAAATTAAACACTGAAACATTTATTAAAAAAATGTCAAGGTTAGTTTTCATATTTTAATAAACTTCTTATTTTTTGAGGAAGAATATAATTATGTAGGTATATTTATACTAAAAAATTATTATATGCCTTAAACAATGGTTTCTTGAGCTTTATGTTCTGTTTCTTTGTGATGTAGTTAGTTCACTGTTAAATTAATATAATCATAGCAAAGTTTGTTTAATTTGCAATTGTTTATTTCGGTCATTAAATTTCGATTTGCATTTAAACTAATTTTTGTTTTGTTTTGAGTAAAACCGAAATGGAATTTATAGCAATTTGTTCTCATTCATCCAATTTCAAGAGCATTCATTAGACTAGATGGGCCTCGAGATGTATTCGCTGTTAATTATTTAAATTGCATTAAACGTAATGTTACTGGTAAAGTTTTTTGTAACCAAAATGATATACAAAGAAATCGTCTAGAAAGTAATTTATTTTTTGTTGGATAGTATTTTACAGGAAATTACAGCAGCAATTTTCTAAGGCCATTACTAAATACCCGCAAGACGATAGCAAATGCTACATCATGTTGAAAAGATTCGAATAGCACAGCAAATTGTTAGCTGCGACTCGCCGCAAAAACCTCATGTCATTGCTCCTAGGCTAAAGTATGATACTTTCCTAGTAAGGACTTCGAGGCATGAGCTCATTTTGTGTTACTATATGAAACTGACTATTTCGAGTGTTATGATTTATTTTCGACAGTTTTTAAATTACCTTAAACTATGCATTAGCGTTTTTGTTATGTTTATTCACGTGATATTTATTAAAGAACTATTGCAGTTAATTGGAGCTTGTCAAAAAAATTTTGAAACCTACTTCTTTAAGTATTTCTTTACCTGAACTTTCAATTTCTCAATATTACTTAAAATTAAAAGCATTCATATGGAAATTGTTAATATATTATAATAAATCGTTAATAAAAATTGCATTCTTTCTTAATTATCCAACGAATCGAATAAATAAGAAAAAAAAAATTGTTTTGTTAGGTATATTTAAGTTCGTTATAAAAGTAATAGGTACATAAAACGTTTCTATTCTCAGTATGCAAACTAAGAATTGTTAATTAATCTTAATTATTAAGTCAAGTGAGCAAACATAATATCAGGTCCACACCATACACAATACATTTAGTCAAAACAACTATATCGATATTGCAAATGGTGTAACGATTGATAATAATTTATCAAGACACCGTTCTTGCCTATATCTTGTAGATAACATGGTTATTCTCAGAGCTCCTTGATCTGCAGAACTGGCTTGACAAGTTGGAAGTCGAGTTGTAAAAACAATCTTCATTCATTATTACAAACTACACATCCGGTTCATAATTCCTTGGAAAATCATTAACAAATAATTAACAGAATCTGATGGCTAACTAAAATTGGTGGAGGCTGGCTTTATCTGCATTTTTGAATTAATTAATTGACTAAAATATAAATTTTTAGCATATATTCAACAAGTCGACGAAGGAAATGATGTGGCTCGGATAGTGGTTATAATTATGTCCTAAGGCAATTTCGTTTTATGCAGACGTTTTTCGAAGAAGTTTTACCAATAAAAGTTAGGCTTCATCTAAAAATATATTTTACGATACCTGCATTACTTAAAAAATAGTATTAAAAAGAAAAATTTACTTGAATGTATTCACTCCTAAATAAATATCATTTGTCATTTTATGTTAAAGTTAGAAATTTCATTCTTAACAAATTAATGTGCTTTCATATCGATTATTTTATGAATCGCTGCTAATTTAAATACGAATAACCCACGCACATAAATTTACATATTTTATTATTTCGTACGTTAAAAATTAAATTATTCACGCATGTAAAAAAAAACATTTTCCTAGTACATCTGCTGTCAATGTTACGGACGAACAGCTGTACCTAAACACATTAAATTTATTTCTCTTCCATCATTACATGAACCTGATACTTGCGAAGAAGTTGATGATAGATGAATGATCATCAACCACAAATATATGGACAGGTTGGTTTTGTTAAATCCGTATATGGAATTAACATGGAGACATTACGGGCTTCTTAGACCTGAGCTGAATCGAGTCAAGCTGGGCATTTATGAGACGAGCGGTTTATTGACCTTTTTCTATAAAAATAAGTAACGATCACATCGAGACTACTCATCGCTGGAGAGTATCGATCGTATTTAATTAGTGATGTGAGTAGTTCCCATATTATACTCGCATTAATAACAAGTTATTTCAAGTTTCATACTAGTTTATAAACATTCTAGTACGAGGAGACGAAAATAAAACTAGTATGACTTTCAATACTGTGTGAACTGCAATATTAATGTATCATTTATCCATCATTTTCAATATTAATGCCTTAATAACAGACAACTGATAGTTTATATCAGTTTATATGCCATTATACACGGAAACAACTTGGCACTTAATGCTTACCTGTAACAATATAAAAATGTGAAAAATATCATTGGAACTTCTATTTTAGATCTGAAAATGATTTATGTTAAACCAATAATAACGTTCTTCGCAGCTATTTCGCATTGATATCCATTGCAAATCTAATAAATCATAGCAACATTACAGATTTTAACTTGCGATTGCATTTATTTTCTAGCGCAATTTTACATACTTATTTATTATATGAGTTTTATTGTTATTTACGCCTAATGAATCTTAGATACCGTTGCGAGCATAATCAAATGTGGTTGCATAAGAACTTTTTGCGCAGCTTGCTGTATGTAACTAATATTTTAGTTTTTTAAGTTGCTGATAGATCACACGGATTTGTTTAAAACTTATTTTCCTTATATTATTCCCTGGAAAATACCGTTAACTCTTTCCAGTATACACGGTAACAAACATCTTCCACGTTACATAAGTAACTTTGTTATTGTAACAATTAGATATTCGATTATATTAGCAAAGAAAGAATTATATAATTATAATGAATATCGTTTAATAAATCAATCAGTGTCGTCGTCCTTTTAAGAAAATTGCGAAACACGGATAAAATTACCAAATTTTCAAAGATAAATATTTAACTGCGACAGTAAAAACAAAAGCGTTGATAGGTAATTTATAGATAATTTTATGTAAATTATGACAAAACGATTACTATTCATTTATTCAGATCAAACTTCATTTTTTTAAATGAAAACTGTGGTATAATCTTATCAAGAAGATGATTTTTTCTTATTTTTGATATCGTTAGTAAAGTTTTATTTTCGTTGCTATACCGGGTGATTCAGTTTGACTGTCGCACCCCTATAACTTTTTAATTATTAAAAATAACCCCAGCAAACCTTATATTTTTGGAAACGGCGACAAATTCTTTATTAGATGATGTGCATTTGTTATCTCTACGATGACGCATGTCAAATCCGCGATAGGCAACTGTTTTTTCTTAAATTACATAGTATACATTTTTTTGTTGATTCGGATACAGAATTTAATTCTGAATCCGACCATGTATTAAAAAAGCATGCATACATAAGAACATTTTCGAGAAAAATCAGTGCAAAGTTTATTGAAATCATAGCAAACAGTCTATTTAACATTAAAAAAAACGATCAAATCTTAAAAATTTTACTATAACTACCGCCCTTCGCGTGCTCTATTTGTAACTGCTTGATTGTAATTAAAGTGTAATTTTTTATGTCAACGTTTATTATTTGTTTTTATTTTTATTAAACATTAACTTTTAATACATTTGCATTGGTAGTTATAGTAAAATTTTTAAGATTTGATCGTTTTTTGTTATGTTAAATAGACTGTTTGCTCTGATTTCAATAAACTTTGAACTGATTTTTCTCGAAAATGTTCTTATGTATGCATAGTTTTTTAATACATGGTAGGATTCAGAATTAAATTCTGTATCCGAATCAACAAAAAAATGTATACTATGTAATTTAAGAAAAAACAGTTGCCTATCGCGGATTTGACATGCGTCATCGTAGAGATAACAAATGCACATCATTTAATAGAGAATTTGTCGCCGTTTCCAAAAATATAAGGTTTGCTGGGGTTATTTTTAGTAGTTAAAAAGTTATAGGGGTGCGACAGTTAAACTTAATCACCCGGTATATGTCTTTAATGATTTTGTGATATTTGTGATTATTGTATCGTAATTATTTGTAATACTGTCTTTTAAAGGGTGTTTGTTTTATTCGGCATTGGTTACTTGTTATGGTTAAATAATTTTAATATTTATGTCTTTTAATGAGGATCTGACAAACTGAAAAGCTTTTATAAAATCCATAGCACATGTTGAAACAGACAAGCATTTACTCAAAGTACCTATATTTCTTTTCCTTCTTCTTATTCTTACGCCTCTCTACCGTTACATGTGAGGCTTTTATTTCTTCCTATGTATGTGTGCTTGTATGCTTTCATCTATCCTTTTTTATCTTTAGCTAGCTCTCTAACGTCATTCCATTTGATGCCTCTATTTGTGGCAGCTTCTTTAACCTCCTCATTCCAAGTTTTCCTTGGTCTTCCTTTTTCTTTTTTCCTTCAGTTTACGCTTCCCTGGGCAACATATCTTCTCCCATTCTATCCACATATCCTGGCCATCTTAGCTGCGCCTCCTGAATGCTCTGTTCTATTGGTTTTTCTTTTAAGTTTTCTCTATGGGTTTCGTTTTCTACTTTGTCACTAAACTTTTTACCTTGAATTTTTTTTCAAAAACTTCGTTTTTATAGTTTTGATATGGCTTTTTTTTTTGTCGTGGTCCATGATTCACAACAATAGATTAGGATGGGATTAAACACTTTGTGTTAGATCTGTACCTTCGTTTCTTTGAGTATTTTTCTTTTTACACTGTTTCTTTGTCGCTATAAATAGCCCATCCAGGCTTAAAATATGTTTAATATCCTCCGGGCTAATGACCATGATATATTTAATACAGGAAAAATAAGGATATCGTATTTACCGGAATACAGTGTGCTTTTGAATGTAAAACAATGGTAAAAGATATTTTTTAAAATAATTTGATTGTCACTTCTAATTAGATTGAAAAAAAAAGTTAAATAAAACATAAAACGAACAGTATAGGAAAAAAAAAGATGTATATTAAATTCAGATTTATACACATACTCACCCTTCTATAACTTCTAAAAACAAAAAAGCAAATCTCACCCCAAATTAATGTAAAAAAGTACTAAACATTCTTTAAAAATGAAATAAACAAAAATAATTAAAAGTTGCAATTCTCCTAGAAGCAAATTCGTTTTAAAGCAGCAAGTGTACAAAATAATTTACAAATATGTTCAAACTCTATAGGTATGACGCTAATGAATATGCATTCTTGAAGAGTAGAAACATGTTATTTGTAAACCTTAGTTTAGCTTGACTGCGTTTTGAAAATGCACCTAAATTGAATCCGTTACGAATTACATAACATTTAAATCATTACGAAAACAAAACGCACTTACAAATTCAACAGTAGTCGTATACTATCACGTTTATGTACTCGAATAGGAGTGGCAATATCGTGTAAGTTTGTTTTTAAATTAAGTACACTTACCTGATAACTCACGGTTATATGAATAAACATCAAAATAAATTATAAATAGCTACGGTAATTACATACACGAATTTTACAAAATATACGATTATTTGTTGGTCAATTTTTATATCATGCTTCCTGTTGGATTTAGACTAATTGCTGTAAATAATTACATCGCATGCTTATTTATTTAGATTACTTTAAAATCATGCAGAGCATGTAAAAATATATGTTATAACTTGCAAGGTGTGATAAATTATATAAATATTTTAAACAGATAACAATGCTAGTACACAATCATACATTCATCGCTAATTTAACATGATGGAGCACCAGCAGACATCCGATATTATATGCAATATATCTTACGAGTTTCAGGGCACTATAAACAACTTGTATATTAAAAAAAAATTATTATACACTAAATATACAAAACAAACATACTCAGCGTAGACAAAGATCACACAGAAGAATTAGTTTTTTAGCTATATTTAAGCCTAAATTACCATTAATTATAACAAAAACACATAGTACTTATAATCCCAGCTGTGTAGTCACCAACACGTACGAATGTGAGGTATTTCTTTTAAGGTTCTTGACTTTACTATAAGTCGAGCGTCTTTTATAGGGTGTTAATCTTGCTACTTTTTTATTTGTTTGTCCACACATGGTAAATAGTAAAATAAATTGGCAGAGCGCAAATTGCTTATTAAAAGAATGTGTCGAGTGGTAATATTATTTGTTATAACTGGCCATGACTTTTTTACAATTTTTACGCAGTAAAAAGAAATACATTGTTAAGTGAATATACTAGAACTCCTCTGAATTGCATAGGGAGATCAAGCCAACTTATTTTTAATCACTATGCAGTGGTTAACACTATAAGAAGCAGACCAATATGTACTTACATGTAAATCGTAACCGCATATTTAAAAATAGTTAAATATGTAACAGTTATTTATTCATTATTTAAAGATCATGCATCGTTACTATTTTTAATTAATCTTTTCTGTATTCGAAATAATTTTGGTACCTGTGTATGAATAAAACTATCTCTTAATTCTTAAGGGCAACAGCAGTCGGCGCGTATGAATTCAAAGTACATTTTTCTGACCCGTATTTAAAATGATTATTCAGTCGGCTCTTTGACAATCATCGTGTGAATCCAGACCGTCTTTATACAGTCATGTTCTCGTCTGATTACATATGAAAAGACATATTTACAACGCGTATCTAGCACTTACTATAATATTATTTGTTAAAGTAGTCGACAACCGCGTTGTTGAGAATATTTTAATTCTTTGTTTTTCAAAATTACAAACAAGTGGTAGATTTCAGTAAACAGCTTCTTGAAAACAGCAGTTGAGTATTACGCAGTCTAGATGCTGGTATTTTATTAAAATATTTTTTAATTTAGCTTCACCGAAATGTAGTTAATAGAACAAAAATAAGGCCAATTTAAAAGCCGTAAAATTAAAGTGGCAAATTCAATGTCGGTGTCGTTAAACTCATGGTTTTAAAATTTTCAAGATAATCGAGAAAAACGTTTTTCACCCAAGCAATGTTCGCCGTCGATATCTTTAGTGATTTTGTTTTCCCTTTTGTAGAAATAATTTAATTACCGTGTGAATACTGATTGTATCTTGACTCTTTCACAGAGTTCGTGGTTTATTTTCGAAGTGTCCATGTGTTTACAGGTGATAGTACAGGATAAATAGAAAATTATTTGTAATCAGGGCTAATATCCTATATGCAACTTTCATTCATGTAGAGTTGGTATTCTTGGAAATCCCGTGTGTTAACCACTAACGATGTTATTAGTATAATTGGCTATCACATCACATTCAAACAACGACTTAATTATCAAATGCATGTATGCACTTTTTTTAAAACATTGTTTATTGCATTTAAGAAAATTACATCGTGGTAAATAAAAAGGAAATCGAGTTTGTTGCTTGCAAAGCACATTTAAATAATGTTTTTCCTGTGTCGCTTAGATAAAACGGACTTGCTAACGCATTTCTTCTAAAAAAATGAATATTTATAGCTTACGAGGCTTACCTAACGATAAGTGCAGACGATAAATGCAAGCAGTGCACGTGCATTACCCTTTGACAGAGCTAACAAAAACACAAATGCAATCGTAACACTGCATAATGTATTAATTAAAAAGAGATGGCCGGTAAACGTGACGCAAAAATACCGTTTAAAAAAACATTCCAAAAGATATAGCCACTCTTAGAGAACTTCCGCTCAAAAGACCTCCACTTCCGTTTTCAAGACTGAACATCTCATCACGAAAATTGAACACATGTGGACTAAATCATGGTTTTAATATATAGAACATCTGAGTGGGACTTTAAACAGTTTAAAACTCACGGGAAGATCCTGGTTTGATTTCCGGGTCTGACTTTTTACATTTTTTTTTCAAACTTAACGACACGTTTTTGGCTTGTGGTTTTCTAAAATAACATCTAGGGGCGTTTTTATTAACCACTGAACGGCAGACGGTTTACATTTTAACAATCGTACATATTGTAGGGACACCTTAATTGCAAATTTTAATATATTCGCGCAGTTTTAGGTTTTTTATAGTAAATTTATGTGTAAGTTTTATTTTAAAGGACGATTACCATAACCAAATGTACATTACGAATTTGGATACAAATGCAAATAAATTTGTTTATTAATACGCCTGCACTTGTCTGTGTCGGTAATACTTGAAAGAATGTGGTAGTCATTATTGTAATAATCTCTTAAAATGTACTCCATTGTAATAGCGGTCCAAAAATGGCCTGAATAATGAATTATAGCCCATGGCACCCACCATAAATAAATTCTTTTACAGTGCAACTAAGGGAAATCTGCATTTATAACTGGTTTATTTTAGGTTAATAAATATTAGCATCGCAGGTAGGGTGTCATGTCTTTATTATGAAATATAAAAAAAACAATCGAGCTAAATTTATCATCATCAAGTTTCGTACAAATATTTCTCGGTCCTATTATTATGAACACTACTATACAGGGTGATTCAGTTTGACGGTCGCATCCCTATAACTTTGTTATTTTAAAAAAAAAAACCTCTATTAAAACTATATTTTTGTAAATCGTGGAAAATTCTCTATAGAATGACGTTCAAATGTTTTTTTTTCTACAATGACTTGTCAGACTGGCGAAAATCAACTTTTTTTTGGAAATTACACAATAAAAATTTTTTGTTGATTGCGATTTAAATTCTAAATCCAATAATGCATTAAATAATAAGCATACATGGAAAAAAATTTGAGAAAAATTAGTTTAAAAGTTATTTATTATTTTTTACAAAATCGTGTTTGACTAGACAAAACACGGTCGCTTAAGTAATTGACAGTTTATAACTTATCCAATCGTGTTTTATTATTTTTCGACGAAAAATCTATTTTGTGAACATTAAATTAAAACGCCTTAAGTAAACATTAACAGAAGCAAATTGACAGAAGGTCCATTTTCAATTTAATACAATATAATGATTTTTCGTCGAAAAATAATAAAACACAAAGACTAGTTATAAACTATACTACAGCGTACGTGTTTTTTTTAGTTAAAGACAACGCTTTTGTAAAAAAAATAATAAATAACCTTCAAACTAATTTTTTCTCAAAAAAATTCCCACGCATGCTTATTTTTTTAATGCACTATCAAATTTATAATTTAATTGTCTATCAGAATTAATAAAAAAAGTGTACCATGTTATCAAAAAAAAAGTTGACTATCGCTAGTGTGACATATTTAATCGTCGAAAAAACATTTGAACGTCATTCGATAGAGAATTTTCCACGAGTTACAAAAATATAATTTTTATAGAGGTTTCCTTTTAAAATAACAAAGTTATAGGGATGCGACAGTCAAACTAAATTACCGTGTTATGAGTTTTTTTTTACAAACAATAGTAAATTATGATTAAATTTTTTAAACAGATATTTGCAGTTGACCATTTTGGAACCTCGGGTGTCATGTTGTTCCGATTTCTGATAAATGTTACTGGAAGAAATTTCTTTCAAACGCATCTACACAAAATTGTAAAAAATCGAGATATTCAGTGTTTAAATTTAAAAAAATACAATCATAAACAATACATTACATTTGTATAAATCTAGAAATATTTTGAGTTATATATAATTTTTGTTAAAATGTTTTTATAAGGTATGTGTAAAATTCAGTTTATAAAAGCACGTAGCTGTTTAAAGTCCATCAACATTTTTCAAATTGTTTATAAACAAACTGCTGCAACGATTGTTAAAAATATCAAATTGAATAATATCATATCTAGAGTTGTAACCTAATCTCATTGTTTACATAACTGATAAAGTACAGAAAAGTATAACAAGGTAATAGTTTATCAACATTAGGTATACACACATTTTAAAACGAAAACAATATTTTTAGAATGTACGGTCCCAAGTTCGATATCATTTTCTGTATAATCCAGATTTTGAAATAATTTTAAATCTACTTTTAATTTCACCAAGTTTGTTCGCTTCAATATTAAGTAACCGATTCACCTTAACGCAAACAGCAGTCAACCTATGCTAAAGCATAATTTACTGTAACTAATTTTTCCCCTGCAGGTAGATTATCTGTAGAAAATTGCAAAGATTGCGTAAAAAGCAGCTCTCTAGCGTAAAACATGCTACATGGAGTTTACATCCATTCAAATATTAAAAGTTCACGTCCGATATTGCAAGATACAGTAGATGCACTAATGCTGCATGTTGAGCAGAGAAAAAAATGTATTCTCTTTAAGGTGGATATAATTAAGTAACTAACCTTCACGCTCTTACGACAAATACTCGATTAATACTTTGCACAGCCTTGCGTTTCATCAACCTCAGGCATTTTCTTAGCACCTGCTCAGAGTTATGTGAAAAACATTGCTACTGTAAAGTTAGTAAGCAGCTAGAACTTAGTAAAAAGTAATTAAACCTTAAAATTAGACTTTTTTACATAAAAACAATTAATACAAAAACATTAATTATATATTTTCCGCCATTGTGAACAAGAAATAATGCAAAATTAAATAAACAGATACATTATTTATGATAAATACACTGTGCAAGCACATGGTTTATTTACCTTTGTAGTTAGATTTTGATATTTTCTTACATTTAATGCGCAATTGGTTCCGTAATTTCAAGAAAAAGATACTATAACATAAATTAAATGATCATATAGTAATTAAAATGTACGACCGAGCAAGTGTAATGTGTTCTTTCGTTGAATTGTAAGTAATTTGCTACGTTTATTAAAGCTCATAGCGGTACGTTGAAGTTTTAGAGTTAGATAAAATTATTTCCATATTCTGACATATTAACACCCCCTACATTAGTGGTTCCCAACCGAATTTTTGAACCACAAAATGAACAAACATGTTTTTTGCACCACCACTAGGGATGCAATATTTCACTTTAGAACCTAGCGTATTATTTTTATGTTAAATGGATATTATTATTAACGTAACCCTAAGTAAGAGACAGTCTTGTACAAAATAAATATAGAACAAAACTCTTGGAAATCATTTAGTTAGAAGGATATGGGAAAAAGAACCGAGTCACAATTTTTTCTTGCCGATAAAGAAATATCGCTGTGTAAGTTACAAAGTGTAACATTTGTAATTATAAGAATTGCGTACCATCATCACAACTTTACACATCACCAGTGGCACGTTTTCTATAGTTTGAGTACTGCAGACCTACATCATTTATCTCGATGTGTAGCTGTCGTAAAACAACAGTTTACGTAATATATTGAATTTTCGGTTCTTTTACACCATTGTGCACGTCAAAAGGTCAAGTGCTGCCCCTATGGGATGAAATGTATATTTTACGAAGTTATTCTTAAACAATCCTCTATCAATACCGTGGTCAGGCGAGCCAACACGACTCTAATGGCTGTAATTGTTTGACAATGCCACGCTGGTGTTCCCACGCTTCTGTATAAGACATCTGTTGTACACTATGAAGTGATGTTAACACACATGGCATAGTTGTACAAGACACTCACGAGAGTGAACTTGTAAATTTAATTTCTTTATCACGGATTACTATATGCATTTGCACATTATCTAGGTGACAATGTTTTCTAGTGGAATCTGTCTATATTGGCATGGATACTAAGAAAACAAAATTGTAGGTAGTCAAATACAGAAAAAATAAAAGAATCAAGAGCAGTAACAATATCAACTGAGAATTCATGATACTGCGACTTTCTTAGAATTCGTACGATAAATAATGTCAAACTTATTTTAACTACATTTAAACCAAGATCCATTCATTGGAATGTATTTTAATTGGTTATAAACTCATTTTGATACAATTTCAATACTAGTTGAGTTACCAAATCAACAAATTTCTGATTGGATAATAAATTTGAAGGATTTTTGTGTTACATTAAGTAAAATAATTATTTCAGCCATAATAATTCGAAAACATTAAAATTAAAAAAAAAAGATTTTGAAAAAAATGCTTACAACCTAATAAATCAAGTCGGTTAACAAGGCCATCAAATCAAAAAGTCAATCAGAAAAGATTATTATTCGCAGGCCTATCAATACTTTAAAAGGCAAATTAAAAATTTTAATCTTCAACCACATTAACAATACATATTTTTAAAACTCTGCAAAAATTTAACGCGAATTTAAAGAAACTGGTTCCATATAGCATAGCTTATTATACCTTTTTTAGTTGTTTGCAGTGTTCCTTTTATACACTTCGATATTACTATCGAATTTAGTTGACATGTTGCGAACTTCATTTAAGCTCTTCAACAATGTGGTCTCAAATAAATAATGTATGTCTGACAAACCCGAATAAGAACGCTATTTGTAAAAAGAAATAATAAACCGTCTTATTGTTTGTATATGCAGAAAATGATATAACATACGCGCCACATAAATATAAATATGACCATGCTGTCGGCTGTTAACAGACACCATCTTGTATGAATACAAGATGTATACGAGTTCTGAATACGATTAAAATTTAAGATCGGTTTCTAAAACTCGGCAAACAATTTTCGACGTACACTTTTTGTAACGCATACCTAAATATATTACTTAAACGCAAAATACAGTCAATTAGTTTAATTTAAATTAAACAAGCGGGCGGGTTTTTAAATATTTGCATAACAAGATACCAGAGTTTCAGGAGCTGAAACCGTTCCGTTTGAAATCTAAACATAATTATGGATTACAGTGAAATTAAGGCTATTAAGAGTAAGAAGCGCTGCTGGATTACAGACTGGGTCACAGGGCCAGTATGTGTCAAGGGTCAATTACCATCAGTATGCAAGAGAGTAGAAGACAAACCGCTGTTAGTATGTACCAAAGACGTTTTAACTGCCCATCGTAAACATTGTCTCATCACAAGGCTATTTATATAATATTTAAAAATGAAAAATATTTATACGTCTTCCATCGCTTGTTAGACCCCGTAATTCAAACTCATATCCTCCAAATATAATAAGATGTATAAACTGTAACCAAGTCATCGGAATATTCAAGCAATAAAACTTAAATTTTTAGTAAAAACCATGTTAAAATATTACACACATTTGCCAAAATTGGCATATCTAATGATAAAACAGGAGTATAAAGACCGGATGTCGGATGTAAATAATAACAATAATTAACACGCAAAAAAAGTTATTTCGATTAGTAAGTCAATTTTCGTGCTCTAACGAGTATTCCAAACGGTGACACATTAGAAAAAATGACACTGAATTGATCATTTTAAAAAATACGTAATTAATAATGTTTTTTTAAACGTTTCTCTAAGTTTTCAGACGTTTGCTTATTTAGAAACTTCTTAAAAGGTACATGCAAAAAATTTAAAATTTAGATGTGTGTCGAAACGTATTTTTCTTACAAAAATTGTTAGCTTTCAGCTCCTTCAGCACTATTTATAAAACGATGTAAAACACATTACAGTTTTCGATTACATAAAACTCATTAAAAACTGAACATAGAGCGAATTCATTTGAATGCTATTTCTGTTTAATCCTGCACCAATAATTGCGAAATTACACTATTATCGTATATTATCTTAGATAACTATCATCGCCTATATCCTATTACAATTTAATATTGTCTTGTCCGATAACTTGGCTAAATGATGATGGTTTTTGCAAGGTAATAAAATGCGCTTATAACCTTTCAATGTAGGACGATTATTACAACTTATGGTATAAACAATTAAAGTTTATTTCGTCATCCCACGCTATTTAATATTTTTTTAATACAACATTATAATAACCATTATTTGATTTCCAGATCATCCTTGTATGTATGAAATTACATTCCATTGCAACAAGAACTATGCACAGTAATAATTACCAACAGTTTTTTTTTAAATAAAGCATCACACTCTGTAGCAGATTTTGTAAATGTGCCTACCTGCGCAGCACTGTTCCATCGACATAAGACGATATAGGTTTGTGAAAAGGGACTCCAAAAAGGTTAACATAGGTCGAATTTGGGTCGTGTAGGTGTAGAATTTTACTCACACATGTGGATATGGGGTACGATTTCTACATTTTATCGCTCACATACATAAAAAAACGTCTCACAAGGGAATGGTTGCGTTTTATGGAAAAAAGAGCACATGTTGTTATTTATGTAGGTACTTGGACCCTTATATACCTGTTTGAATTATTAAACGCGTTTTTTAAAATTAACAAATGTGAGTATAAATCGATCGTTACAACACGCATTAATATTGGTATATTACGACCACAATTATGCCCTAATTTTTGGCAACTAAAGTATGGCCTTAAAAAATATAGTTTTCAAAATATTGTTTAAAATTATGTGTTTGCTAGTAACTGTATGTGTATAGGTTGCTGTGCACAATGCACTATCATGAAAAAGATTGATTAATTTTTATTCAGGAAACAATTTACAATTACTTGCTGTTACTTATTTTTTATCCGGGAAAACTTTTTTTTAACTATTAAGTAATTACTTCAGAATACAAATATTTTTGTTCATAATACAGTCTTGCACTTCGCTAAATATTAACAAAATTTATAAAGCACGCGATATAAATAAATCCGCTACAAAAAAAGATAGAGTGATAAATTATCTTAATCGCTCTACTTTAGAACAAATACAATAAAAATAAATCCAAGTTCATAACATTGCGAAGAAGTGAATGTTTTCTTATGTAAATTTAGTCGCGGCATCCGGAGCAATACGTTTATATTTTGTACACCTACACATATTTCAAACTGTAAGCAGTAACAGAAATACGACAGAACATGCAAGGTACAAGGAAAGGTACGTATCATATCATCTACTTAATGGCATTGGTGTTCAGGTAACCGTGAAGTACTCGGCTGCGGTTTGGCCTCTCGTGGTTACCCACAACACTCAAGAATGTTATGAAAAAGTTTACCAAAACTTGTATATTACTTTTAAATGTTCTATATTTACGTCAAGGGTGCATATACAGGGTGTCCCAATCGTCTATTTTGTAAAACATTTGTAGTTTTAACGCAACATCAGGGCTTTGCAGTTGGCTATAAATTATTGGAAGCATCATAACCTTGATTGAAACACGCAGTTGGGTTTTATCAAAATAATACCGTTTGAAAATCTTTGATTTATTTTACCATTACAGATATTCCTAATTATTTAAAAATTAAATCTTAATTGTATCGTATATTTTAAAAAGTGTTTTGTATCTCACTATGATATACAATATTTTTATACATTAACGCTACTCTTCTGGAAACAAATTGTAAAGAAAGGCTAATTCGGCAGTAACTGAAACAATTAATCAACAAAGGATACAGTGTTTAAAACAAAATAAAGTTAAGATGCTTGTGTTCATCTATGCGTTAATTTAAAATTTAACCATAATATTATGCTTTTATGCTGTTTTTCTGTTATACTAAAGAATGCTCTAAAACTTGCAGAAACATACAGGGTGATTGATTGGCATTTGTTGTCATTTTCAAGGCTTACTATTTAATAATGTTACAATTTCTCTTCTCTATCAAAAATTCTCAATACCTCGAAAATTGTTGCAGATAGGTATACGAAACGCTAATACAGATTGATGTAGAATTTAATTTTGCATCAGAAAATGAAAAAAAAATTGGGCATTGTATTTGAAAAAAGGAGTTTTAGTGGTCTGAAGTTGTATTAAAAGAAAAGAAAATTTTGGACACCCTGTGAGTAATTATTGCAAAAATTTCAGGATGAACTCCAAGGTTTCTTCTATGCATGGTCTAAATTTAAGCGTTTCCTCTTCAAAAATGGCGGTGGTAGATAATATTAAGGGATCACGATGAAAATCAAAAAATTTTCATAAAAGTACAAAAATCTAAAAAACTACTGCACTTAGGTATAATGAATGCTATCAAAAGTCCCTCTTAAATAAAGTGTTAATTCCAAAAAACATCTTGAAAATATTTTCATTAAACAGATCATATGCCATTATGGTCACAACCAAAATTTCAGATCAGTTCCCTTTTTCATTCTTCATACATTTATAATGCCCGGTCCCAATCAATCACCCTGTATTTTGTTGAAATATTGTAGAAGAAAATAAGAGATAATAGCTTAGCATGTTTAATTAAACGCATACAGATATTACATCTTACCATGGGCGTCCGCGGGAGGGGGGGGAGTGGGACACTTGCCCCCCCCGGGATCGAGTAAAAATGAAATATGTCAAAGTACGTGTAAAAACAAATCATAACAATTAAAAAATAAAATAAAAATTTATATATATTATTAATTGTCTCTATGCTTTGCCCCCCTGGAATTTTTTCTGCGAACGCCCATGCATCTTACATTGCTTTCGCATTGTACATTGTGCTTGTGTTATTTTAGTAACGTGAAACGAACATTTTTATCAGTATAAACAAAACTGCTATTTTTTATTAGGTAAAATGTATTCGTTGATTAGGTACTGCTTTGATTGTCTTCAAATTTTTATTCTTGTCAATTGTTTATTAAATTATTGTTTTTATGCATTATCTGTGTGTTTACAATAATTACAAACCGTTGATAGAAACCAAGTATTGTGATTAAATTTTATCCACAAAGTATTAATTTGCTTGTTTGCTTTTTTACGGAAATGCATTTTCCGTATCTTCAATTATTTTGGAATTAACTTACCTTGATAAAAAAAGATAAGAATGTTCAAATTACTCAAAATTAAAACTTGATTTAGTTCATTATTATTAGGTACTTTAATTTCTCTACATCGTGTTTTAAGTTTTATTAATTTAATATAATATAGTTACACTTCCAGAAAACGGTTTTACAATGCAACCTGGAAGAACCTGTGAGAACGATGTAAATATTAGCAAAAAAACATTTATACCTCATTTAAAATATTAACGTCCTAATAAACTTGTAAATGTGTGATGTCACCACAAATAACACCCAATAATTTTTATAAGTTCTGAGAAGTAAAGGATAAATAAAGAAGTATCAAACACTTCTTTCTGATTATAGGCTATAAGTTTATTCAGATATTTGCTGTGTCTGCTACAAAACCAAAAATAAAATTAATAGAGTAAATGTGAATAAAAATCTGAAATCTGTGTTTATTTTTACATGAAAGGTTCACACACTTATCAGTGATTTCTATGCTTCTCGATAATTTACATAATTACTCTAAATAAATTGCATCCACACAGTTCCCACACTGAATATGTAGAGTGTGTATCGAAGAGATGCCTCTCGTTAGTCTGTTTTTTAAATACTTAAAGTTAATTATAAGCGAGCTGTGATTGCACTTCTATATTAAAAGTATTGCTCTTAAAAAACCAAATTTGATCATAATGTGTCTTTAAAACAGTATTTTCATACTTACGTGCTATAATAGTTATTTATGTATCAAGGCCAAAAAGTACGTTTTGGCCGAGGTGCATATTACATTTTTTGTGCGATCGAATTAAAAACAATTTAAATTTTTAGTAATTTTCAAAATTATAGGTTAAAAACTACGTGACATTCTGTCACTGACAGATGACGGCGTATGTACTGCATTACCGGCCCTCTCCTTAGCAACGGCCGTAAAAGTTACTTTTCAGGCCGTTGCTAAGGGTAACGGCCTGAAAAGTAACTTTTACGGCCGTTGCTAAGGATAGGGCCGGTAATGCAGTACTTTATGGTTGCTAACGCGTCCGTCAAACAGCTGTTTCTAGTACGATCGCACAAAAATTCATTTATTAAGAATACATTAAGCTGTACTGATGCTGGTTAGCGTACAGTTTAAAAAGCATTTTGTTGTTAATATCGCAACAGCACGCAATTTAAAAATTAGTGTTAGGTTAATAAGCTAAAATTATTTCTTTTTAAGTCGTTTCGTGAAGCTATTTGTATGAAAATATGATTATGTTTGCTAAAATGTCGATCATTTAGATTTAAATATAGTTTGCGCTCAAGCAAGATATTTACTTGTGTGCATAACTATTAGGTACTTACGAAAAGTTTAAGTTAAAAATTGATTTTTAGTTACCCGTAGCGATTATGTACGCATTATATTTAGAACAAGTCGCGTTTTCCTCATGGAGTATGGGGGTGCAACTTTATTTGATGATTTTATTCAACTTACATTATCGACTCTCATTTGGGCAATGTGAATTTGTTTTCGTCGTACGATAACTACCACAAAGTAAAAACTATCAATTTCCGACGTCAGTTTGAATGGAAGCAGAATTGTTTATTACAAAATACAGTTTTCACGGAAATTGGAACATTTTATTTTCCAGAAATATCTGTTCGTTCAGTATGGATCTAGTTTTAGTCATAGTGTAACACGTGTATGCTTCAAAAACCAATAATTTTCATTGTTCAATTCTACAGTTGGCTAAATGTAATCACGTTTAATTTTAAATACCAAGACAATTTAACAAACCTAGATATACATTATAGAATGTTGCGCGCACAGGTTAATGTCTTAGAGTCATCAATAAACATTACATTTGTTTCTCAGTCAACAAACAGGAATTACTTAAGATATGTAAAACGTAGAAGATAACATTTATTACTAACAAATATTAGTTACTTATGATTTTTTTAATATTGACTGTGTATGTATGGTGATGTATGAAATATTTTTGCTATTTACAATAAGTTGCTAGTGCCATTTTACAGTAATTAGATAACTGAAACGTATCAGTAAAATGCAACAATGAAAATGCAAATAAGAGTATTTTTGTTAGCATCATCAGCAAAATACGAGTATAATGAACAGACGCACGGTACATTCTTATCGTGGCATGTTTATTATGTATTAAATTACAGTGATAAATAAGTCTTACAATTCTGTTTAACGAATGAAATATTAAACATTACTGTCTTGGCAAAAACTTCACACAATTATTAATAAAGCAACGCTTACCTCTTTCCTCTATGACACCTTGTCCCAAATCCACAAAAAAGAAGTAACAAAAGAATAAAATCCAAATGCGCCAATGGATATCCATCTTCAAGATATATTCACTTCAAAAAAATCTGTACATTTCACAATCAACTTTTTAAGCAAATTTTCAAAACACTGTATAAACTATTAACCAGCTTACGGTCAATAAACATAAAAATTCTGTTCACGAAGTTTATAAAACACTAAAGCGTCTTTTATTTACAAAAACACATTAAAAAAGCAGTAAACGTAAGTACAAAACACCGAAAACGCTGAATTTTTAAGCAACCACTTGTTGCGCACCGATAACAGCACGACCACCTACCTCCCACAACAAGCAACTTGATGTATATGACAATCAAACTTTGCGCGTCGCACGTTGTGCTCACGATTTCAACCGAACAACAACGAACCTACATGCACTGAAATTAATAAAAGAAGTTGAGGAATATTTTGTTAAGTTGAAACAAATATACAAAAATATAATTTTTTGGTAAAAAACTGTTAAAATTATATTTAAAAATGTTATTAATCCGATGAAATAATATAACTAAAGTGGTCTGTATTAATTTAAATAGCTAAAATCAAAAGCACAGCTTAATTTTCGAGTGGATAAGGATCACAAAATATCCTATTCAATAAATTGAACAAAAAAATTATAACGATCAAAAAAAGTAAGAAGGCTTCGTTCGATAAACTATAAATGATGAACATAATGAACAAATAATGAACAAAAACATAAATGAAATGTAAACGTAAAATTATTAAATAGTTTAAACAAACAAAATTTGCAATTATTACTTCAATTTTTACTTAACCTTCTTATCATTATCTCAACATTACTTGTCATTAATTTTTGTTGTTACTTTTTATTTTTTATTTTTTTCACGGATTACTTTGAGTAACTTCAAGCCTTTCTGTTTCAACAAAAAAGTTTGTCGCAAAATATAATTTTATTATCAAAGCATATTATAGGATATTTATAGAGTTTTGAAATTATTACTTGAAAGTTTAGTGTTCTATTTAAACAAATTTCAAAAATTAAAAACTAAGTTTAAAATATCAATTACCTCAATAAATTTTGTATGCTACTTTCATCTAACGTTTACGTTCTAATTTTTTTTTTCTTAAGTTTAAACTTATAGTAGATATATTATATGAAATTTTAAAGGCCTTTAAATGATAACAATCAAGAGATAAGGCGCTCTTTGATAGAAAAAAATTAACGGTCCAATATGTCGAAAAACAATTAAATGTACATATATTTAAAAAGAACTTGTTTCTCCTTAAATATTTTTGTAATAAGCAGTAAAGCTTTGTATTCTGAAGTTACAGAGGTGGAGAGCTCTTACTGGGATTCATAACGTAAATATTCTTATTTATTACTAACTTCACCAAAAAATTGATAGTTTAATTTTGAACTTCAATATAGTTAGTGATCGCAGTCAAAATAAAAATGCAACAAAATATTATGTAATGTTATTTATACTGAGTATTTCACTTTTCGATGTGGCACTGTTAGGTACTATCTTCGTAAATAATGAAAATACAAGTTAGTTCAATGGGACAAAACTTAGCTATTTGTATATTGCTATATGTATGTTAAACAAGATCTTGTTTTGTTTAAAAAATCCGTGGCTTACGTGATAACGTGATACAACGTAAATTCCGAAATCGATTAAAATTTTTAAACTCAAATATATTAGCTTTCGTTGCTAATACACAAAAATGCCAAAGGAAAAAATGTAGTTTTATTTTGTTGGCTTTAAAATGGCGATAGTCCAATTATTTATTACTTATGAACTACCGCGCGAGATATTCCATAAACAATTTTTTTTTAAATGGCGGTTTTAATAGGTGATGACTTACATACAGTGTGACCCATTTCAAAGCGAATCACCCCTATAAAAAGTTTATTTATGGTCCGATTTTCATGATTTTTTTTAAACGATAAAGCATCAAAAACTGTACTCTGGTCAAATGGGTTTGTACCAAATTTCATGATAAAATATTTATTATTTTTTCTTTGTATTTTTGTATCTTTTCTTGTAAATTTAATCGCTCACCAATCGAAAATTCAATAAAAGTTGCGATTTTAATACTGACACGAATAAATTGTTGCTTATTTAAAAGATCTTACGTCAAATAAAATTTTTTCTCTAACTTTTTTTTTTTACATAGCAGACATAGTACAGGGTGGGCAAATTTCGATGTTTTAATAGGGAATCTCGATAACTATAAGAGGTATTAAAAAGCGGACCGCCCATCCTCGATCTCTTTTTTCGAGAAAAAGTTAATGGTGAAAACTAAAATTGGTTATCGTCTTTTGTTTTAGAGTTATCGCCGATAACTCGATTTTTCAACTTTTCGTTTTATAACTATATTTCGCTTGTTTATGAAAATAAACAAAAATAATTTTGACGCTCTGCAGGCACTTTTTTGATAAGAATGCAGTGGCGTAGACAATTTTTTTAAAAAAGTTCCGAAATTCGAGTTGTGACACAAAGTTGTATTTTTTTAAATAGAACCCATAGTTGGCTATGACTTATTTAAATTGCTTATTTTTTTATCATTCCAAAGATATAAGGGTTGATGTATTTATTTACAATAATACGCAAGTTACGAAGGTTTTTTAGTTTTATTTTTAAACAAAATTATAGTAGGCTGTTAATTTTTTGTTGTGATAAACGTTACAAATATTTGAACATAAGATAATAAACTACATTACTGCAGATTCCGACTTGATCGTTGTTTCCTATTTTTATATATTTATAATGTTTATCACAACAACAATTTTCAAAACCTTCGTAACTTGTACCAAATGAGAAATGAGTTTTAAAAGGTTTTACACCTTGTTTTGTTTTTGTTTTCAGTCTACTATAATTTTGTTTAAAAATAAAACTAAAAAACCTTCGTAACTTGCGTATTATTGAAAATAAATACATCAACCCTTATATCTTTGGAATGACAAAAAATAAGGAATTTAAATAGTCATAGCCAACTATTGGTTCTATTTAAAAAAATTCAACTTTGTGTCACAACTCGAATTTCGGAACTTTTTTTGAAAAATTGTCTACGCCACTGCATTCTTATCAAAAAAGTGCCTGTAGAGCGTCAAAATTATTTTTGTTTATTTTCATAAACAAGTGAGATATAGTCATAAAACGAAAAACCGAAAAATCGAGTTATCGCCGATAACTCGAAAACAAAAGACGATAACCAATTTTAGTTTTCACCATTAACTTTTTCTCGAAAAAGAGATCGAGGATGCGCGGTCCGTTTTTTGATACCTCTTATCGTTATCGAGATTCCCTATTAAAACATCGAAATTGCCCACCCTGTACACTGCGTTTCCAATATCGATATTCATTTAATCGCAAATATTGAATTCATAATTTCTCTTAATAAAAAATATTTTTTCATGAAATTTGGTACAAAACCATTTAAGGGTATCCTGAATCCAGTGGTGTAGTCAGATTTTTAATTAAATAATCCCTAAACAAATTTTGGCAATTTTGACATCGAAAAAAAAATCACAGTAGGCATTGTGAGTGTAAACTGAATTTTTAAATGGAGTTCCAAAGTACAGTTTTTGATGCTTTATCGTTAAAAAAAAAATTATTTACGTAAATTGATTTACGTTGTTTCTAATTAACACACTTATTTGTGTGGTTTTATAACGACAAAACGTTCAACTTAAATGGTTTACGTTACGATATTTCACATGTATTAAATTTAAAATACACCTATGTGGTATCGAAGGTGTTAAAATTACAAACCACCTTTTCGCTGCAAAGGCGACATCTAGATAACATTTTTCAGCCACATTTTGATTCTAAAATAGGGTGTCCATATTTCCACAAGGCCTAACCGGGACACACGACAAAAAAAAACTTCATTGGAGATTACTGTATACAGGGTGTGTATAAATTGGCGGAAGCGCTACACGTGACGATGTTATTCGTAAAATTCTAAGTCGAAAATCTTAATACAAAAATGTTGTACCATGCTTTCTATGGCCTCAGGAACCATATAAAGAAAAAAAAAATTGGCAACATTGCATACATTGATTTGCGTTTGGACATTTTTTTATCAGTAATTTTTACTTAGGTATTTACAATTTTTGTTCGAACTGAAAGCCTTCAGTTCGTAAACATAGCTGCAAAATTTTGGGTATCGTAAAACACAAACTAGAAATAATTACGAGAAAAACAGAGATGACAGCTAATGACAATGTTGCCATATGTATTATTTTCATTTAAATCAGTGATTTACATATTTTCAACACCAATTATTTTTGAAAGGAAAAACAATAACTAGGAAAAAATATTATTCGAAATTTATTTTTATTCCCAATTGCAGCTTTTTCATTTGCAAGTATTAAATAAAAATGCTTATTAAAGAACTAAATGTCAAAACTTTGAGGACCTCTTGCAGACACAGCAAGCATGGTACAAGATTTTCGACTTAGAAGTTTACGAAGAACATCGCCACGTGTAGCGCTTCCGCCAATTTTTACACACCCTGTATTTCAGTATGAATTATGATTATGAAATAAAAAAATCACAAAGTGACAGTTACAAAATAATACGCATGCTCTAATCAGTTTCTGTTTCACAGCCTCGATCTTTATCGCGCCTCACGCAACGTGCAAAATGAAAAATTGCATACTTATAAGGTGCTGATAATGAGTGCACATTACCGGGACAATTAGCTGTCCCGAAAAAATATATCGGGACACCGGGACAGGAGAGATAAAATCGGGACAAATCCGGGAAAACCGGGACGTATGGACACCCTATTCTAAAATAACATCATTTTATTGCCTTGCAGCTGTTGGATGTTTTGAGGCACCTTAATATTAATATGATTATTTCAATTTCACATTGCATTTGTTTTAACATTACCGTTTAAAGAGTGACAGGATAGGCTAGCAAGTGTCGAAATAAAACAATTGAAATCGGTTCTTGTTTTTTTCATGGCAAGTTGATTTTTATCTTAGACTTTGCAATTATTTTAGCTATGTCGCTTGTTTTTGTAAAAAAAACATTTAAAATATTACATCATTGTAAAAAAATAATCTTTATATCTAACTCATCACCTAATAAGGCTGCCATTTAAAAAAACATAGTTTCAGTGAATATTTCGCGCGGTGTTTTATAAATTAAAATTTAACTATTACCACTTTATTGCAAACAAAATGTTGCAAAATTTTGTCTTCAGGCATTTTTGTGTATTTGCAATTATAGTAGAGATACTTAGGTTTAAAAATTTTGATCGATTTCGGTTTTTTCGTTATATCACGCAAGCCATACAATTTTTAAACAAAATACCTAATCTTGTTTAAAATGTGTCCCATTTAACCAACCTTGTATTTTTATTATCTACACAGATAGCAATTTATAAGCCAAAGTTTATTGAAGCAAGGATGTTGTAATTCTCTCATACCATCAAATAAGTTTAACAAATGGCACCACAAAAGAATTTACAGAATGTAAAACCTATATTTTAAAATAAAAAACATAAACTAAAGAATTTATTTAAAATATGTCATATTTGATTGAATACGGACTTAGTCTCAAGATAAATAAGATACCTGTTAATAAACAAGGCCGTCGTCGACAGGCGGCTGTAGCAAGTGCAAATTACCGAGATCCCAGGTACGGTCAAGGAGCCCCAGATCAGTTTTACAATTATAAAGCAATTTCGAAAAAAATCAGTTTACCAACACTCTATATGCTGTAATTTAAAAAGCGAGTTCGAGAAAGTTAAGGTGCTAGGGTCTGAAACTTTTGTGGGGATCGATACTGAAAAGTAAAAGTAGTACATGAAACAACTTACAATTTGGCAAATTTATTACGGGTTTATGAAAAAAAGTTGAAAAGGCTATTAAGAACTAAAATTTACTCATATACTTTCTTAATACAGTTAAATCGAGCCGCAAGAGGTAAATTATAAGTAAAATACAAATTCGCAACATAAATTAAGTAATTCGATTAAACAAATTGAAAGAATTTACCTATTTCAAAAAAATATTTTTTTGACCAAGTAAAGATTCCTATGATTTTCTTTAAAAAATTAAAAATGTATTGTGTTGAAGGATAAGAGGCTTGTATTTTTTATACATTTGTTTATAAGAAACCATTCTTAGTCAACTCGTTAAAAAAGTAATTTTTGTTGGAATTTGTTATTTTATTAATTTTTTATATCATTCAAAGATAAATACAAATGATATCTATATGTGTAAATTTTTATTAATGAGTTTGTTAATAATAACATTTAGGTTTTCAATTTTCAATTATGTTTTGCTCTAAGGTGTGCCAACATTTTTAAGAGAAACCCTATCAAAATTAAGAAAAAAATTTTGGGTTTACCATTTAAAAAATGTCAAAGACGTCACTACTTGAAAAGAAATTAGGATCAAAAATTAAGTCCAATAAAAAAAATGTGTTTCTAAAATAAAATCAATCTATCCATAGATTTTTCTCAAAAAATTGTTTCGATTTTAATAAATTTATTCCAATTTTGCCGCGCACTGTGTGGAAATCATTGGTTATTACAATGGGCCACATTATACAATTAATTTTGGAAAAACTAATACAATTCGTAAAATTACGCATTTTCATCATATATTAGAATCATATTTACGGTAAAGAAATTTGAAACATTTCGCTAAACTAAATTAAATAACTATAACAAACAGCATTTTTGAAAAAATAAATACCTACATACGTAAATAGACACGTATTATAAAATGACTAAGATTATTTAAACACTTTAACTACATGTTTAAATTAAAGCTATACTTTTGTTTTAAAAACTATTAAAATACGTATATTTCCGAAGTCTATTTTAGACTATTTAAAATCACCGTTTATTAAAATCAACACAGCACAAACTCGAACAATTTCTAGCTGGTTGCAAATTATACAATTAAAAAATGTCAGTGACCATTTTAACAGAACAACAAAAAAACAAAAAAATTGTATTGTTTTTAATTTTGCTTTTTTTTGTATAAGATCGTTTGATTCAAAAATTGGATAAATTGAGTTTTTCTCAAATTTTTGCGTAAAATATCATTTTAGATATTAAGTGTCATATATCATTGAAATCAGAAGACAAAATGCTATCCGAATATGAGATTAAGAATTTTTCGCCGTATTTAAAAAAATGAAGTTCATGATGGTTCTGAAGAGACGAAACGTTGTTGGAAATTCTATGTTATCTCAAAATATGAAGCGTAAGTTGCCATGAAGAAGTGCTTCCAGATTGTCGATATCTTAAAAAATGTAGGAAATGAGGCAAAAAAACGAAAATCAATTTTTTCAGTATTTCTTGATTAACTTTTGAACTAAGACAACTATGAAAATTTTCTTTGCAGATATTTGATGAGCATCCAATTTCGCAACTTTGCCCCAATTTAACCGACCTCGTAGCTCTTAAGATAAGCGAGATCTCCATGCATTTACTCGAATTTGGGACACCCTGTATATAGGCAAGTTAGTAGTTCAACTTACTTTGTATTGTTTCACTTCCATCGTTCATGAATGTATTAGCATTTAACTGCACACTCACTGAATATTATACTTTGAAAATCAATGACATTATTCAACAACTTATTAAAATTTAATAACAAAATACTCTTGAAAACCCAAGTTTGAATTTAAGGAGAGCAAAGTTAACATACAAAGGTTTTTGTAAACAATGAATCTAAATAAATAAAGCGATTACTTGCTTACTGTGGAATAAAAGTAGATATTTTTGTTGCAAACTTTATATTTCTTCGTCTTTATTTTTGTTTTGTTTTACATAGTAAATGATCCATTTAACCAGCTTGTTGAACTCAAGGTGTCTCTTCCTTAACTATCAATCATTAAATTTGATTCTTTTGTAGAGCTTTTAAGTTTTAAAACTACAGAAAACATGGAGAGTCATATTTTAGTCAGCGTGCTGTAGTATGCTTACTAATGATAAAGACCAACTAAAACATTGTCACAGTACGGAAAACACTATAAAATAATAGGAAAATGGGCAGAAGCATAATGAAAATTTGAAGAGATTCAGGAAACAGCAAAATAATTTGGTTTGTTTAGCAACATTTTATTAAAATTAATAGTGCTTAACATAACATATCAACATAGTGAGGCACAACATTGTAATGATCACAATATTCTCATAAATAAATCTAGATTAAAAAAATTTACTGTAAAAGCTTAAGGGTTATAGATTTCAGCAATTACAAATATTGTTAGTCTACGTTTCAGTTTGCAAAAGCAAGAAACTGAGAAACGGTATACAAAGTCTTAAAAATTCTTATGGTCTCGCTTTATACAACAGGTAAAGCGTACTATGTTACCTATAGTTACGATACTGGAATACCAAGTACACCTTATATTTCAATAAAACATGAAATATTGGATAATAATTGGGTTTTCTATAAGCTCAGCTGTATAGCAGTCTAAATGTAATGTTTGCGTGATACGTTTAGTATAGAATTGTCATTGCAACTCAGGTCAGATTTGTTTACACGAAATCAGGTTCTTTGTGAAAGATATGTGTGGTTTAAATGGCAGTGGCCAATTTACTTTACTACTACAAGGTCTGTATTGAAATTTACGACAATCGTTTACACTTTTCTGGTCAACATATTTTGTAAAAAATCTAAATAACATTATCTTTATCTGTATCATCAAAGTATTAACAATTATACACATTTACAATTATAAATTGTACAGTCTACGTTAATTTTTACATTTATAATTATAGACACATAAAATTTTGATTTGTGTTTGATTATTAATCACATTCAATATCAGTCCAGTCATTATTACATCTCACAGCTTTAATAAATACCCATTCCGCTTAGGAATATTATTGGTTCTAACTTGTGGAAGATTGTACAAGTTATAGAGTATAGGAAACATTTTAAATACTTTTCATTCAAATAAATTTCAATACAGTCCACCCCTAGCTGATTAGTTTGATATATTTAGCAAACGACAGCTGAGATGGGATTTTCAGTAATACGAATAACAGACGATGGCCACTGTCCATTCTGCAGTTTCGATTTGAACATTTCCTCCAAAGATGCTTTGCGGAATTGAGCCATTTTTGTTGGTGAAAGTGGAGCCACTGAAAATTTATAAACAAATTGCATTTAGACAATACACATAATGGATTTTAACAAATACACAGTTATAAGCCGTAAAACAGATAAACTGGTAAATAAAATGGACATCAATTTAAGAATTATTTATTAAACGTGTAGTTACAAAAATATTGTCTTGTTTTGTTGTTTGTTCGTGTTATGTATGTGTCTGTTTGGTACAGCAACTTAATTGTATATTAGAATGAGAATGACCACAACACATGCCATGAAAAAATATAGTTTAAATAATACAAACAACAAAATAATTTCACAGTGAACATGCAGTTGTTAAATAAAATAATAAATAAATACAGTCATGTCTTAACTAAACCAAAAAACAATTAATATTATAGTTAGTTCCTCTAAATCATTTTATCTTTATAAATTAACGATTATTTCATGCAAAATTATTTAATTTGAATTTGCAACTTTATATTTATGTAAATATGAACTCATTTTTAAATAAAAGTATAAAATGTAATATTAAACCAAAAAAATTAATCGGATCAAACATCGAATTGTTTTGAGTTAGTAAAATACATACTGTTGTTAAAACAGTAAATTACCAAACATGATATTTTTTGAGATGACAAATGTGAATAATTTAATTAAAAAAAGTGTATTTATGCAGCAGTACAACTACTCCTACTTAGGATCAGGGCCGGATTAATCAATAGACATAAAAGACAAATGTCTAAGACCCGTATTTTAGAGGGGCTCGATTCGACCCCAGAAAACTTGTAATTAATAATAAAATCGCAACATTTGCAAACACCCTATATAAATGGGGCCCAAATGCTAAATGTTATATGGGGCCCGTTAAAGGCTTAATCCGGCACTGCTTAGGACTTATAGTTTATGAGTAAACTTTGAGGTAACAAAAATTAAACAAGCTGATTAAAATTCATGCAATATATACACTTATTATTATTGTTATTTTATACTTTAAGCCTATTTTATACAAATACATGCATTAAGTTTCATTTATATGTTTAAGAGCAATGAAATGAACTGAACTATACAAATATGAGAGAATATCCTACAACAAAATTAAATGAAAGTTTATTTGGTTGTATTCGTATATGCAAGGTTTAGTTTATGGATAATTTTTTTAAACATGAATATTTCATAAAATTTGCTGTTTGACTAATGAATGATAAATCAAAAAATAATACTAAAACTAAATCCTTGCATTGACCACAAATCACAATCTACTTTAGTAGAGGGCCATGCCATTGCTATATCAGAAAAACTACTGTAAGTAACTGAATAAATATTCAAAATTTAACAATCACATAACAAATTTTTGTAATAAAATAAAAACATCGATAATATTTAAAATGTTAGTTAAAGGACAAGTTAAAAAATTATATTTATGTGTCATAGTTTCAAATAATTGTGGAAGGTATAATAAAAAAAAGTAACATTACTTTCAATCATATAGTTTGCTTTCAAATAATAAACGAATCTAACAAATACAATCCATAACATGCAGGAGAAATAAACAAACAGTAATTACGTTAATGTTATTAGTTAAATTTTGATACTTTTAAATAGGGGCAATTCATTTAAAAAAATTTGTACAAATTTAAGGCATGTAGTTAATAAATGTTAGTAGTGTTAGTCTGGTTGCCAAATATACCTGAAGAAACTTACATGTAGATAATGGGACCACATACAGGCAGGCTAGTAACAATTACCTTCAACAGAGATAGCGCTACTGGCCCGCCTCCGGCCCACTTGAACCGCTAAAACAATAGCACAGCCTTCATTATACTGCCAATAATGTACTCCTTAACTTGCTAACTTAATAACAAAGCCTCAAACAGTTGTTCTTCGCTCTAACGTCTAAAATATAACGTCATTAATAATAAGCAACAGATTAACACCAAAAATAACAAAATCTGTAATTTGAATAATTAAATGAAAGTTTATTTTGTAAATAAATATATACATCATTTAATTTTCCTCATAGCATTGTCCTTGTCTTCAAAAAGGATGCAGCTATTACCCTTCACAAAGGACTTGAAGCCTATCAAAACAGTTGTAAATGTCATTATGATAAATCATAATTTTCATTTAATAACTATCTTAAGGTTCTGACAGCTCAGTTACATGCAAAAATTTTGAAAATGTTGATGAAAGTTTATAAACATTCACCTAAAACATGTTACATGATATACGTTTTTACCAACTGGTTTGAGTTCAAATTATAAGACAAGCAATGGTCAAACTTAAAAGTTAAAATAAATCACATAACAGAATTATTATATATTTCATATTGTACCACAGAAATAGTTTGTGAAAGTTTTGAAATATAATTGTTTTAAAGTGTTAATTAAATACAGCTACATCTTTTTTGAAATGGACTTATGAGCAAGTGATTTACAATAAAAATAAATACTGATAGTAATACTACATCCAATACTCGCAGCGGATTGTAACAGCCATAAAACTTTAGCAAAATCTTGCAAAGGATATTTAAACAGTAAGTTAAGCACAGTTAGCAAGATTTAAGAGGTCTTACATGTATTGCTGAAATAAAAAATTCCATATTAAATATACCACTTGCTTAATGTGATTGTTATACATTAATATGAAATGATTATGAACTTCCCAAAAAATGAAATGTAAAAGGCAATATTATTTAAATTTTTTAATCAATACAGTGAAAAGCATACACACACATGAGTTAAATGTAGTTTTATACACAGCATAGTACTTATTTAATGGTCCATTGCAAGCTATAGTAATACAGTTATTATATGACTTATTTACAAATAATATATATGAAATATTAAAATTCTTAAAAAGCACAGGGATAATTGTAAATATGCAATGGGTAAATAGGTGAAAAATGAATGTTGATGTTAAAGTTTAATACTTTTCAAGGACCGGCTCTACTTTGGGATTTTGTTTTGTTGAACTTGCTACTGTTGTTTGCAAGGACAACAAATATGATAATATCAAAGATGAAATGTAGATGAAAAATGATAAAATGAGCAACAATACATACCATTTGCGCATGTCCACGCAACGCAAACATTGTAAAACAAAAGAAACTCAGTGTTCGTTTGTGTTAGCCAAAATATTTCAAAATAAAATATAATTATACGACAAACTACTTTAAAGTAAAATCTATCTATCTGCAAAAGCTGTGTAGTGTGTGTAATATGGGTGTGCATAATTCCTAATTTACCTACGTTACATTTAAATACTATGTTATCTGGTTACAACAACGACAACAACAACAATGACAATTTCTTGTCAAACAATAATCTTGGTAAAATAATTCTATCTATATCTTTAATAAACTTTCTAGATAATCTCATATATCTTTTATGCACAGCAATTAAATCATTGGTTTTGTCTTAAATTGCGAGAGCTTATTATTTTAAACATACAGTATATGCGGCTGGGCTTTACTTACCGTATCCTTCCCCTTGTAAAAATAGCCTAAATGCTTCGCTTACTTTGCCAGGTTGTTCCTCCAAGACCATACCACAATCAGAGATCTAAGAAAAGAAGAATAAAAATGTAATTTAACAATTGTTTTAATACATGAAATATGTCTAAAATTTAAGGCATTTATATTTAAATAAAATGTACAACTAAGTTGTTCATTTTGCAACATAATGAAATAACCTTTCCACTTTTGATAACGTAATTGTAATAAGTTTCCTAAACAAATGCAAATAGAATTGTGCCAATTATTTATTACACAATAAATATAATAATCACTCATCTTTAAAAAATCACATAAGTGCTAATTGAACGTCAGATCTGCAATGAAGATATAGTAGTAGGTACTTAAACATTATTTAACTAGGCTTGAAATAAGCATGTGTACTATTAAAAAAGGTTACTACAGAAAATAGATAAAAAAGTTACATCAATTAGAAGTTCATCAGATAATAAAAAGTGATTAAAACTTAAAGGACTAACTAATTTGAATAACACAAAAAATTTTAAAATAAGTATTTTAATCCTTACAACTCCTTTGCCGGCGCTCAGCCGCCATTCATGCATTCACGATATCACTCCGCTGTTAATTGACAGCCGACATCATTACTGCTATATTCGAAATAAGTTTTCGTATTTTCAATGTTTTATTTTTATTCAATCATTATTATGTTGGATATTAGTTTTATATTAATGTAAGAATGAATGAATTAATTGTCTACATTAAATTAACCCACGCTAGGGTTGTCAACTCTTCCAGTTCGGCTGCAAGTATACCGGAAACCGGAATGAAACATCAATTTTTACCTTTCTTCCGTCTTTTGAAAAGGGTAACTTTTCTTACGGAATAAAGTTCTGCTACGTTATGTACCTATAACCTTATTTTTACCAAATGCTGTAGAAAATTGCCATAATATAAACATTTAAAGACAAAGTAGAATTTACTTCTATACATCTTATGTTTATTTTTACAGCATTCTATGCAAATTTTTGAAAATACTACTCCTATTAAATTATTGAAAAGTACCTACAACAGTATTACAGAAATACTCGAAATTATGATTGAGGTTAAAAAAAAAGGTGGAAAATATAAACATGACTAAAATTATAGCAAAATTATAATGTATTCTATGAAGCAATTGAAAAGAAGTACAAGGGATCGATTTGAAAACAATGTCGTTTTTTGACCGAAGTGTAAATTTTTGTATGTTGTTTTTTGTCTTTTATTTCCCAGAATGTCTTAAGGTAAAGTTGGCAACCCAAACCCACATACATTAAAAAATAGAGTTGAGAGGGTTTAAGATTTAAAAACAATAAATGCTTTAAAACAAAAGAATCAGGTTTTTCTATAATAGGAATATTAATCTTACACTCTTTCTGGTTTGAATATGTGTAATTTTTTTACCTTCATCCAAGAAGAAGTGGTAGGATCCAATCGTCCATTTAATGTGACTGTGTCATCAACATGTGGACTTCGAGCACCGGTAATATTGAGCACTGGCATGTGAAGAGTATGTGCCTCCTTGCGTTTGGAAGGATCCAATTCTCTCTGAATGTTAAGATCAGTACGACGCACATAATTGTCGATGAATAGAGCCAAGTTAACTGGGTTGACGTTACGCTCAAAATAATTCTTGTACACTTGCACAAGGTCGTGATTTCTTTCTTCGGTATTCTAAAATTTGCATAAAGACCATATGACACCATGTATAATTAATTAATCAATTTGCATACCCTTCCAAAGTGATGCCACATCAGGTACTCTAGAACACTTTGAGTCATTCCCTTAGCCCTTAAGTGTCTTGCATTAAGTTTTTGGTATCCCCATTCGATCCAGCCAGTCGAGGTACTAACACAGTTGATTAGACATATCGCGGCAACCTTTTCTGGGTGCAACAATGCAAAACGAGACAAAACATTTGCACCAGCTCCAACACCAAAACCAATAATTTGTTTTAGGCCGTAGTGGGACATAACAAAGTCAACATGATTTGCAAGTTCGTCCATGGTTGGGAAGATAAAACTAAAATTTTTTACATATTTCACTTTTTGAGCACAATGGTCCCCAACCAATTAAAAGAAATTAATTTGATCTTTAACTATATGGCCAATATTTTTACGGCCACTAACTTCTATTTTATTAGCCAATTTTGGAGTAGCCAATTTTTCAACTGAATTTTTAAACTATACCATAACCCACAAATTAGTTTTTATTAATGACCTGATGTGAAAATTAGATATAGATATTTTTTGTATTTCATTTATAGGTAGTGCGATAAAGTTTTCTTGAATTGGTCCATGATAAATAATAATTTATTTATTTAAAAACAAATGATAATTTTCAAATAATCAATAATAAATTGTAATAGCGGTATAATTAAAACAAATTTCTTTTTTAACAAAGTTCTTTCGTACATTTCATTCAATAAAACTCACATAAATTAAATAATGTTACGTCAGGCTCAATATTGGCTGTAAACAAATTAATTAATGCCATGAGCGAAGTAGTTAAAAGTTAATTATAACCCGCTAGAATAACCGTCAAACTTAAAACTACAGCAGTAAACATTAGGAAAATTTCTTACTCTTCCGGTAAGGTTTGTGCTCCTTCCTCTTGTCCTGGGGCATTAACATGGTAAACACAAAAATTTTCAAGCAGTGCCCTCATGTCAACATAGTTAAAAAAAGCTTGAAAGCTGGAGATATCTAAATAATGAAAAAGTTAATTGGTTTAATGTTTGATTGCAATTAAATTACCGTACAATTTAACCCAAGGTCATGATAGGTTATAATAGCTGGCTTGTTTCTTGATCCTTGAATAGCGACAATTATGTTGCCACGATCTGTTTCTAAGGTTTCTTCAAGTGCTGTCGATTCATCCCTCGACATTGACCTTGCAGCAGGAAACTGCAGCTGTATGTTCTTCAGTTCAATATCATCCATGCTGTCCGATGGCATCGTGCTACTAAATAAAACATTAAGTTTATAACTCGAAAACAGTTAAAAGTTAAACTTATTACTTTTATTAAATAGTTAACAGTTAGTACTTGCTTACTTCTGAAGTAAGTACGCGACATGCTCCAAGTAACTTAAGTTGTTTTTCACTAAAAGAATTTAAGATTGTTTTTATACAAAAATGTTGGAAATGTGTTTGCCAAATATATTTATAGATACATAATGTCAATATATTTACATTACCATAGTTTATTAAGCAATCAGTTTAAAAATAAAACTATATGGTAATGAAAACTGCATTTGAATATTTTGTCAACAAATTTTGATTGTAGTGATAGTTGAGTCACAAAATTCCATTGATGACAAATTAAGTTTATACACATACATACACACGTTTTACTTGGATATCGACAAAATATAGTTGGGACTTATTTTAAATAATCATTATTTAAAAAAAGTTGTAATTATGAGCAAAAGTGATGCAAGGACATGCAATAAAATGCAATGAGATTCCGTTAGTACACATATATTACGTGTATGTAAAAATAGATTGAGTTCTGAGGTCAACACTTAAAAATTTTGTTTTTGTACAGAGTAAATTAATTCTCTTATTGATGGTGCTAATATTGTATAACGATTTTTCTTTTTATTTGTTATTGGATGATGTGGGATATTTGTCACAACTGTTTTAAATATTTATAACGTCAAGTATATCTGTACCTAAATGTGACATTAAAGCATTTTATTATGATATTTAGGTTAATATTTATCCTATTATATAACACGCAAATAAATTGTAACAACTAACAGTTTATACAGCAAAGATAAATAAATTTCTTGCTCACTTTTAGATTTTATAACTTTTAAAGCCTTAACGCACGTATTGTATTACTACGAAGTATACTAGGTTCGGAACAAAACGGCACTGTAGTTGGTTACTTCGTCAAATCTATCAGAAGTTAAATTTCAACTACGAATTTGCGTTGTACCACGTACCGCCCGGTGCTGGGTGAAGAAATCCATATAGGTACATATTTGGTTCAAAAAACTTATTCATATTCGATCAAGTTTATTATTGCTTCAAATAAATTAGTAATAGAAACAGAAGATTGAATTGGTTATTTTTAAACATTTGCCTGATTTTATTTAACGCATATGCAATACCAAAATGTATTCTTATAAATAGACGTTTTTTTGCATAAATCCTATCTCTGTATGCAGATTGTCTTTATTAACAAGTAAACAGTTTGGAGAAACATATTATTAACAAAAAACCTTATTAGCTGACTGCTTAATCAATGTAAACGAAAATGTAAGTAAGATGTAAAAAACGAGATAACTAAAATATATGAATTTGTAAAACGAACTAAAGTAGCAAAACTTTCTGTTAGTTCACGTTTGTTTTCAAAAAAGTAAAAATGCCACAAAACTCAATATAAGGAATGTAAAATATAAGTAGGTAGTTAGGAAGTGTATCTTAACAAATACATTTTTTCGTTTAATGTAAAGGTCACGTTATTTCATTGCGTAGAAAACAAATAATCTTATTTATACATTTCGGTTGTTTTAAAGTTAAACCTTTGTAAACATATGTTGGACTGTAATTAATTTATAGCATGATCATACGCAGGTAAATATAGCAGTTTAACTATTTTTGAAACAAAAACGTGTTTTAGCCGTAATTACATTTCAAGGGCAATTTTATTTATTTAAATTTACTGCTTTAGCTAATCTAATATAAGGTGCGATGAAAATAGATTGTTATTTACTAGTGTATGCTATTTTTGTTTTAAAAATGATGTAAATTAGCAGGATCATGTTTGATTTGTCGTTAAAATGATGTTTGAACATAGGGAAACATCTCCAAACGCTATTTAACAAACATATATCACGAATAGAATCGACGACAACAACGGATATTGTGCTTAAAAAACAACAACTTAATATTGGTTAATCATTCCGAATTCTTAGTGCCTGACAATGTCTACAATTTTTATCAATAAAAAACATGGTGCTAAAGCACAAAGATTGTCAGGGAGCGACTTTAGAAATCGCTAAGTGGTATAGGTAGTCAATTTAGTTCAAGCAACAACCTTTTTATAAAACTAAACTTTTTAAACTTTCAAGATTATTTTATAAAATGTTAGAATCTCTATTTTTTACACTTGTACCTATTACAAAGATTTTTTAGTAAATACTTCTAAATTTTTAGAAAAACGAATTGTGTACGTAAATATTTGCTACTTCACTTAATTACGATTAGATTAAAAATATATATAATGCTTGGATATTCTAAAATTTAAATTGGGAACTTAAAATTTTTAAGTTTATTGCGGATGTTATGCAGTTTTTTAATTATGCAGCTCATATTCCATTTTTTTTAATGAATGAGAAGTTGAGAAGCGACTATTATCGTAAAAACAAAATTTTAAAAATCTGTTTTTTAACATTAATTTTTATTATAATTACTAATGAGTATAGCAAGTTAACTGCTTTCGTCATTGTGCAGTTTTGTAACAATCTTCCGATTTTGTTGCATCAATCAAAAATTCCACTACAGAGAGCAACCTTAATACCATTACATTTCAAAATAAACTAAAATGTCTTCTGTGATTGGATGTTACCGTTGAAAAATATTTTTCAATTTAAATATGAACAATATATAAGTAAGACTTTGCTTACAGCGCTAATACTGATTCGGAGAACTTGAATTTCATTAAAAACAAGATTGCTAATTACGATAAGTTGTGAAACAAACACGGATAATCTAGTAACTGGTAGTTATATCTGGTACTAAGAGATACAGGTAAGCGGGTTTTTTCTGTATTGCATTTATTGACGAACATTTTTAGGATTTAGTTACTTAGCTGAAAAGAATGAGAACTCTGAGTTACGCATTTTCTTAATTGAACCCATTGTGGTAACCAGGGCTGCGGAGTCGGGAAAAAAAAAGTCGACCGACTCCGACTCCGACTCCTGATAATTTTAGTGGACCGACTTCGACTCCGACCAAATTAAATACTAAGACATTTTATGGTGTGTAATATAGCAAAAAATATAACAAACATAAAAAAATTATTTAAAAATTGAGTTTAAACTTTGCGGCAAAGGACCATCTCGCAATTTTTTGTTGTACTCGGAGTCGGAGTCGGTCGGTACATTTTTTCCGACTCCGACTCCGACTCCACTGACCAGAAATGTCTCCTAAACTCCGACTCCGACTCCACAGCCCTGGTGGTAACAAGGATGTTGAAATTTATTTTTAAAACAAATTTACAGAGTACTCAACCGCTTTTAAAGTATGTACAATATTGGAAATCAGATGTACTACTGATTTTGGGATAACGGGTTTCTACAACACGGCATCACGAACTCATTTCCAGTAAAAAAAATTCTATTTGTGTATATGCGCTACACTTACGACTGTAAAATTTTCTAAAAACTCTCCACCTCTAATGTATAAATTGCTGAATGTAAAATATTTAAATCTCGCTATAAAATACTACACTTCAAGATAAACCGTTATTAAAATAATAATATGTTGACATTAAACAACGTCGCACAGTGCTAAAATTAGACATTTAACAATAAAACTAGTCTATTTAAAATCTCTTCAAACAAAGATTGCATTTTAAATAAGTTAAACGACAATTGTTATATTATTTTAATTTAACTGGTCACAATAAAAAAAATGTTAATACGTTGGTGTTCAATTATTGCAACTTTCCATCCATAATTGAACAAAAACAAATTTGATTTTTAAAATACACTAGCACGTTTTATAAAACATTTGATATTTGAACGCAAGACTAGGTACCTATACCTACATACATATACAGAAGGTATGTTGCGCCAAATCAGTGAACTTGCAGAGTTCGTGAAATAGGCAATTTTTTGCCGAATTAGATATATTGTAATTAATATGTTACAGTATAAAAGCGTGAACTCCGAAAACGTATACAGGGTGAACCAAATTCGAATGTTTTACGGGATATCTCGTTTACAGTATAGTTAGCGAAAACCTGATATCAGTCTCTTGGGCTGTTTGTTCGAGAAAAGAACGCCCATGTAATCAGATTTTTTATATCGCTTTCCAAAACAGCACTACAGAAGAAAAACTAAATTTCATCATTTTTGAAAAATTACTATAACTTCTTTATTTATTAAAATAGAACAAAATGTTATCAAGATTTTTTTATACAGATTTTAATGCTTAATTTAATAACAAGATTATTTTTTAGTAACCCCATTTGACAATGACTTTATATAAATAAGGTTTTTTAGCTCTTCAAAAATATATACTTTTACCTACACATTTTTTGCAAAAGATAACCGTGATATGGCTAAGTTTGTGAAAATTTGATCATCAAAGTTTGCCATGATTTCGTAAAAAAGTGATGTTTGCGATTAATAAACAACTAAACGTCATTTTCAAATAAATTCTGCAGCAGCCGCGCTACGTTTTTAAACTTTTTAAAGTGTTCAAATTTAGCCATGTTCACAATACCACAATTATTAACAGTTATAAAATAGAAAAAATACACGGATTTGCTTAAAACTTTAAAAATTTGCTTGGATATGACGTTTAGTTGTTTATAAATTGCAAACATCACTTGTTTACGAAATCATGGCAAACTTTGAAGATAAAATTTTCACAAATTTAGCCATATCTCGGTTATATTTTGCAACAAATAGATAAAACTATATATTTGTGAAAAGCTTAAAAAAAGCTCTTTCATATAAAGTGAAGGCGAACTGAGGTTTCTATTTAAAAAAAAATTAAGTTTACTTCTTATCTCGAGTTAGGATCGCCAGAAAAAAAATTGTTTTTAAATTAAATTAAGCATGAAAATCTGTACAAAAAAAAACTGCATAACATTTGGTTCTATTTTTATAAAGAAAGAAGTTATAATAAATTTTCAAAAACGATGAAATTTCATTTTTCGTCTGTAGTGCCAAAACTGGAAGGCGTATAAAATATCTGATTACACAAGCGTTCTTTTCTCAATAAAACAGCCCAAGGGACTAATATAAGATTTTCGCTAACTATTACGGTAACCGAGATATCCAGTAAAACATTCGAATTTGGTCCACCCTGTACGCGTACTAGTAAATGTATGCACATGATAATAGCGGCTAAATGTATAATTCGGCATTAAAAATGCTTTGATTAACCTTTAAGCTGATTCTTTATTAGAGAACAAGTTAATGCGGGTCAGGTTAAGGATTGGTAATTTTTTTTTATGCTTTGCGGATTTCACGAATTCGGCAAAAAGTTGCCTATTTCACGAAGTGGGCAAGTTCGCTAATGCTGTATCTATATATATAAAAGAGCTTGTTTGTGTGTTTGTTTGTTTGTTCGCTATAGAATCCTAGGTCCGTTGACCGATCGGGACCAAATTTTGTACAGTTACTATTTAGGACCTTGCAGATCTAACGCCAAACTTTAAGTACAAGCACATATTACCAATTTAAAAAAAAAAATTACTTGGACGGGATTCGATCTTACGTTGGCAAATACCTGGTCAAAACACGATACGGCGCCGGTGTATTTCTCAAGTAAAGATTGTTTTGTATACAATTAGTAATAAATGTACATGAAGTATTATTTTTATTAGTACATTTTTAATTGAAACAAGACGAAAGAAAATAAATTTGAGTTATTATTCAATTTTTAAGCAATAAATAGGTATTTTTTAATGAATTATAAGAAAATGAAAAGATGATTGATCAGAGTATGTCATTTGTGTATGATTTGGAATTATTGGGCTTATTCAAGTTAAAAAAGTAATTAAAATTGTAATCGCCCGTGCAACGCCGGGTAAATCATCTTGTAACATATAAAACATAAAATAAAGGGTAAAATGTAAAAACTGCTTTTACAATGTTAGTATAATTTGAATTATTGATACATTAATTAATTTTAAATTTTAGCATGACAATGAAATACGCTTGGTTTAAAATAACGAAATAAAATTCATTTATTACATTTAGTTTTTTTTTTAATCTCAGACTCGATTGATAAAAGTGGTTTATTAAAATATTTTTTATTCAAATACTTGGTTTTTTATTCTTAACCAAGTCACTTCAAACTAAATCGGTTATCTCCTCATCTCCTAGATATAGGAACGTTAATAAAATTGTAATTTGGCACTTTAATCAATTTTATCCCCTGTTGTGTTAATGAAATATCACTAAATCTACAACATTTTTGTTGTGATGAACCGATTACATTTCGAGCACTCTTAAAAGTTCACTAACGTTGAAATTTTAATTTGAAAAAAAAGTATTACGGCAATAATACTATACAATTAGGAACTAAAATCTTGTCAATGCTACCAAAAGCACGTACGCAATTGCGAAATGAAAGTGGTGTACAGAATGTTGAATTGCAAATAATAGTGGCGGTGTTTTTGCTTTTTCTGTTTTGTTTCTACGCAGTAGAGTTTAACTAAAGCGTGGTTGTTAACTTACGAATCAAGCTTTAAAACTAATTTTTATTTCTCATTAAAAAGCAGTTACCAAGAAAGTAGTTGCACAAATAAAAGAAGTTCCTATAATTTAGGCTTGGAGACTTGACTCACTCCCTCGCTAGTACATACGTAGTTTTAGATTTGGTTAGCAGTACAGTTTGCCAAAAACATTTAAGCGTACTTAGTCATATACTGATTACACGCACAATTAAATCTCTTGAATGTAATTGTTAGTAATGAACGTTAGTGATTCAGTTATCTTGTTTAAAATACGTTCCAAATTAAGATCCTTAAGAGGCTATCGTAACTGCGAAGTAAATAATAGTACCTACGCTGCGCTAAACATAGCTAGAATATATTTGCTTGGATATTTTAAGAAACATTCCAATGTATCCTAGCAAAAAAAACTTTAATTGGCAACAACTTTGTAACTAAAAAGGTCGTAAAAACCTACCTGACTTCCTTATTCACTAAAATTATTATTCAACAACTTTAAAGTTATATTTGTGATTAATTGTTTCTTTAAAAATTATTTAAGCCAAAGTATTAGAACATTTCAAACGTCGTGCAACATATGTGTGTACTTTGTTTTAAATAAAATAAACGACAGTGTCACTGGCACATGCAAAATGGGACATTAAATAAGTAAATTAGGTAGTATCAGAAAGCGTAACGAATTTTAATGATTCCAAAAAGCAGTAGTACTTATTTTTTTCGAATTGGGTCAAACTAAAAGCAAACGATAATTTAACTTTTAAATTAAAATTATTTGCACAACCTGAAGTTTTATTCAGATATATCTCGAAATAGTTTCTCTGTCAGCTGAAGTATGCGTACCCAAAAATTAACAATCGTTATTGATTTATGTGTATGCTATATTAAGGGGGAATAAAAAAGTACTACAGAATAAATTTTAGACTTTTGTCCTTCAAACGTAAATTTAGCAGAAAAGGCAAGGAGAGGGTTGTAAAAATCAATGGTAATAAAAGCACCATATTAGACGCAGAAGTTGCATGCGTTACATTGACTTTCATTGAATTAATCATGGGTATTTTTTTTACGATTGTATGACGAATCCACATTTTTTTAAATTATTTTTTAGCCGCACAACCACAATTAAAAAATTTACTTTAGGAATAATTCAGCTTAATATAAAAAATAAACGTTCATTTAGTTAGCAACAAGGTACACGAAGTAGAGCTTAATTTGTAGCGTTATTCAAATGTTTTAAAAAGTACATAGTTAATTTGACCAAAACAAAAAGAGGATTTTTTAAATTTTATTTAGCACCCTTTTTAGTGCCTAATAAATAATTTAATTTTTGGAACGAGTGATTAATTTGCTTGCCAAATAGTGAAAGTATCAATTTATTCATACCACACTTAGTTGCGAAAATTTAACAGTCAACTTTTGATTTTACAGGTACAGACTAGCGTTTCTCAACTTTTTTGCCGCGCGACCCAACATATTTGTTTGTAATGGTACCGCGACCCAACTGTGTAGGTATAAGACAAATGTTTTTACAACCTGGCACACTGTAATCACTATTTAATAAATAAATATATAGATAAAATTATCCATATTAGACAGTCGTTTCAACATGCGAGAAGTAACTTTCAGTGCATACCTGCTGATATCTGATTCAGACGAATTTCGATTTATAACAAATTACTTTAATTTTGTTAATATTTAAATTTACCTTTAAAAATGTGTAAGAAATATTGTCCCGATTTTAAATAAAACAGGCTGTTTGAAAACGAAGTGTACGTGTGATTTTTTTTATTCAACTTGCATGAGATTTGTCAAAAATTATAGATTATTTGCAACGCACTAGTTATATTTAGTCAGAAAATTTCCTTCACCTAACCTACCTGTCAAATTAATGTATGTTATGTCAAATTTTACAAGTACTGTCAGAGTGGTGCGTCAGGGGGTGTGGTTTAATCTATATTAAAGTAACGCTACTGGTTGCCGAAATTCGTAAAAAAAATAACCAGGTTAAAATATTTAATTCCCTCTAGAAGATTTAAGATTAGTGATTGGTTGAAAACGCAAATTTGACAGGTGAAGGAAATTTTCACTCATATTTTTGATAGCTTATTGTTCCCGATGAAGACAATAGCGAGTTGTTTTTAAATCCGGATAAGCAATAAAAAAAAAAGGATATTAGAATATACCTCATCTGATTTTCATCGGTGAAATCTGTGACGAAACCATTCTCGAATAAGTCTTCAATCATTTATTTCATCGGTTTCTCGCTTCGGCGCAAGATAGCAGCTATCATTTCGCGATCCCATAGGTTAAGAAACGCTGTTATAGACAATTATTTAAAAAAACAAGTTGGACATGAACGTTACCGTTTTGTTTGTAAACGAAACAAACGCCCCTTATCCGTCGGCACTAATACAATTTAGTTATTTTTAATATATTTGATGGAAATGTTTTTTTTTTAAATCATTAAAAAGGGAAAAAAGTGCTATTTATTCCAGTAAATGTCTAATATAGCGTTCACAAAGAGTTGACTGATTTATTTAAGTAACTAAGTGTGCTGTGAAAAAAGTTATACCACTAGCACTAGTTAATTGAGCAGATGAAATAATCAAAATGCACAAACATTCATTTTCATTTAAAAATTTAGAAGATATTAAATTTAAATAATCGCAAAATTTCATTTTTTGCTTTTATTTCAAAATATCTAAATAATGCTACAAATCGAGCTCAATCTTTTACTAATTTAAACGATGCATAGGTATACCAGAGCCCAAAGCTCACGTTATGAACAGTGCATGCGTGTAAGAATCCAAGCGCTAGTATATGCCTTCATTCATGTAGGTACTGTTTTCACCGAACACTGACTAGTTCATGTATTAATTTTGTAACAGATGGAACAGCCGGCTAATCGTCCGGTGAACTATCTATCAGTGACTGTGCTGGGAAGCGATATCTATTCTGCGCAAAATCCTGATAGTACATGGATCGTACATAGCCTTGCTGGAACAAACCTCACGAATAGGTAGGTGCTACAACAGTAAAAGCAACCGCCTGAACGTTTTTATCAAGGGCAATATAACTTTGATATGATCTACATTTAGGATTACTTCAACTTCAGAAATACATTCGATTTATTCGACAATACATAAATCGATTTTTTGTCTGAACACGAGATGTAACAGTCAATGCAATAATAACTAAGCAGTTGCTGCGAAAGTATTTGTTTTTTCAACAGGTTTTTACTTTGTTTTTATAAAATGTATCTGTACACAACAAATTTACTTCCTCGTTTTATTGATAGGAATTATAACATTTAGGTAAATATATATACATGCAATTATGAAATCACTTATTTATTAAACAAAACAGAAATCATCTTACACGATAAGTGGTTGAATAATTTTAATAAATGAACTCTACTGGCCTTTGTGTAGTAATATCTGGAATGCATTCCATATTCGTTTTTAATTTATACAATGGAATATTACAGTTATTAAACGAAGAAACACGTAATCTCCACTTATTTTTAATTAATTTGTCATTATAAACGAACTTAATGTTGCTTACATTGTTTTGTACAAGAAGAACGTTTTTTTTTGTTAAGATTTTAAAGACTTGGCATAGGTTTACGGAAAAAGCATGTTAAAATTAAACGCAATAATAAGCAGATGTGCAGTTTATGGCCTGTTTTATTTTCGTTAAGTCTACAAACGTTGCAAATAAGCTTAATATTGTTAATAGACCAACTGCTGCTATCTCGTCTAATTTTAATACGATGTTAGTTGTCTATTTCACCGCACTTCATGCATCGTCAACAAGCCCTCTCAACCGAACCACATATGTACAATACGCATGTGTACGATACAGCATTAATTTTCTTATTAAGCTGCACTATGTACAAATTAGACAATTTGGTCGTCTCTTTAAAAATAATAAGCAAACGCTATAGATGTAGAACAAGAAAGCGTAATATTTATATACGTCTAAAAAAAGTTGCAAGTTTATATTTTTGAAACATCATTTAAGATAAAAACGTTTTTTTAATTGCATACATTATGATTCAGTCAGAGCTACGAAGTCGGTTAGTTTAATATAAAATTGCGCAATATTATATTAATCAAAACCTATGAAAGGAATATTGTAGCTCATTAGGTTCAAACATTTTAAACAATCGTAAAATTTATTAATAACAAACTAACGAACAGACAAGAGTCTAGCTTTTCTTTAAGGATATATTCTTATTATAAAAAAGATACGTGATTATTTAATTAAAATTCAATTAAGATGTATTAACCGAATTGTGACCGATAACCTAAAAAAGTCGCTATAACGGGTTATTCAGTTCGACTATCGCACCCCTATAACTTTGTTATTTTAAGAGGAAACCCCTATAAACCTTCTATTTTGTATATCGCAAGACATTCTCCATCAAATGACCGTAACATATTTTTTCTTCTATGAAATATTTTAGACCAGCGATAGTCAACTTGTTTTTATTGATTTTTCTAGAAAATTTAATTCTAAATCCAATTGTGCATAAAAAAAATAAACACAAATAGCTAAATTGTCGAGAAAGATGAGTTTATAAATTATTTATAACAAAATCGTTGTATTCGACCAAACAAAACACGATCGCAGTAGTTATTGACACTTTATAACTTGTGTTTTTATTAATTAAAATGTAACGACTTGAATACACACTCACAGACGCAATTCGACAAAAGTCCACTTTCAACAAAAATCTCACAATATAATGATTATTTGGCAGAAAACAATAAAACACAATTAGATAATCTATATACAGGGTGAGTCACGACGGACGCGTCGGAGTTTTATGGCGAAACGGTTTATATTTTCCAATTTCTGTCGCTGTTTGATTATGGAAGTCAATAAGGGCTACATTTTAAAAATATTTTCAAACATACAGGGTGCTCCAAAAAAGAGTGGCATATCAAAGTTATACTTTTTCTTATGGAACACCCTGTATATTTTTACATTTTTGGATTCCTCTTTAAATTTAATTCAAAAAATGTATAAGGTCATATGGGTCTTAAGTCAACCGTTCTCGTGAAAATTGCATTTTCATGAAAATACAGTATTTTCAAAAATTTTCAACATTTAAAAACTTTGAGAAGTCTGAAGAAATTCGATTGGAGATAAGATTGACAATAGATTATGTAACACTTTGCACCACCTACATTTTTAAAATATTATACAGGGCGTTTTTTACGCTTGGTCAAACTTGTGAAACTTTTAAACATCGATAACTCATTTTTTTTAAATACAACACCCTATATTTGTTTACACCGTCTTATAGAAAATTTGATTCTCTTTCGAAAACATTAAGGCTGTTTTTCACCTAAAATTGATATTTTCCGAGATATCGCGATTTTATTGTTAATTATTAGGGCAAAGTAATATTTTCAAGTAGGCTATGAAGGTAGACAGTGGTAATTTGAAACAATTGAAAGAAAAAACAAGAAACTTATAATTTTGTCGTTTGCCTACACATTTTTGACATTTTTTTATAAGAAAGTTGTAGATTTACCATTTTTACGTTTAAATATAGGTTTCTCATCAGGGCCACAATATTTTTCATATAATTGAGTTTGATCGTTTGCCAAGTCCTAAAAACCGATTGATAATGTATTAGGTACGAGAACGGAACGCTGATTTAAAAAAAAAGTAGTACTGACTTGTCTAATTTTACATTAAAAAAAAAAAAAATGGTTGGTACTGTTTTCGGTAGAGTGTCGTAGTATCGTATCGTAAACAGACAAAAAATGGTTTATAGAATTTAGTAATTATCTTATAACACTGGTCCAATAAATAAATGCATAAATAATTTAAAAAATTCTCTATTTAAACGTAAGATGGTAAAACTACAACTTTCCTATAAAAATATGTCAAAAGTGTGTAGTCAAACGACAAAATTATAAGTTTCTTGTTTTTTCTTTCAATTGTTTCAAATTACCGCTGTCTACCTTCATAGCCTACTTGAAAATATTACTTTGCCCTAATGATTAACAATAAAATCGCGATATCTCGGAAAATATCAATTTTAGGTGAAAAACAGCCTTAATGTTTTCGAAAGAGAATCAAATTTTCTATAAGACGGTGTAAACAAATATAGGGTGTTGTATTTAAAAAAAATGAGTTATCGATGTTTAAAAGTTTCACAAGTTTGATCAAGCGTAAAAAACGCCCTGTATAATATTTTAAAAATGTAGGTTGTGCAAAGTGTTACATAATCTATTGTCAATCTTATCTCCAAGCGAATTTCTTCAGACTTCTCAAAGTTTTTAAATGTTGAAAATTTTTGAAAATACTGTATTTTCATGAAAATGCAATTTTCACGAGAACGGTTGACTTTAGACCCATATAACCTTATACATTTTTTGAATTAAATTTAAAGAGGAATCCAAAAATGTAAAAATATACAGGGTGTTCCATAAGAAAAAGTATAACTTTGATATGCCACTCTTTTTTGGAGCACCCTGTATGTTTGAAAATATTTTTAAAATGTAGCCCTTATTGACTTACATAATCTAACAGCGACAGAAATTGGAAAATATATACAGTTTTGCCATAAAACTCCGACGCGTCCGTCGTGACTCACCCTGTATATAAAAGAGCTTGTTTGTTTGTTCGCTATAGAATCCTAGGTCCGTTGACCGATCGGGACCAAATTTTGCACAGTTACTATTTAGGACCTTGCAGATCTAACGCCAAACTTTAAGTACAAGCACATATTACCAATTTAAAAAAAAAAAAATTACTTGGACGGGATTCGATCTTACGTCGGCAAATACCTGGTCATAACACGATACGGCGCGGTGTATTTCACAAGTAAAGATTGTTTTGTATACAATTAGTAATAAATGTACATGAAGTATTATTTTTATTAGTACATTTTTAATTGAAACAAGACGAAAGAAAATAAATTTGAGTTATTATTCAATTTTTAAGCAATAAATAGTTATTTTTTAAGGAATTATAAGAAAATGAAAAGATGATTGATCAGAGTATGTCATTTGTGTATGATTTGGAATTATTGGGCTTATTCAAGTTAAAACAGTAATTAAAATTGTAATCGCCCGTGCAACGCCGGGTAAACCATCTTGTTAGTTATAAACTGCCAATTACTACGACGACCGTGTTTTGTTTGTCGAATACGGCGAAAAATAATAATTAATTTTTAACTCATTTTTCTCAAAAATTTTACTCTGTATTTTTATTTTCTTAATGCATGATCGGATTTAAAATTAAATTCTCTATAGGAATCAATAAAAAAGTATACTATGCAATAAAAAAAGAGTTAAGTATCGACACCGTAGAATAAATATTTTAAGGTCATCTGATAGAGAATTTGATGCGATTTACAAACATATGAGGTTTATGAGGGTTTACTCTTAAAAAAACAAAGGTACCCCTATACCTGCGACGGTCAAACGGAATCCCGGTCTACTATACATCTTTTTATTTATTCAATACTATTAAGTAAAAGTGAACAACAGATTATAATGGCTGCGAGCAATAATTTTGCACAATAACCAAAATTTTTAAATGAGTGTGATCGTTTTTTAAACCCATAACAAGAAAGTGGCTCGAATTGAAGATCTCAAAAACTTATTGCTGGCATTGAAGCACACTGTGTTTAAGCAAAGAAAAAAAAACATTTAATACAGATAACCTATCCATCATTTAGAGTAATATTCCAACAAATCGTCCAACGATTCTTTTGTTTGTGGTTTGTAAGACTGATGTCACCAACCCAACAATAGATATTTAATATTCGCATGAAAGGTATGTAATAGTTTATTGTTCTAAAATATATTTGTCATCGCAATAGAACAGCTATTCAATTTCAAATTGAACAAAATGCGTTATGATTATGGCGTCAAATTTAATAACGATTAACCTAGTTTCAATCAAAAACTATACATTCCCAAAATAGAAAAGTTATTGAAAAAATTTTTGTGTGATAAAGCTATATATTTAGTTAGGTACCAACAAATGAGGCATATTTTGCGCATACTAGTTTTATATTACACCGGAAATCTTGATTTTTCATTTACGTCCATATTTTTAACCACTCAAAATTTAAGTCCTAGCAATAAATTATACAGTAACATTCTTTGTTTAAAGAAGAAATTATTAAGATCGTTTCTTTTACGCACATAGTTATTGCGCAATATCTTGCAATGCGCAGCCCTATTGATCCTTAAGGATGAGACTATGTATTACGCAATAATTTAGCAGACTGACCGGTTGATAGATTGCGATATACCTTCCATGTTCTTTTAAATATACAGTGAGTTTATCGATAAAATAAACATTTATTGAGTTAAGCGATAAGTGAAGCTCTGTTGGGATAGTATCGAAATCGCATGTTCTTGAACAAATTTTAGGTTGCTTAAAAATACGTTAATTATTTTTAAATTATATATTCTTATTTATAGTTCATTTTTAAGTAAGTAACAAGGTTATACTACGTTATCCAAATTCTAAATCGAAACATCCACTTTTTATAAGTGAACTGTTTTTGGTGATTAAACCAGTACCGATGAAAAACAAAATGAAAACATAAGACATGATTATTCCAATTTATCGTTAAGGACACTAAATTATTCACATGAAGTATAATTATTTTTCTACGTATTAAAAAATCATCAGATTTCAATAAAAGGACAAGAATATTTAAAATATTGTAAATAGATCATCAGAAAGTTTTTCAACTGACGAAGCAGCACTAAGCTGTAAAACTGTTTATGTAGTTAAAATTAAAAAAAAAAACAACAGGATAAGCAATTATTAATTGCATATATAAATGAACATATACAACATTTAAAATGTTAGTCTTGTTTCAAGTTAAAATACCGATATTTCGCATGGCCCTGGTAAAAATGTTTTTATTCGAAAGATATTGCAGCAATAACATTTTAGATTAACAAAATATTCTAGTATCTTACCATTTACTAATCAAACTTATTATGGGTTTGTAAGAACGAACCGCTGTGCGAAATATTTCACGCTCTAATATTTTTTTTAACATAAGCGAACAATAATAAATGACTGCAAACGCTTTGTTTAAAGAAATCGATAATCTTAACAAAGAGCTTTATAATAACATAAATAAAGCAAATCAAGAAATAGACGTGACCTTTCAAGGAACAGCATTGAATAATCAATTTATTTAGTATACATTAGGTTTTTATTAAGATAAAATATGTAAATTGCATCTACATTGATGCCAAACAATTAAATATGCACACAATGCACTGCAGTGCTATTTGCATTAAAAATAATGGCATTACACAAAGTACAAGGCGAATCATAGGGACAAAATTAAAAAGTGGCTTAATTTATTTAGCTAACATTACAAACCAATTTATAAGATAACGTCGAAAAACCCTATAGGAAAAGGGAAGCAGATAAGCTGGATGACTTACATTTTACAACTAAATTTATGTAATTTGTAGATTAAAGCGAGAGTTAACTCAAGGACGTCACCAGAACAACAAACAATACATAAATAAAGCCCCATATTCTTCTACAGCCATTCTGTGAGCAACTGTATTAAAAGAAACGTAAAAAAAACATGCAGAAACGGAATTCATGGTTTTGCAAGATAGTGATGTTTGTCGACGAATAACATTTCAAGATAATAAAACCTAAAGGTGCATTTAAATCAAAGCGAACAGAAGCGAACGAACGAATTCGTTCGGTCAAGCTCGCGCAATTTGCATGGAGAAGCGAAGGCGAGCGAACGAACTCGTTCGCGTTCGCACAGGTTCCGTAGCGTGTCGGTAAACAAGCGAATCATCAAAGGAAGTTCGTGCTCGATTTGCATGGTGCATTTTGTAGCTAGCGAATTCTCTATCCGACATGGTTTGTTTTCAGGTTTTCACACTAGCGCGGATCATCAACGAATGCGAATGTTCGTTCACATTGCATTGCGCAGAGACGACCGAACGAACGAATACCTAAAAACCCGTTCGTTCGTTCGTTCGGTCCTGTTCGCTCTGATTTAAATGCACCTTAATACATTGGGTATCTAGAAATATAAAACCGAACTGGCATTGGCTGGCGTTTTAATATAAATTAAGAAATCTCTGACTTATCGTATTAACTAAAATTTCGTACAATGTAAAAATAATTTGCGTCGTATATGTAACAAATATAAATGAAATACTTGGCAATAACTGCACATGGATTTATTAATAGATTTAAGACGAGCAATATCTACAATATAATAATAAAAATAACTAATTAAAAAAAGAACGTAAAGTTGATTGAGTTTTAAATATAGATAAATATAAATTACAAAAAAAAACAAAAATAATATTTCCTATAACGTAGTTGCTTTGTGGTATATTAACTAATTCAAATTTATGCAATGCTCTAATAAAATAAAAATAAACAAGTGCGTTGCAAAAATCATTTCATTGGTTACTTTATTACAAATTTCGACCTTCAGCTGCTAGTTTTTGTGCTATACACGTAATTGCTAGATATTTTATGCCACAGTAACCAAATACAAATGTGAAAACTATCTTAAATAATTTATAATACTCTAACAATGTTCATTTTATAAACTAACAATAAACATGTCTATTTTTAGAACAAACAGATAAAATTATGCTACAAATATTCGAAACGCGGATATTTTAAAAAGTATTCCTTTGTTTCATGCTAATAACATAATTAATCGAAGTGACGAGCTGTGTGCAGATGGTGTATTTTGTATTTAAGTCGCAGTTCTTAGTTTAACCGAGCTAACAGCAAATAATACAAGTAGGTAATCGATAAGGTGTTTGTACAGTAGCTAGTAAAATATTATGAATTGACCTAAGGTTTTGCTTTCGTTCCAGAAGAACAAACATACCAAAGGCTAATACGCACGTGTTAATACAACACAAAAGGTGTCAAAAATAAATCTATAAAACGGTCATTGAGGACATTCGGTTCGACGTTCTTAATTTGGAATAGCAAATTTAGAGTTAAATGAACTAAATATCAATCACTTCCCAAGTACATATAAAGATATGATTAATGTCTGGGAAAATTAATAAAGATACGACTAATTACAACCATTGATTGCGGGAACGATTTTGAATATTTTAAAGACTAAAGAAACATAAACATCTGACTGAACTTTCAAACAGTAAAATACTAATAGTGTTGATACTCGAGTGTTTCGTATTTCATTGTTATGGGACTGTATTTATATTTAGACAAAAAAAATAAAACTGTGAAATTTATAACGTTAGTTTTATAAATTCACTTTTCAAAAATTCATGTAGAAGCTAAAATGTTTGTGACAAGGGAAATATTTTTATTATATATTGAACTATTAAACACAACAAAGAAAATATAAATGTGTACTTGAAAGGATTTAAGTATCGTGAATATTATAATAGGTATCTACAAATATTTTCAGAAAGTTTAGAGATTTATTTTTCATTGTGCTTTAGAAAAAAATACTTCATTACACTATTACCGATACAACGATTTTTCGTTAAAGATTTTACTAAAGATTGCAAAAAGAAAGAAAAAAAATTAAAGTACAGAAACAACTGTAGTTATATGCATTAAATGAAAAACACATTCGAAATACAAAAACCAATGAATACAATTAAATCAATAATTCACTAATTAACTAATAAACTTAAATTGCTATTACCTTCAACTAGTAGTTCAGAACTATAAGGCCACGAATTAAAAACACACTACACGTTTTCCAACCACTGAATGTGATGATGAGAAGCAAAAAAGTATACAAGATTTTAAATCATAAAGAGCGTTCAACAATACGTTCAAATTTTAAAATTTATAGAATATAGATGCATACACTGGCAGCTTCTGCAAGTTAGTGTATGCTGCGATCCAAAACATTAACTTATTATCAAAAACAGACAATAATGTTCAGTATGGACATCACGTGGAGAATTCCTCCAAGCAGATCATTATTGATAGTGAGACATGAATACTTAACGATTAAGACCAAAGTAAATTTAAAGTGTACAATGCCTTCAAACGGAAAAATATCAAACCATCAAAAAACATACTTCATACAGGTTTCTATGACCGATAAGAAATCATTAGGACAAGTTTTGTGGTTACATGTTTTATTAAAATGAAGTTATAAATATATTATAATGTAAGAAACAAAAATAATTAAAATTCATACATTATTCGCAAAAATAAAACACCCTTACAATTTAGGTTTAAGAAATAGTAAAATGTAGGGCCAGAACAGAAAATATTTAATGCTTCGATTAACTGGAGAGAAGTTCACTTACTAATATTTAGTCTTACAGAAAATCGAAAGGCAAAAGAAAAAAATTATTTTATGGTCAAGATCATCTTGAAGAGAGATTTATATTCAATTGGACAGAAAGCCTTTAATTGAACTTGCTTTCATGTTATTTGTGACAAAATTTGTTGGCAATTAAAAATCGTTGCGACAATTACAATGAGGTTAAGATTTTTTAAATATTTTGTTCCAATTTGGACGTCATACCAAGTGTTTCTGAGCATACACTTGGCTTTTAAAAATGGCACATACAAGACACTGACAATAATAAATTAGACGACAAATTATTACAACTTTTTTTGCTTAGTGAAAGTAAAAATTTAAATTCCCTATTAAATATGCTCCAGTTTATACGAAAAACAAAAATTGTAAATACTTTCCCTTGTGTAAAAACTTTGTTGCGCATTTATTTAACATTGCCTATTTCAAATGCAACTGGTATAAGATCATTTTCAGTTTTGTGAAGAGTAAAAATTGTTTACAAAGTCCGCCAAAATTCAATTGTCCAGCTGTATTATGCGTATAACTAGATGCTCTAGATCAGCGTTTTCCAAACGGTGAGCCACGACCCGGCACTGCCACGAGAGCAAAATGCCGGGTCGCAACACGAAACAGCATCATATATAATATACCTACTTCTTAATAACAAATTATTTAGTTTAAGTTTAATTTCTTTATATTTTTGTAACAGTAAATGCTTCTTTATTATAATATATAAAAACTGTATGTACAGGGTGGTCCAAATCCAAGGGGTTCCATGGGTATCTTGTTTTATATTCAAGACAGAGAAACGGTTAAATTACCAAAAATGTGCAGTTTTTTAAGACAAGCTCAGAACCGTTTTTAAAAATATTCTATCATTTCCGATTTTTGAGTTATTAGCGAAAAACTGTTTTCTTGTAGCACCTATTTATAATGTGTCATATCTCCGTAATTTTGTAAATGTCGAAAAAATGTATGAAGATATTTTTATGTAGAATTTGATGGCACAATATTATTTTTTTAAAGCTCACCGTAACACAAACTCACCTTTTTTTAAATAGAAGCTATAGTTGGCTATGACCTATTTAAATTCCTTGTTTTTCCATTCCAAATATATAAAGACTGTTTTATACTATACTATTTTTTCGTTTAAGAAAATCGTATACGATTTTTAATACAAAACTTTCGTTCAAGAATTTAGCATGGAAAATATGAACCTTTTACATTGTACTATTTTTTGGTACGAAAATGTTCAATTTGATCACAACACAAAGCGAATCATTTTCAAATTTAACGTATATTTAACGCTACATATTTATTCCTACAAAATAAATTGTGAGGGATATAACGGCAATACGTAGTATTTAACATCGTTTGATTGTTTCAGTTAACCTAACCCACAAATGACATGCGGTCAGATACAGTTGCAGTAGAATACGCATGCGCCCATGCCACAAAACACGCCCATGCTAAAATAGGACGCATATAGGGACGGTAATAATTTCGTACGAATTTTTGGTTCAAGATTTGTAATTTCTGATTGACACCGTACTAGAAAATCGTATACGATTTTCTTAAACGAAAAAATAGTGTAGTATAAAACAGACTTAAGGGTTGATGTAGTTATTTTCAATAATACGCAAGTTACAAAGGTTTTAAAATTATTTTTTTTAAGGTGAACTAAAAGTAAAGTGTATAATCTTATAAAACTCATGTGGTACAACATCCTTACGATTATTTAAAAAGGAATTAAGTTTTGTCGTTTATGATTAGTTAAATTTGCAATACATTTTAGCTTTAGAGCCGATTGTTACAATTAAATCGGTTTCATATTTTTTTACATACCTACCTGCTGATTCTGACTATATTATTGTTTATCGTTTGTTCAAATCTTGTTTTTTACCTTTGTAACTTGCGTATTATTAAAAACAACTAGGTACATCCACCCTTATATATTTGGAATGAGAAAAAAATAAGGAATTTAAATAGACCATAGCCAACTATAGTTTCCATTTAAAAAAAGGTAAGTTAGTATCATAACTTTTTAATGACGGCCGTAATTTTTTTCTTCAGTATCATCGAATTTTACATAAAAATATATAAAAATAATTTTCATATTGGGTTCATAGAAATGAGCGCATAGCGCATCGCAAGGGTAAACACCTTAAGAATCTAGCACTAAATGGGATTGGGAGAGCGATGCCCAGCTACCTGAGCTCACGTTAGTTATGAACAGCGCATGGGTCTAAAAATCCCCGCAACAATGCGTCCTCTAGTTCAGGGATGGCAAATAGGTGGCACGCGTGCCAAACTTGGCACGCGAAAGATTTTCGACGGCAGGCAAAATAATTCTATGAATAAATTTGTTTTTAAAATTCTAAACTTTTTGGAAATGTTTTATTTATTTTTAGTTAGTATGCTAATTATCTACAACTACATGTTATTTAAATACCAAAAAATTAAAAATACCAGAAAATAACAACTCTTCTTATATCGATACAATTACTATACATATAAAATACCAACTGTAGCGATGCTCGGAACTTTTGATTGCATTATGTATTTAGAGACACATAAAATCATGACGTTGGCAATACTGAACGAAATAACTGACGGTTGTTTCTGGTAGGTAGGTTAGGTTAGGTTAGGTTAGGTACTGGCACGGGAAAAAATTTGTATTAAATTTTATCTTATTTTGGCACACTGATCAAATCCTATTTGCCATCCCTGCACTCTAGTTCATGTACTGTTTTGATCGTCCGCAAACCCGTTCATGTATCATTTTTATTGTTGATGGAACGGATTACTGACCGTCCGGTGAACTACCAGAGACTGATGGAACGCGATATTGATACTGCGCACACTCGTGACCGTTTACTAACTGGATCGTCCAAGTAGTTGATGGAACAAACCTGTCAATAACGGATATACGACGAATTATTAAAATGACAAAAAAAAAATTTTTTCAACTCAAAAACCGTAAATGATAAGAATATTTATTGAAAACGGTTCTAAGCTTGTATCAAAAAACTGCAAATTTTTGGTAATTAAAACGTTTCTCTATCTTCAATGTTCGGCGAGATACCTATGTAATCCCATCGAATTTGGACTACCATGTCCATTCAAATCTGTTGTATTTTACCTATAGGCCAGTATAGGTAATAAACATTTTAGTGGGTCACGAAAAAAAAAGTTTTAGAAACGCTGCTCTACATAATATTAATTATAAGGAAATAATTGATAATTTTGCTAAAATAAGAGCAAGAAATAAGGATTTTTAAAATACATTTTATAAATTTAAGTTACATATTATCGTTTAATTTTTTATTAATTTTTGGAAGTACTTAGGTGTATTTTGTGTTAAGTAAATCTTAATTCAATAAAGGAATAAAGGATTGATATACATATACCTACGTGTATAATATAAAGGGTGTTTCAATTTTCCATGGGACACTATTGCTATCTCCGTAAATAATGAAAATACAAGGTTGGTTAAATGGGACAAAAGTTAGCTATTTAGGAGTGTATTTTAAACAAGATCTTGTTTTGTTTAAAAATTCCATGGCTTGCGTGATATAACGAAAAAACCGAAATCGATCAAAATTTTTAAACTTAAATATCTCGGCTACTGTTGCGGATACACAAAAACGCAAAAGGAAAAATGTCTTGTAGATTTTGTTTGCTATAAGATGGCGATAGTCAGATTTTTCATTTTAAATTACCGTACGAGATATTTGACAAAACAACTTTTTTTTAAATGGCAGTCGTAGTAGGTGATGACTTGGAAAAACAATAACCGACATCAATTGTTTTATTTCGACCCTTGCTTGTCTATTCTGTCACACTTTAAACAGTGACATTACAAATGTAATGCGAAATTAAAATAATCATGCTAATAGTCATAATATGAATGTATTTTATACCTCTTACTAAGACATTAGCAAAAAAGGATTTAAAATATTTATATACGTTGATTTACATTATTTCCAGTTAACACAATTATTATAATTAACAAGCAAGCGTCGAAATAAAACAATTGAAGTCGGTTATTGTTTTTTTTTCACGGCATCCTTGATTTTTGTCAAAAGATTTTGCATTTTTTTTTAGGTTATTTCGCTTATTTTTGAAAATAGACATACAAAATATTACTCCTATATCATTGTAAAGAGAAAAAAAAAACTTTAAATCTAAGTCATCACCTACTACAACTATGCCATGAAAAAAGTTGTTTTGTCAAATATCTCGTACGGTAATTTACAAAGAAAAATCTGACTATCGCCTTCTTATAGCAAACAAAATCTACAAGACATTTTTCCTTTGACGTTTTTGTGTATTCGCAACAATCAGTGGCGTGCGCAGAAAAACATTTCAGGAGGGATATTGTTTAATTTGCAAAAATAATATTGACTAATTTGAAACGGGGCATGGTAATGGTAAAATTAGAAAATGATCTGGACGGGGGGCTAGACACAAAAAAGGAGTTGCAAGAAAGAGTTATGGGGGTCCAGGGGCCGGCAGCCCCCGAGTAACAGCACCATAGGCAATTTTTTTTAAATTTTCAAGGTTAAACGTACCCAAAAATAGCATTTATAACTAAAATATACAAACATATAATATGTTTTATATGTATGGAAAAGCAGTCTGTCGCGCAATTAAGAAATGCGGTATTATAATTTTAGTCCTTTTCAAATTTTCGGGAGGATAGGATTTATTCCCCTAATCCCCCCTTGCGTACGCTACTGGCAACAATAGCTCAGATATTTAGGTTTAAAAATTTTGATCGATTTCGGTTTTTTCTTTATATCACCATGGAATTTTTAAACAAAACAAGATCTCGTTTAAAATACACTCCTAAATAGCTAACTTTTATCCCATTTAACCATTTTTTATTTTCATTATTTACAGAGATAGCAATAGTGTCCCATGGAAAAGTGAAACACCCTGTAAAATAAAAGTTTCTCTTCATCCTAATTAGCTCAAAAAAACTTAAACACGATTAATTTTAAAAAATTGTCTAGCGCCCCAAAAAGTTTAATCCGGCTCTGGTATGAACATGGAAACAAAATTAAGTAACAGTAGCAATGTAACCAATCATAGGTTATTTGCAAGTTATAATGGACATTTCTTCTCAGGGTGGTCATACATCGCGATAATAAAAACTTTAATTTTTTAAACATGTTTATTCATTGTCAATGGTTAACAGCAAAAAAACTAAAACTGTGTGTTCTTACCCCAGAAGGGCGGCTTCCTCCGCAACACCCGAAGCAGGCATTTTTCTATTCGCGGTCGTGTTTGCACTTTCGGTCCTAAAACAAAATGAGATTCAGTAATTCACTAAGAACGATCACATTAATCCCTACATCATCATGATTAAAGTTCACGTTGTACGCTGTTTCAATAACTGTGTTCACATCACACTGTGCTTTTACAAATACTGCGCTCTTTTTATATACACAGCTTAACACTATCAGTCAGTGATAAAACAATGAGATCATACTTATCGAAGATCTTCACAGAACATAAAAAATAGATAAAATTGTCAAAATATTTACATATTGATTAATGAATGTTTACAGATGAAAAAATAAGCTGTACTTGTATGTATTTTTAATTTAAAAAAGGCCATGGACTATGTTTGTGTGACAAACCCAAACAACACGTAGAACTTCACTAACATTGTGATTTGATACCCATGACATTCTAATTGCTATAATTAGTTTTTAACATATTTTGCCACATTAATTGCATACAGCACTTGAATGTTGTGCTACAAAAATATCTCACCTTATACTACTGCTTTTTCAAATACTGCGCTAATGTTGCTATAGACATAAACGTAGATCAACGTTGTCAATAATGTTGTACAATGTCTAGTAAAATATTAAAACGCTAAAAATTATTGTATCGTTTTCCAAAAAATATCAAGGTTAACTTAATTTCTTATTAAAAATATCTTAATATGTTACGACTGTAGTAAGATTCGTATCAAGTTAACCGATATACCATTAGACTTTTGTGATGGAGTTCACATGTATGCAGCGTGTTCCAGGATTTAAAAAAAATCAAGAGGTGCGATACAAAAAGTCTTATTTGGGGGTTCGTGCCTCCAATTGACTTTTATGCACATTTCTCATATTGGCAAATCAAGAGCCTTATAAATAAATATAACCTTCCAGTTGGCTAAAGTACCCTTTCAGGATGATAAATTTCATTCAAATTATTCAAAAAATTTAAATATTATATGAATATTCCGGAAATCGCCCAGCTTGGTAGAAAGTTACAGAAGACTGGAAAATTCAAAGATTTCTTTACTGTTAATTAACTTCACTTTTACTGCAATCTGGAACTGACAATTTAATACTTATGTGCCCTTAAAAATACAAGCATCTTATGAAAAGTTTATTAATCGATCATTCGAATGTCCAGCAACGCACATATAGTTGCTCCAGACTTGACACCGATTGTTTTTTGTTTTGTTTGAAAAGCAATCCACTAATTCAAAGGTTTCAGATGGGTGTCGATGATAATCGTCAAAATGTCAGTACATAAAAAATGGGTAAACAAATAATGTTAATTATATAGTACAATTTACATGTTACATGTTACAGTACACTTAAATAATCTTATTTGACCCTTTTTTAAACACTATATATTTAAATAGTCATCCAATGACGTGTATAGTACAGTTTCAAATTTAATTTTTTTGTGCTTCGTGGCTGCTCGACGTAAAATTGATTTAAAGCACCTTTTCGGTTTGCAAATCAAGTGCGCACTGACAGTCAAGCCAACACATTTTCCATCTCGTAGTAAAGTTTTATTATTGTGAAAAATACGATCCAATATCTTGTTATTAAAATTTCATTTAATGTTAAACAATACTTCTACACACAATTTCATAAAAATTAGCCTATTCTGATAGAATCCGAGTAAATGACAGGATTTGTAAAATTATATTGACCTTTATCTACTTTAATAATTTTATTAGGCGTTTGTTGGTTTATTAAGCATCTGAGTAATAACATGTCTATTTTTCATGTATTTTCATAATTTAACTGGATTTTAACAACGTTGTCTTCTCGATCCTTAGTATTGTTGTTTTCGATTCAAATTACTTTTCTCACAACCGTTGAAAAATGTTCTCATTACCTTATCAAAAATAGTGGGCAAAAGTGAATAATCTGCTCCCTAGAGAGCAAAATGAATTATTGTAATGTCATAGTAACGTCATGGTAACGTCGCGTAATAGCGTTTTTAGACAGCGAAACTGTCAATCGTGTCGAATACACAACTGACATTTTAAGGTAACGTTTTGCTTCTAATCGCATTTTTCAACGGTTGTGAGGAAAATCTAATACACAACTCATGAGCAAAGTTACTTTTTCCTGTTCAACTGCCGTGCCCGCACTCGCCTAGGCGAGTGCGGCAACTGGCAGTCTCACGAGAAAAGAAGTACTTTTGCTCACTTGTTGTGTAAATAACTATTTATCAACGGCATTAGTACGTCAAACGTGCATCTTTGCTAATAATTATTCATAAATTAAAAAATGATTGTGATTGTTGTAAACTCAAATCTAAAGCGATTTGAAGATATGTTCAAGCCGGAGGTTAAATTTCTTAAAGAATATTTTCAAATTGTTTACAAATTTGGTACAACTTTCAACTATGGGCATATGTATGTATTTCTATGTGTACACTAGACAAACGATAGATTTTCATAGCAATTTCTCAAAAAAAAAAAGAAGTTGATTGATGTATAATGTACCATTCATATCTTTCTTGCATTCAGTTAAGCAGAAACAACCACAATTGATCAAAGCAGTTGCATATCATGCCAAGATGCACTTAATCTCAAATTTTAATGTTCCAACTTACCCAACATCCCGATTATTACCAAATATATGTCGATATAAACCGAAAATGCTTTTGCGTTTGGCAGTGCGATCTGTCATTTTGAAATCAATAATACGCTACACATATAAACTAATACAACAAACAGCCTACTAATGCACCAACAAAAAATTGTTTACTGTACCTTGTTGCAATGATGATGGGACCCCTATGTTCAACGAGCTTCTCATCTTTAGTTGATCCAGACACAAAATTAAACGCTTTCTTGACAGTTTCGAGGACTCCCGAGTTATTCCCGGCAACTGTTGTAGATCGATATACATCGTTTGAACCTGTTAAGGATTGATACGAGCCGCCTATGCTTCCGGGCATTATGATTGACAAGTAATAACTGATATATTATAGCTAGACGTCATTCGAAACTAACACGTGACAGTATTTTTTTTTTACTTGTTAACAATCTTAGCAAACTGCAGTGATGGATTTTGGTTTTTGAAAAGTATGTACACGAGATCTAACGAACACAAACCATTGGCGTACTATTATTTTTGTTATTGAAGGTAAGTATTCGAGAAAATACACCCACGCGTTTATGAAAAAAAATTTATGAATTATACTTGCAAAACCCTTTTTCGATTCTAAAAAGAAAACATACTGTTAAGAACTATACATGCAAACACAAGCACAGTTAAGCGCATAATAAAACGAACGTACTTTGTTTGATGTTCGTGTTGAGAATATTGGCAAAAAATTATCGAGTATTAGAGTAGTTAGTACCAATTTGCAACATTTTTATTTAAAAAAAAAACTTTACGTAACTAATTATACCCAGAGTGAAAACGAACTTCAGTCTATGAAATGCATGGCATGTGTAGCAAATAAAAACTCCGAACGTGTCGTTTAGGCGAATTTTATTAAGACAGAAACAACTGTTTGCTTACCCGGCAAACTTATATTATTTAAACACAGTTTGAAAGGATACTAATAACATTAATTTAAGTTTGTAATTGACAAGAAGCATGAAATTAAGATGGTCCGGTTATTTAAAGTGAAGGATGTATCGTTTTATTGCTCATTCAATAATTGCACAGCTTCAAAGGCGGCTAAAAAAAGAACGATTTAAGAATTTAAATTTTTTTTAATAATAATAGAAACAGAATGTTGTAAAATGTTTTATTTATATGAATAATTTAATTGTTTATTATTATTAAGTATTGTGTCTCGACAATAGTTATTACTTACGACTTAATTGGTTTTGTATGTCCTTTTTATGATGACGCTTTCAACTTGCAATAATTAGTCACCAAATAAAAAAAGTTATTTACGCAAAATATGAATGCGTATAGTTACATCGCGCATGGTATTGATCGTTAAGGACTTTACACTAAAAGTACTGCGCAACAATTTAAAATATTTTTTACAAGTTTTAATCATCATGTCTCGTGTAAAAGCATTAATCAGTGATATATTTAATTCTGTTTATTTTGATGAAAATTAGATTTGAACAACATAACAGTATACAAGAAAACAAAAAATAAAACGCGAACAATTTTCAGTAGATCTTATTAAAAACATTCAGCACGTTACGTTCCCTGTATGGCCACTTTGCGTGTGGTAGCTGCTTAAGAAAATATAATAGTACTTTTATAGTATGCAAAACGAATTAAATAACGTAATACGAGTACATTGTTTTCAATAATGAGCGATAATTGTTTTAAACAATTAATAATGCAACACGGTCTAACTAAATAATAGTGTTGGGCTGTTGGTACATTTGATTCTACATATAATAAAGCCTTAACAAAGTTTTTATTACACAATTAATGGCCAAACAAAAACTAATATTTTGCCAAAATATTTTTTTAATGCAGTTCTAGCAATAAGTAAACAAATATTGGTATGAGTAGCCTAAAAATATGATCAATAATTTTTAATAATAAACTTACCAATTTTCTACTCGTAAAAATATTATTTGCTGCTTCGCCCTTACGAATTTTCGAATGAAAAAGCCTATGAAATAGTAATAATCTATACCGAAACAAATGCCGGTGAAACACGTTTTTTTGCGCACAGCACACCTAAATATCGATAAAATTTTAAAATCGTATGATCTTTTATAAAAAGAATTAATAATTTTACTATGCCATTGATATTTTAAAATAATACAGGAAAATATAATTTAAAATAAAAACTGCCCAATTCTCAGCACGAACAAATTTTTAGAAAGTCATCATTCTTTATAAACATTCCAATCATAAACATGCTTAACATGCTTTATTGGCAAATGATTTGACTTATAACTAATGACTTGCCTTATTAAATAAATTAACAAATATGTGGACGATGTATATAAACATGAATGTAAACACGGGGAAGAGATATACGACTATTGATTTTTCAAATTAATGTGATACTGCAGAAGTAAATTATACAGTCAATATCATTGCCAAAAATACTTATAAAATATCCATTTGCCTTACCTTTAATTCCAAATTTTAACACACAACTCTTCTTACACTCACACTAATTACGAAATATTTAACAGCACCAGTGACGTCCGGCTTACGAATATATTAATACAGACGAAACTCTCATTGGTGGTTACCTTATCACGTGAACCAAAATAATATAAAAACCAAATATACCCAGTAGCGTAACTCTGTGTATTAGAGATAAATATGCGAATCCTAAAATCGAATTTACATTTGTTTATTGTTTTTAAACATTGCGTTACACAAAATACGCAGTAAAACAATTAATTGGAATAAATACTGCCTATGTACTTTTAATATAACTAGTAAAATTGTTATTTAGTGCCGCCTATGCGATAATAACAGCGCCATCTTGAGTCTATAATTGAAACTACATTAAAGATCGGCTTAGAGTTAGAAGAAAATAATTTACAGACGACCTCTAGCCCAAGAAATTTATACTTTTTACGACTCCAAACAGATTTCTACTAATACAATTCTTTCTTATTTAAAAGTTTTTCTGTTTAAAAGTAAATCATTCATTATTCCGCTGCTATTAATTAGTTCATGTTTGTATTAGTTATTGTTTAACAATGTTAAAAAAACAAATTAACGCAATTTTTTTTAAATGTTGTAGTCGTTTTTTGATTTCAGAAAATAAAAACGTCATGAAAATTGGCTAGTATTATTCAAACCTTAATATCAATAATTATCAGCATTAACTTGGCCCATTTGTACTTTTTGCCCTCATGGGTGGGCGATATATCGATATAATTTCGATATCGATATTCGATATCGAAATTTGGATATCGCCCACCCCTAGTCGTGGGTATGACAAAGTTATCCGCGCGAGGGGTGCCACAATTGTTCATACCTAGTGTTTTCATATATCGCCCACCCCTACCCACGACCGTGGTCGTACCCATATCCATATGCATATGGGATGTGTTCGCTCTTTCGGTGTGCCTACATCTCCAGCTATAACAGCTAATCGACTGTCGTTCAATGCAATTTTGTTTTTTTTACCACTTCCTCAAAAGTAACCGTTTATGGAGTGCCCGATTATTGTGAATCCTTATTTTACAAAACGCAGAATTTGTTGACTGTGGTGGACCGTCTAAAGCAAAATATTTGACATAACCTTACAAAACTTTAAAGTCAAACGAATCAAGTATAGTATGACATTGGAAAAACCGTGGCCGTAGCACAGGTCCATAGAAAATTCACATAGCTAACCTAATTAATATGGGAATCGCGTATGGTAATCGAATGTGTCCCGTGTGGTGATCCTTTGAGATGAGGATATGCTTTACCAATCTCACAATTTTTTTACGGGTGTATCGGTTTGCTTAAAAAATATTTGTGTAATCACCAACATCTTGCAAACCCAGAGATAACTGCGAATTAATTCATGTATATTATCCAAATGGCGTTTGAAGCAAGTCACTGTATTAATACAAAATTTCCTCCGAGGAAACTTCCTGATTACTTTTTGACTGCTTTTTAACAATAAAACCGTAAAAATTGAGAGGGCCGTATAAGTTGCAGAAAAGAATATGAAAATATATGCCTTAGACGGAAATTTTTTATTCCATACTTGTAGAAAGCACTTTGTTCGTATGATATCAAAAAAAAGTAATATTTCGATATTTGTATAAGGAGATGTTTGGTGTTTTAGTTATAAATATTAATGATTTATTCATGTAATCAAAGGCCGGCGCTTGAAAAAAATCAAATCAATACTTTTAATATGATGTCATTACATTATTATTTGCCAAACAGTTGGCTTTTAATTAATTATAAATAAACTAAATTATTAGTGATCGTGCTCAAGTAAAAAGCAATATTTTGTGAAACGTGTACGTAGCTTACGTATTAATTAATAACATTTGATCCCATAATGAAACAAAAAAAAACAAAAAAAATTTGTGGCCCATGGGGGGATCGAACCCACGACCTTCGCGTTATTAGCACGACGCTCTAACCAACTGAGCTAATGGGCCAGATGGCTACTATGATGTAAATTATTGTCATAAACCGACGCATGATACCGCATCAACTATTTAATAATAATTAATAGTTTAATAACTGAATTATCGCCACAGTTATGTAATGTCACAGATACACTACAAGATGTTGAAGATTCATGATAATAGGAGGATCTATAAAAGTGCTATTCTATTTCTAGCAGTACAGCCCTATAGCTCACATAATAAAATTCATCAAACGAAAGTGCACATTTGGGGATCGTTACGCCTTCCTCCAGAATCGATAAAATATAACTTCCACATGACCACACATCACTGAAAAGCAAGGTTTTTGCAGTACAAGGGTACATATGTAGTTCCGGATTGCAAAATTACAATCGGCATGTGATTTTACAACATGAGACATGTTGGTTGCCTAAACGCAAGAGTAATGTCAATGAGTCTGGAGTCTGGACAGAACGCATTCGCATAATTTATATTGCTCCGACACATCGTACATATGTTACATGTATATGTAAGGTATTCAAAAGTTTTCTGTAAATATAGTCGTAGACTCGTAGATTACCGACGTCTAAATAATTTATAAAATATTTAATATAATAACAATGTTACGTATATACACTTCCCAAAACATTTCGAGCATTACGCATTTTGATTCGGAAACTGCAACGTTACCAGATAAGTAATAAAAGACAAAGTGAGTTAGCTTTCTTTACACGATTAAGTAAGATTTTAAAGTTGATATTTTTAAATTAAATTATAATTAAAATGTTGTTATTTTTAATTTGTCCGAAAATAAATTGCAAATATGGACAGGACACTGCATAAAGAATTTTTGAAAATATTCCGTTTTTTAATAATTTTATTGAGATAATATATGATTTGTTATGCAGTATATTTTATCTTGCACAATAAATTGGCGGAAGCGCTACACGTGGCGATGTTCTTCGTAAAATTCTAAGTCGAAAATCTTAATACAAAAATGTTGTACCATGCTTGCTCTGTCTGCAAGAGGTCCTCAAAGTTTTGACATTCAGTCCTTTAAAAAGCGTTATTATTTAATATTTTTTAATGAAAAAGCTGCGATTTGGAATAAAAATAAATTTCGTATAACATTTCTTCGTAGATATTGTGTTTTTTCTTTCAAAAATTGGTGTTGAAAATATGTTAATCACTGATTTGAATGAAAATAATACATATGGCAACATTGTCATTAGCTGTCATCTCTGTTTTTCTCGTAATTATTTCTTTTGTATTAGACGATACCTAAAAGAATGCAGCTATGTTTACGAACTGAAGGTTTTCAGTTCGAATAAATATTATAAATATCTAAGTAAAAATTGCTGATAAAAAAATGTTCAAACGCAAATCAATGGATGCAATGTTGCCAAATTTTTGTTTTTTTAAATGGTTCCTGAGGCCATAGGTAGCATGGTACAACTTTTTTGTATTAAGATTTTCTACTTGGAATTTTACGAAGAACGTCGTCACGTGTAGCGCTTCCGCTAATTTATATACACACTGTAAACAAAATATCAAATATTTTGAGTATTAGAATTTAGAATACATATTTTTTAAATTTCGCTAATTTTTAGTATTAACGAAAGCTTGTTCTAAATCAAAATTAGTGCTTCTAGCAAAACAGTAATATTGAATATGTCGTCAATTAATTTAATAAATGCTTTTATTAAAATCAAAAAGTAAATATTTTTTCAAGCACAAATGAGTTTTTGCGGTATTTGTTAACTTACTTATGTACTACTTTTATTGATTTACGATTTTTGGTATGTAACTATGTATAATAAAAATAGATGAGTGATTAAATTTATCATTTTTATTAGTTTAAATAAAATTTACTAGTGTCGCTTATCGTATTTTATACTACTTCTCCTTCGCAAATAGTTTTATAGTTTACATTTGGTTCGTCAGTAGGATTGTTTTCTTTTTTTAAATTAATTAATTAATCACAACTGTTGTAGCACGAAGGTAACTTAGTAATTAATTAATTGTTTTTAATTTTAATCTAAATTATTACTGATATTTCTATTTATACAAAAAAAAATGTGTTTGAAGAACTCTATAGACTTATAAATGTTTTTTTTTAAAATTTAAATTTGCAATTTGGTTCACTTCTGTCTAAGTAAACATTTAATTGCCCTTACCAACACGTTAAATAATAAAAATAAATTTAAATTGCGCAGGACTAAAAAAATCTATAAGTTTGTGTGAGATGGAATCTTCCCCTTGAATTAACAGGGGAAGTTTTTAAATTCCCCTTGCACATTCCTTGCAACGCACTTTAACTATTTATATTGATGTCCTTCATTACCAGCTGTCGTTCTGACATAAAATGAATAGAATACTTCAATAACTATGATAAGAAAACGTAGTATGTAGTTATATAAATGTGTTTTTAATGATTTCCTTGATTTAAAATACTTTTGTCATGACGTTTGCCTTTTAAAAAAACACATTTTTATTATAAAGTTGAACTCTTAAATATTAATAAAAATTAAAAATAAGTGATGTTTCACGAAACTCTCAGTAACGAGCAACAATAGAAGAGAGAAAAATTATTTTACTGTAATCGATAGTCACCGTATGACGAACTTAGGTAATACTATCATTAAAAAATTGCCATACACATACATATTTCACAATTTACCCGTAATACAAAAGTATTCAGTGTTTATTCGAAAGCAAATCTAATTTTTTACGAACAGATCCAAAAAATAATGTTGTCGATTTTTTCACAAGTTTGTAGACTTTTGTAATGTTGCATACAATGAAGGGCTAGTCTACTTGACAAATAAAACAACTCACCCGTCATAATCAACGAAGGCCTTGTTTACATGCCCTGCCTGATGTTTGAACCAACTTAACCGGGGAATGCTTTTAGAGATGGCGACCTTAGAGAGTGGCCCCGTAGAGTCGGAAATTGATGCTGCGGAATTGAAATTATTTGCTATTCTACCTGCTTCCAGTTTGTTTTCATCCGGATGTTCTCCATTTATATTTGTTTTTCTGTTGAAATAAAGTTAGTGTTACGGCTGATAAATTTTTAAGTTTGCTGAATAAGAAATATTGCTCTATAAAATTGTGTACTGTGGACTGTGGGGAGTTCTCTTAGATCACCGTTATAGCAGAATTTAATAATTCATCTAAAACCAAAACCAACGTTTTTTATTTACGGTTAAACTTGTATTGAATATAAAACGTTTAGGATTAAACTAATATCTTATTTCATTTTAATTGTCACGTTTGCAAAAAAATAGAATTTTGATTATTTAAATGATTCACTTTAAAAATAAAAATTATTAGGAGAAAGTGGAGTAATAATTTCTCCAAGTGAATTTTAACTTTAACGTACAAAAATTTGACGATATAATCATAAATTAATAAATACTTATTACTTAACATAGCATACCTGTCCTACAAGTGAATGGAAAAATTTTAATTTTAGTTTGTAATAATTTCACCTCGGGTAAATTTCTACGGTTTTAAGATGCTTCTATAAAATTAAAGCAAAACGTAGAGAAGTAAAAAAAAAACGTTGAAAAATGTTTGATTAATAAAAAATAGCAATGTGGAAACAATCAAAATTAGTATGTATGTGCAATACAACGATACTTTTTAAATATATGGGATGCAAACATGGTCGATTTAAGTTACAAGCGACCCAACATTATTTCAAAATTTGAGATGCAGCATCGATAAATAGTTTTTGACGTGATACCAGAATATAAATGTTTTATACAAACAAATATTTTCACCTTGTCTTATAGCACATTATTTTCTTTGTTCATCTGAACGTTCATCAACAATTTTTTTTGTACATATGTACATATATGTAATGTATTTGTGTTTAACGCTTCTGTTGTCGGCTGTACGCAATTAATCTTTGCAGGGGCCTGCAGTATACTTGATATTATAAGCAGGGCCGGTTCTGCCATATGTGCAAGGTGTGCACCGCACACGGGCGGCCGAAATAAGGGGGCGGCCAAAATCTATTCCCTGTTTTCTGATATTGATGGATATGATTTATGGGTAGTTCACACGGTGACATCAAAATCATGAAATTTTGTCAATAAGGGCACAACTAAAAGCAGAAAACGTTAATTTACAAACGTACGACGTGCTCCAATATATCTTTAAAAATAATATTCAGGGAACATTTCCGAATTTATTTGTAGTATTAAGAATTATTTTAACTCCACCAGTTTCTGTAGCATCAGGTGAACATTCATTTTCGAAATTAAAAATAATAAAAAACTACTTACGATCGACAATGTTACAAGAACGTTTAACAAATTTGGCAATTATATCAACTGAGAACACATTACTAGATGAAACTGATCTGCATGATTTGATAGTTGAATTTGCGTACAATAAAGCCCGCCAAACTTGCTTCTTGTAAAATGATAAAATATTTTTTTAAATGTTTGTTTTCCTTTTTTTGTTATACAACAAAAGTTTCATTTTCTTCTTCTTCTTCTTAATCGGTTCCTCTTGTGCCTTTCGGTGTCGAAGTATGCTTTTCTTTTTCTGTGTTATGTTTTTCCACTCCTGCCTATCGTTAGCTAATTGTGGCACATCTCTCCAGTTGACTCCTTTTTCTTCTAGTCTCAGCCTCACTTTTTTTTCCAATTTTATTCTTGAACTTCCTCTATTTTGTTCCCTCTGTCTGCATTAGCCTTCCTATTTTCGGGTATTTATTTTCTGGCATGCGTAGTAAATGTCCAAGCCATCTTGATTCGTCTCCATCTTTTTCTTAATATTTGTTACTAATTTTATTTTCGTATTATATTTATGACTTATTTTTTTATTTTAATTACTGGACAGGGGCGGCCAAATGATAATTGCACACAGGCGGCCAAATATCTAGAACCGGCCCTGATTATAAGTCTTTCCAGCGCTCGCCGTTAATATGCAAAAGCATATTTTAGTTGAATTTTACTGTTAATACTGATGATAGCGTTTTTACAAATAATTGGGATTTTTCACCGTCCCAGTAATTGTCTCCAATAGAAAATATTCGCTACATAGCAGTATTGGTACAGGGGAAAAATCAGAGCCGGTGATAGAGGAGTGCACCGCACACGGCCCCACGGGTAGTTCGGCCCCGCGCTGGCGATGTTTTGTCATAATAAATTAAAAATTAAATTTGAAAAAACTATTTATTTGTAATGGGTAGGTAAATGAAAGTTGTAGCATAGCGACAGTTGTGATAGTTTTAAGTTTGTGACAAGATGACGAGAAGTATGTTGACATTGGCGTGTGTGTTACAAAACTATCCTCAGAACCAGATATATGAACCTCATGTTATAATATTGGCGCCCAACGCGGGGCTGGTTTGAGGGTGGTGCTTTGTTTTGGTGCGACGGTTGCAAAAGCACGAGTTGGACACATACTGAAAACTGTTCTGTGTAACTTGCCGTAACGTTCAACGCTTAAGAAAAGCGTTTTCGGTTAACGTACTTTTTCAAGTTTTATTGTAATACGGAACTGAGTGTTGTGAATACATCTTTCTTTATTTCTGACTGTCTTTATTGTGGGATATTCAAAACGTCGTTCTATAATTTAAGAAGTCGACAGATCCCGAAGTCGTCAGAAGATATTGATATTATTTCAGCTGAAAATAAATTAGCTGCTGTCAATATGGCGGAAAGAGAAAATGAATCAACAGATGAAGGAACTAGAGCAAATATGGTGAATTATTCTTTATCTAACGAGCAATTGAATCAGTTACTGGCTAGTATGCAAGTAAATCAGATGCAATTGCTTAATCAATTCGTTCAAAATAGTTTACCTAATCGTAGCGGACATTTTGCTGGTTGTACTGCACGTTTTGTTGGAGATCCAGAAGCAGATGTGGAAGCTTTTATTGATGCTATTTGTATTTATAAGGATTGTTTGCAAGTGTCAGATGATAATGCACTTAGAGGTTTACCTATGTTATTAAGTGGTTATGCAGCCACATATTGGCAAGGCGTAAAAGCAAACATAACAACTTGGAATGATGCTATTAGATCGCTCAGATCAGCATATTCAAAAAAGTTACCTCCTTATAGAGTTTATCGTGAATTGTTCCGACGTGAACAAGAAGAAAATGAAATCACTGAACATTTTGTTTGTAAAGCACGAGCCTTACTTGCTCAAATACCAGATCGGTTAACTGAAAAGGTTCAAATGGATATGGTGTACGGTCTCCTGCATCGAAGAGTTCGCGAGAGGATGACACGTGAAAGCGTAGAGACTTTTCAAGAATTATTGACTTGTGCGCGTAGTATTGAACAGTCGCTAATCGAAAATGATATTAAGTCAACCGTAATTAAGGACGAATCGGAAGATAAACGTAAAAGTAGTATTAGGCGCGTGAAATGTATTTATTGCAAAAACTTTGGTCATGAAGTGTCTGACTGTTTGGTGCTAAAACGTAAAAACGAAAAGAAATCGGTACCAACGTTGATTTTTTTCGGTCCCGAATTTAGTTTTGCCCACAGCAAACCATATGACCGGCTCTTGACAACATAATACGAATTGAACCAGCAACTTTAGATTGTCGTGAGCAAAAAGTTGGCCCCTAAAATGCGAAAATGTTTCAACCCCCCTCGATCTACGTTGCCTTTAATAACTACTCAATTCGTCAGCCTTCCATTATTTAAAAAAATATACTTACCCTTCTTATTTTTTTAAAGAGTAAATTGTTATTAATAACATTACCTATTAATTGTAATGCAAATTTCACTATAGAAAAAACATTTTTCTATTCTATTTTATTTTTAAAAGAGTCCACTGAAAGAAACATATTTCATCAAAGCTGGTTGACCATTCCTCAATAATATTAAAAGTAGATATAATAAAAGAATTTAATTCCTTTAGAAATCTATGCTTAACTCCAGTTGCTTTAATAGTTGTGGATTTATTTCTTTAAACTAAAGGTATGAATTCATTCTCAAACCTCGCTTTATATTGTAAAATATTCTTTTTATACAGGGTGAGTCACGACGGACGCCACAGAGTTTTATGGCCAGACGGTAAATATTTTCGAACTTTTGTCGCTGTTAGATTATGTAAGTCAATAAGGGCTACATTTTAAAAAGGTACAGGGTGCTCCAAAAAAGAGTGGCATATCAAAGTTATACTTTTTCTTATGGAACACCGTGTATATTTTTACATTTTTGGATTCCTCTTTAAATTTACTTCAAAAAACGTAAAAGGTTATATGGGTCTAAAGTAAACCGTTCTCGTGAAAATTGCATTTTCATGAAAATACAGTATTTTCAAAAATTTTTAACATTTGAAAACTTTGAGAAGTCTGAAGAAATTCGCTTGGAGATAAGATTGACAATAGATTATTTAACACTTTGCACTACCTACATTTTTAAAATATTATACAGGGCGTTTTTCACGCTTGGTCACACTTGTGAAATTTTAAACATCGATAACTCATTTTTTTAAAATACAACATGCTATATTTTTTTACACCGTCTTATAGAAAATTTAATTCTCTTTCGAAAACATAAAGGCTTGTTTTCACCTAAAATTGATATTTTCCTAGATATCGCGAATTTATTGTATATTATTAGAGCAGAGTAATATTTTCAAGTAGGCTATGAAGGTAGAGAGCGGTAATTTAAAACAATTGAATTGAATTTTAATTTTGTCGTTTGCCTACACATTTTTGACATTCTTTTATAAGAAAGTTGTAGTTTTACTATTCTTACGTTTAAATAGAGGTTTTTTATCAGGGCCACAATATTTTTCATATAATTGAGTTTGATCGTTTGTCAAGTCCTAAAAACCGATTGATTATTATTATTAGGTACGCGAACGGAACGCTGATTAAAAAAAAATAATAATAATGACTTGTCTAATTTTACATTAAAAAAAAAAAAACATGGTTGGTACTGTGTTAAATAATCTATTGTCAATCTTATCTCCAAGCGAATTTCTTCAGACTTCTCAAAGTTTTCAAAAGTTATATTTTCATGAAAATGCAATTTTCACGAGAACGGTGGACTTTAGACCCATATAACCTTTTACGTTTTTTGAAGTAAATTTAAAGAGGAATCCAAAAATGTAAAAATATACACGGTGTTCCGTAAGGAAAAGTATAACTTTGATATGTCACTCTTTTTTGGAGCACCCTGTATATTTGAAAATATTTTTAAAATGTAGCCCTTATTAACCTACATAGTCTAACAGCGACAAAAAATTGAAAATATATACAGTTTGGCCATAAAACTCCGTGGCGTCCGTCGTGACTCACCCTGTATATTGCCAACTTCTGCAGCTAGGTGAATGTGTTTACAAAGGAAGAAAAGGCAGTAAAAATTTAAAAAAATAGTACGTTTGGAGTATGGGTTTTTAAAGGAGTACAGTTCATCAAAAACTCGTAAAAGAAGTACGGTTGGTCACTTTACTATATTCGCATGTGCCTATCGACTTAACCGGCAGCAAAACTGTTAATATTAAAAACAAATGTGTAGTTTTTTTTAAAGTTAACCTTCCGTATGATCACGAATATGACGAAATCAGAAATATTTTACACTTTAAGAGGTTTAAAATTTTTTGTGTTTTTTTAATAATCTTAAGAAAAGGAGTACAGTGTTTGCGAAATCTTTTTTATGGATTTTAACGATAATATCTATAATAGTTATTTACACAAGTGAGCAAAGTACTTCTTTTCTCGTGAGACTGCCAATTGCACGCACCAGCCGTAGGCGAGTGCGGGCACGGCAGTTGAACGAGAAAAGGTATTTTGCTCACGAGTTGTGTATTAGATTTTTCTCACAACCGTTGAAAAATGCGATTAAAAGTAAAACGTTAATGTTAAACGTTACCTTAAAATGTCAGTTGTGTATTCGACACGATTGACAGTTTCGCTGTCTAAAAACGCTATTACGCGACGTTACCATGACGTTACAATTCATTTTGCTCTCTAGGGAGCAAAGTAATTACTTTGCTCTCTACAGTGGCGGGATTATAGGGGTGCTTATGATGCTGGAGCATCAGGCCCCCGATCATTGGGGGGCCCCAAAATCTTACTCATTATTTTATAGAATTTTTTTCTTTTCTTTTTTTTTATAAGCTTCAGTTGCTTTTTTTTTTGTATTTTTTTTTATAAAAATACTGTCATTTATGCACTTTCAAATTATTTTATTTTGCCTTTCATCTAATATCGACCAAGTAGAAGAGGAAAAGTTTGCGAACTATTAGGAAAAAGGTTTAAATTTCTAATGGATGTAGGAGGCACAGCAATTTCAAATATAGATGAAGAAAGTATTAAATACGTCTCAGATCATTATAGTGTTGACATAGGAGATGGATTAAAAAACGAATGTCACCAACTCAAAGAATATTTTAAATTATCCATAAATTCATATAAAAATTAATGTTTAAAATGTCAAGATATATTAAATTTAATGTATAACAGAAATCTTATAGACAGTTTTCCAAATTTGTATACTAGTCTAAAAATCTATTTAACAATGCCGAACAAGTTGTGAAGCTAAAAGAGCTTTCTCTAAACGTCTAAACTAACATTTATAAAAAATAAATACAGATCGACTATGAGAGATAATTATCAGAGACTGAATTATTTGTCCATTCTCTGTATAGAAAATTACATAGGCAGATCAATTAGATATGATGAAGCAATTAGAGAATATGCCAGGCTCAAATGTAGAAAAAAAGGTACCTATAGCATAATATATTTTTTATACTTTTAAAATTAGGATGTGGCTATTTGTACATACAGTGTGTATGAATAATTGACTCTGTATACATACTTTTTTTTTTTAAATAATTGAGATAAACCAATGAAACTAGGAAATAGTTTTTCTTAAAAAAAAAACTTTTATCTAACCTTTAACCTAATTTAAAAATATATATAAATAAAAAGTTGGGCCTTAGAAATAAGTTTATTGTATGTATGAATAGCTAATTATTCACACACTGTATGTGTAAATAGTCACATCCATAAAATTATATTTTTTTTCTCTTGATATTTATGTTTGTCTAAGAATAATTTTTTTTGTTACCTATTACATCCTTAAAATTATATATTTTTTCTTTTGATATTTATGTTTGTTATCTATTACATACCATTATTTTTATAATTTGTCCCATCCTTAGACAACACCCCCACCCCGCCCCCCCCCAATAATATACTACTAAGGGCCGCTGAAATGTAATTAGCATCAGGCCCCAAAAAGTCACCATACGCCACTGGCTCACTAGAGAGCAAAATGTCGTTTTGCCCACTATTTTTGATAAGGTAATGAGAACATTTTTCAACGGTTGTGAGAAAAATTAATTAAAAACCATCAAGGTAACCAAAATAAATATGTAAATAGTCTTAAAAAATTAACTTAGCGAGCAACAATTATTCTAGAGTCTAGACTCTAGAGTGTATTAAGTTATTGACAGTTGTCAGTGAAATGAATTAAGTATGTTATTTAAATACAACTCGAGCAGTTTTTATAAGAGGTAATGAAGCGATAAAATTACTCACTGATCTAAAGATGTAGTTCAGAAAATTGAAATAAGTTTTATTAGTGCCAGTTACCTACCCATTGAAAACTTCGAGAAGTTGTCTCGCATTTAATTCCAGCATTTTTCGGTTTATGTCATAACAAAAAATGCATGAAAATGAGTTTTACTGTCAGTTATAACACATTTTTGCACTCGTAACTTAGTCACAAAAATTTTATAATAGCAATTAAATCAAAAATTCCATTTTACTTGATGTTAGCGCCGGCATTTCGATACGTAATTCTCTCGACGGACGAAATAAACACTTCCACGAGCCCTCACTAAATTTTACGGCTTCATATTTTGGCATGCACTCTGTTTACACTAAAATTTGCAATTGCGATCACAGATAAACCGAACAATTTGTTTATAATCAACCGAAATAAAACAGGTTTAATTTAAAACGGTTATAAACATGACGATGCACACAAAAGACACGAGGTGTGTAAATCATTGAAAGCTCGGCTAATTTGATCTAACCATGGGTAATGATCAAATAATAAAGTTGTCCATTTTGTTTACTCATACAAATCAGTACGAAGTAGGATAATTTTCATGGGTCACGTGGATGACGTGTGTGTTTCGAAAGGAAATCCTTGATTGAGCGTTAAAATTTATACCCGCAATTCATCGTGGAGAATTTTGCATTTGCAATGCAGACAAGCACAGTGGTTTGGCTGTATTGAAATTCGTATGTTAATACATAACAAACAAGTGTGTAGATAAACTTGAACTAACGTATTAACTTCGAAAACCTTGCCAACTTGAGATAATTGCCTACAATCGTACGTTATTATAATTACGATAGAAGTAGAGGGTGCAGAACTAGTGAAGTGTGCAATTTTATTTCCTTTCTAGACGGAAATTAAATAAATATTCTTTTTTAATACAATATATGTTATGGTGTGGAATAATGAGCAGCAGGCAATTTTGGTAAAGACTATGATAATAGAGACAAATGAAATGCAGTGTACTAACGGATACAAAAATGTAATCGGTCTGGAATGTCGACAACAACACGTACGTATATTACGTCAACTGAAAAACTGTTTATAATAAGTGTTCTGCAGCGTACTTTCAGTTCTAGAAAAACAAGTGTTCGTGGACATTCAACAATTTAATATTGGGTTGAATAATTAGTAAGATATAGCCTGGTTTTATTGTTGGCTTTTGTGATTTTTAAAATTTGTTTGTTATCACCAGTAACTAAGTAATATAATTCGAAACAAGCATACAATAATAATTAAAACGCTATCTGTAATTTTACGTTAAAAAATTAAGGATAAAATTGGTAACAATTATTTTAAATAATACCTACTTGTTTTATTATAAAATATATTTGTTCGTTATATATTCCTTTTTTTCCTTCTAAATAATTACTACAAAACAAAGAATTTGTTTCATATCATGTATGATTTACTTCAATTTTGTTTTATCGTGCACAGTTCGAATTATTTATTGGTTTAAAATAGATATCAAATTTATCCAGGAGTTCGCGATACTCTTTTATATAACTGATGCATATCAAACAAATAAAAGAAGTAGAATATTTATACAAAGAACGCGATATTGGTTTTTTGGCGTTCTTTTTTGAAGTATACGAATCGGTATATTGTATAAATATATCGATGTGCAACTCTCAAACGTGTCAGGAAAATTATGGGTAAATCTATTATTTCTCCATAAAAAAATTATAAATGCATTATTTAGATTATTAAGACATAGGATTTTTCAACTGATATGTAGTGTGTGATGTGGTACCAGTAGTTTGAATATTATTGTTAGTAAAAAGTTTACGTAATGAGGAATTTAAAATTAATATTGTAAATACATTATATATATCAACTGATTATGTGAGTGTTGTGTGGAATTAAAAGTGTTTAATGATGTATTTATAAATAATTTTAGGGCAATGGTATCTATGAATACAAACAATTAAATATATTCTTGCCTAATTTAGGGAAAAACCACATTACACTCATGCACATGTGCTCCGAATGTAAAAAAGTATGTGCCACAATTAACAAATTACTGTTCTTTGTTTCTACGAAATGGAAAGTAGGGTGATTTGTAGTCTTATTGTATTGTTTACAATAATATTATATTCAAGGTAGCAATACAGATAAGAATGCCTTCATTTTAAAAACAAACTGTTGTATATTTATGGACGACAGTTACACCACATTCGTAAATTTAACAATTGGTTACTCTAAAGGCGAATGCTTTGACCAAGCATTTAAAGTATTTTTTTTTTAAGCATCTGCATTTTTAGTTATGTACGAGGGTTTTTCAGAAGTTAACAGCAAATTGAATATTTTGAAATACAGTATATAAACTATAAAATTATAAACAAACAAAAAGTTATGTAAAAAGAACGTATTGCAAATATACCTATTGTTAAAAATACGAAGGTGTTTCATAAAGTAATAGCAATTTGAATATTTTAAGATATATAATTAATTAGAGATACAAATGTATGTCACTTTTCTACACAATCATCATTCTTTTCAATACACTTCTCACACCGTTAAATAAACTTTTTTATTTCACGAGAAAAAAGGTTTTGTTGTGCTTTCAGTCAGGAATGCACCGTTTCTTTGACCCGTCATCACTTTCAAATCTTTGTTCTTTCAAAGCGTTCATCACTATGAATACAAAAGCAGGCTTCAGGCTTCAAAATGGTTGTACACATCTTCTCCGGTTAAGGAGAAGTTCAAATCTCAACCCTCCTGCTGAAACGTTCTGTTCACTCTTCTGGGATATGAGTGGACCAATTTTGAAGCACTTACAAAAAGAGGGCGAAACAGTAAATAGTGACCGATACAATGTGATGTTGGAGGAGAAGCTGAAGCCAGTAACAGATTCGTGGCAGAGTACTTTTGTCTAAAGTCGTTCTTCTCCTTCATAATAACGCACGCCCTCACACCCCTGCAACTTTTGATATCATTCAGAGATTGAGGTTTCTAATGAAAGTATCCGCCATACAACCCTGAGAATGAAGATTTCGAGCAGATGCTTATGGTAAAGAAGCGGTGCATAAGTGGCTGAAGACAATCAAAAACATTTTTTTCTGATAGAATAAAGAAGTTGATGTGAAAAGTGTATTAAAAAAGGATGATGATTGTGTAGAAATTTGGCATACCGTTTGGATCTCTATTATATATTCAATAATCAATATGCTATTACTTTTTGAAACACTCTTGTATTTAAAAAAATACATTCGCAATGTATTCTTTTCACATAGGTAGTTTTTTTTTTCAATAATGAAAATCTAGGCAAAACCTTGTTTTGTTGTTACTACCCAACTTTTAGGCATATAGGTACATGACACTTGAATGCAAGACCTAAAACCCCTAAGCATGCTTTTGTAAAGATCATGGAAAATTAATTAAATACGACAAATACATCTTTAAGACGCTGATACAAACACTTTTGTTTTACTTATGTTAATGCAGTTGTAAAATGTAATTTTAAGTATAATTATTAATATTTCAAGGAAGTACAGTTCGCATTGGTTTAAAAATATCGATCTCATATGTTTAAAAGATGAAACCAGTTAGTGTTTAACAAGCATTTTTGTAGCACGCCAGGAAATATTTTGGGTCTGGTGTATGGAAATTTACAACTTGTAAGAGGTACAAGAACATGTAAATATTTTAAATTTATGACAATCCTTTAAACTACGTTAGCTATTTGTGTGATATTCAATAAATAGTGACATACTGTAGCAACGGAACTAACCTTTGCTGAAATTAAGTGATGTCACGATTAAATTTTAAACTAGTATTGAATTTCGAGTGTCAAAGTCGTTGACCAACACTTCTAGCACCCGAGGCAAGGTGCTAGCTAAATCATTTAACAACTTTTTTTTTGAAATATTAAAAAATTTCATGAATAATGTATCATTTGTTTAATAAAATCTTTTTAAATAGTTTGATTACTCAACCATTATTTAGAACCTGATTAGTACTTTGACAAAATAATTAATTTTTAGAGTAAGCTTAAGATAAAAATCATTATTTATTTAATCTTCTACCTTCTGAATGAATTTTTTTTTGCTAAGTATTTAAGTATTAAGTATTTAAAAATCAGGCAATGACAGTAATTTCAGACCTTAAAGCAGCTACAAGTTTAGGTCTTTTAAAAAACGATAGATGAATATAGTTTAGACCAGTCCTATCCAAATTTAGAAGTTGCATTAAGAATATTCCTAACACTACCTGCTACAGTAGCTTTTGGTGTGAAAAGCTTCAATAAACTAAAAATTATCAAACCATATTTAACATTGTCACTTGCTCACGATTAATGGTCAAATATAGCAATTTTATCAATTGAATAGGAATTTACAAAACAAAAAAATTTGATAAAATAATTGACGAGTTTGCTTCACTTAAAGCAAAAAAATAAAAAAGATTATAAATTGGGCATTTATTTAATTCATTGTCATTTTATAACATTTTGTTTTGTCTAATAATTATTATTATTGATATTATTTTGTCTCTATTATTTAATTAAATTACTAAACAATTTTTAATATTCTAATTCATCTCATGTATGACACTCTTTTTGTTTTTGTTTTGTTAAGGTTGGTGTAATTTAATTTTTAATATGTGCAATTTTATGTTCCTATCACTGCGTTTTGTGTTTTTTTATTTAAAGTTAATAACTTTATTTTGTTCTCAAAATCATTTATTTATTGATTTTTATTAAATACTTATTAGAAATAAAAAAATATATACATGGGGGCGCAAATTTACCCTCCTGCCTCAGGTGAAAAGGTCTTTAATGATGCGTTTCTGATGCACAATTGGAATGAATCAGTGCAATAAATTATAGGCGCTTCTAACTAACAAATTCAAAGCCGATTAAACTAAATATTGCAAACGGAAATAAAATATGAACGGATGCCTTGAAAATGACCTGCCGGTGAGTTTATTTATTTATTTAAGTATAACCTGAAGAATAATAACTTTTGCTAAATCCCCAAGAAACTAAACTTTTCTCTCAATTGTTTCAGCAGTGAGCCACGATCTCGACATTGTCTTGCATATCATAACCGTATAAAAAAATTCTTGTCGACTATCTCTTTGTAACGAAGATGGTTGTTATAAAGCGGGTGGAATGCAATAAACCTGTCCAAAACAATGAAAAATCACAAACGTAATACGACTATTAACAAAAGTTACATACAGTCAGACGTAACAGTATTATTAAACAACTTTTCCTTAGATGAACCGTGGATAATTTATTGCTTTAACAATGGCGTTTATTAAGCAAAGTTTATGCAAATTGTTAATAACTAGCAGACTTCATTTACGATTAATTATGTAAATGATGAGGCGGAAAAATTGCATTAAAAAAAAATTAGTCCAAGTACCTTCCAGCTTATTTATTGTAAGTTAAAAATATTTTATTAATTTACTTATATTGTACAAAGATTTTTAGTCGTTTTAATTAATAATCTTACTAGGGATGTACCGATCAATCGGTGAATAATCGGTAATCGGCCTTATCGGCTCTTTTGCCGATTAATCGGTGACCGGTATTTTGACAGATTAATCGATTCTCATTAAGTTTATTCTGCCAATAAATAACATTATAATAAAAATTTTATTTTATAACTGTTATCCTAATTTTGGGTGCTGATGTGGTTCTTTCTTAATACAAAAAACAAAAAAATAAATAATAATTTTTAGAAAGAAACACAGCTCTTAAACTACTAGAAATTAAAAAAACATCTTAAAATATTAAAACAACAAATAAACATCTATACACACTTTTATTATATATAAATAAATTGTATCTTTCTTAAATTATAAAGAAGCAAGATAGGAGTTACTCCATTTTAAAGGCAAAATCAATTTTTTACATTTCTACACTACATACCTATTACGAAGAATTTATTAATCTAATTAATATAAAATTGAGTCACAATAAACACATTTTATGAGTAAATGATTCAAATAACCTAACAAAAATATGTAAACGTCAATAATCGGTGGATTAATCGGCAATCGGCCGATAAGCTAGGACCGATTAATCGGTCATCAGTAATCGACCAGTTTGGTTATCGGTGCATCCCTATTGTACCCCTGGTAATTGTTTTAATTTAATCAATAGATTTTAGATAAATTAACAAATTACTTATGAAAATATTGTGCGCTAAAAAAATCCCCAAACTCTCAAAATTACATTTCACACCTAAAGTAAGTACGAATGTGTTTTACTTCCAGTTTAATAACAACGTAATGCATCATTTTGTTTTCTCCTCTTGTAAACCTTCTTGTAAAGCGACGGACTATATTTTATTTTTTTTGTTTGTCGCATAAAAGTTGATTTAGAGCAAAAATAAAACACCAACATAAATCAAGCTGAATATGCGGTTGTATTATTTATTCACCGTGGTTTCTACATTTCCACGCGCTGTCGTAATACACTCCATAATGTAGAAAATTGCTATATTTAAAACATTTACGCTAAACCAGGATTATACAAATTATATTTTAGGGACAAAAGCAAAATACGCTGAAATTAATAACACGTGTTTCTGCATTTGCAAATGAGTGGAATTATGAGATGAAGCTATACATTTATTTTATACTAAGTAAATGATCTCATAAGTTATGTTCTCAAATTACTTATTTTAATTCAAATGCGTATTTGTGAATATTCACTTTATTACCTAAAACTACGAGAGTATGGGATATAAGAACAAATCAAAAGTAGCTTTAAAATTAATTAAAATTTATTGCTCATAGTTATAATAATCATGAAATGGTAAACAACTAAATTTAAATTAAGTTGTGTTCAGAAATAAAAATTGTTGTTTGAAGGTAGGTAAAATTTGTTGACAAATTTCAAATCTACGCAAAAAAGTACCCAGATAATGTCGAATAATATTTTGAGTGTGATTTCAATTAGGCAAGTTATAAGCAGAAATTAAAAACCTGATGTGTTTTGTTTTTCATCAATAGCACAAAAACTATTGATTTCTTTCCAGTTTTTTTTTCATAGAACAGTTGCTCTTGAATCATAGATCATTTTGACCCATTTAACCAACTCTGTATCTCTTACCGTTTAAGAGATCCCTATGCTGTTCACTATATTTGGGACACCCTGTATATGAAGGGACACATGAAAAAAATTATTATCGGTAAAAGTGTTTTTTTAGGTCCTAAACATTCGATTTATGCAAAAATTAGCCAAGGCATACCTAGTGGGACACCCTGTATTAAAAATAATACATAATATGACGCCCTTAAGATAATCAAAACAAAACAATAAAAGATAAAGATAAAATCGACATGGCATCTTATTTGGCGTATGAGATTTTACTATTATGTAAATAAAAAGTCAGATCTTTAATCTCAGAACAAGGTATGGTATTAATTAAATAACATAAAATATGACAAAATTGTAATTTTTGTTTTTGTTAATTTTGTATTCATTTTTCAAAACTTCTGATTATTGCTACAGATTATACGTAACATATTTTTAGTTTAATTAAATCTCTTTTATTAAGCGAGGTCCCAATAGTGGCATTAATAAAGTGGTTTGCCCTGTATATGTTTAAATAAAAATCACCTATCTTATAATTGCTAGGAGTATATAATAGGAATCGCTTATTAAAGAAAATATTGAAGAAAGTTTTAAGATGCTCGTCTCTTTATAAGATACTAATTATCTGAAAGAAGCTAACTGTTAACAAAATATATAGTACGCTACTATTGGTACTTTTTTCAATTATTGTACATAAAAGATTATTACTAGGGCAGAATTAACAGTGGTTACGTACAAATAATGCGCAAATTGAACCCTCATTTTATTTCTTTGGATGACGTACAAGTGTAGTTTTTTGTTGTTAAAATTTATAATTTTGTTCCTAATCCCATGACCAATAATAAAGAATATAATTTTTTATTTATCTTATTTACTTAATTTTTAACCGCCAATCTTTTTGGTTTCATGTCCTGCTTAAAACTGACTTAAACCCTACTACAACAAAACAACTACATTGTAAGGTAAATGACAAAGAATTTATTGTTTCGCTAAACACAAACAATTATTAAATTAAATGTGTAGGTATAACATTTTTGGTTCATTTCATTATAAAAAACCGATAGGAAACTATTTGCGATCTTTAACTACCTACAACATATCCGCAATAACATTAAGCAAAAGTAAACATTAAATAATATTTACATAAAATATGCAATAAAGGTTTTGCAAGGTTAATTTGTGCAAATCCTTCTGCTGTCATTTAATAGATATTTCCGCATTATGTGCGGATAGGGAAGTATGTACAATTCAGTGAAAGTATCGGATATGTTTTATTTATTTTTACATGTTACTTTTGTTTTAAGATGTTCATTAAAAACTCTTTGCGAAATTATTTAATCTTTAAATATGCGTAGTTAAATAAATAATGATAGCTATTTAAAAGATTTATTTCGTTGCGTAGGTACACAAAATTTAGTATTAAATTCATTAGCAAATGTCAGCTTTAGCAAGAAGTGCAATAATGTAATTTGTGTTTAAACCTCAATGTAATTGCCAATATTAATTTAATCGGATTAAACTAATTTTATCGCGATACACGAAAAAAGCTTAAATTAACTTCTACAAATTTATAACGGACGCATATTAGTCACTTTTGGAACATATTATTATCTATATTTTATTACAACATCCAAGCATCTGATAATCTGCGTATTAATACACAAATAATAAATTTTAAAAAAATCCGTAGAGACTATTCTTTTTGCTCAATGTTTGCGGTCGATTTTTTATTCGACTCGAGTGCCGATGAATGTTTGCGAAAAAAAGATTTCACATTAGCAATAAAGCAACGGCTTTTCAATTAAAAGGATTGTAATAATTTTTATAAATTGAGGAGTAACAAGTAGTTTTTTATAGTTGCTTATATTGTATACATTTAGAAATACGTATTAGTACAATGTTATAATTTATTTTTTGTGCGATCGTACTAGAAACAGCTGTTTGACGGACGCGTTAGCAACCATAAAGTACTGCATTACCGGCCCTAGCCTTAGCAACGGCCGTAAAAGTTACTTTTCAGGTCGTTACCCTTAGCAACGACCGAAAAAGTAACTTTTACGGCCGTTGCTAAGGAAAGGACCGGTAATGCAGTACATACGCCGTCATCTGTCAGTGACAGAATGTCACGTAGTTTCTAACCTATAATTTTGAAAATTACTAAAAATTTAAATTGTTTTTAATTCGATCGCACAAAAAATATAATATGCACCTCGGCAAAACGTACTTTTTCGGCCTTGCCTGTTTGCTGGCCTCGACTACGTCTCGGCCAGCAAACCAGACGCGGCCGAAAAAGTTACACTTTTTGGCCTCGATACATAAATAACTATTTTAGATAAAAAGTTTTTTTTAAATTTTAAAATTATTCGCAAATTTGTAATATTTGCAACTGTGCGTACTATTAAAAATAAAAAGCTTTCTGAAGTTTGAAAGCGATTTGGAATAAGTAAGTGGGAAATTGTAAATGGTCCATTAAAAATGCAGTATGCTAAAAGCCTGAGACTTTATGGGAACATATTATAATCAAGTGAATATTCCGGTCAGATTGGCCTCGATTATTTTACTTTTTGATCGTACGTATACATATGTATTTAAAAAAATAATAATGTTAACAAAATTTTATTGTTATATACACGATAATCTAAAATAAAATAACTATTGTAATTTGAGCGACAATATAAAACAAAATACTAATCTGTTTTAAGGCCACTCTTTTTTTTATGTAAGTTAAGCTTTTGAACGAAGATATTGATAATTTCACAAGATAAACGAATGCAAAGAAGCTGCGCGTAAAAAGAACCTCTAACAATAAGTGTAATACGCTTTATATCTGAAAATGACAAGGATACTGACAAAAAATGAAATTTACAATACCTTACATTGTCAATGATCCTAAACCTAATACTTTCTACTTAATAAAAAAATCACATTTATCTTCCTATAACTGTTAGTGCTGTACAAATATTCAAATATTTGACTCTGAAGTTCGACAAGCAAATTACGAAACGTTGTACAGTTTTACTACATTCGCATTCGACAAGAGCACCCTAAAGATGGCTATAAAAAGTCGAAATAAAATGTTATAACAATTTATTTTATCAGAAATCCACAAGTGAAAACAACAAACCTTCACCTAAATTCTCTAGTTAAAAATGTTCAAATTTTAGTACTGTTTCACTCCACTCCTACTGATGGCAACTTTATAGTGTGTTTCTTAAGTATTGCAAAAAAATTCAGGAGGTGATTCCTTATCGAAAATTAAGGGGAGTCTTTCATATAAGATTTTTTCCTTAAGCGTCTCCTTCCGGAGTGACATCCCCTAAAGGGGAACAGTAAAATTAGGTTTTTATTTTATTTCTCAAATTTGGATAAATGGAAGAAGAATGATATTTGGTAGATAAAAGTTTCTAAATAAATCAAGCTTAAAAAAAAAATTAATTGCAAAATTACTACCCACCAAAAAGTTCTGATAAAAAAAACCAACAGGGGTCGCACTTTTCAGTTGGTACAACTATATGACAAATGTCGCCATAAAAATTAATTCTATTGTTCAGTAAATAAAAGTCTCAAACGAGTTGTTTTTCATACATGCTAAGTGTAGCTAAAGGTGGCCACTCACTTGCGGACTTTTGAGAGACCGTTGTCTGACAGACCACGGACTGAAGTCGGATATCGCCACTCACAAGCAAATTTCTGACGGATTTTGGTCTGCAGACAATAGTTCGAATTCAAAAACTGCATGTGTGTGGCGGTTTCAGACAACGGTTCGCAGACTGATGTCGAACAGACCGTGGTCCGTTGTCTCATCGACCGAGGTCTGAATGCACCACTCACACGCAGACATCGGTCCGCAGACAACAGATCGAAACAAAAAATGCATGTGTTTGGGGATTTGTAATCAGTCAACACTCCGAACCAAAATCTTTAAGCCGGTCAGACTTTGGTCTCAAAATGTCATGTTCAAAAACAAACAACCCCGAGTTCTTAAGAACTCTTATTGAAATATATCCAACACATCCATCACTTTGGAAAGTGAAGGATAAATGTAACCATTTCTTGACCCAACATTTCCTTTTTTTCTTCTCCGTTTCTAAAATTACCAAAACCGAACACACTTTCTTTTGAGAAAGAACCATTGCACGACAACGCTTTTGGATTGAGTTCGAACTGCAGGTCGCGGTTCATAAACAATCAATGACTAGTGTGTAGTGACATGAGACAACGGTCTGCAGACCGTTGTCTGAGAGACTTATGTCTGCAGACAATTGACCGACTAATGTGTGTTGGTTTTCGACCATTGTCTTGAGACCAGGTCTGCGGACCATTGTCTGTCAAAAGTCCGCAAGTGAGTGGCCACCTTAAGTTACCAGCAGTTTGCTTTTATTATATGGGGTTCAAAAAATCATCATAAAAAAGCGGGTATCTCAAAAACAGTTATACAAAAGGAAGTAGCCCTTCATATCTGGAACATTCAAATCTGGAATTTTCTAATCTGGAAAATAAACCGGTAGAATCATTCAAAGTTTGAATTATTCAGCGCTGGAATCACTTAACGTAAGAATAACACAATCATGAAACCAAGCAACATAGAAATCATTCAGCGCTGGAACGCTCAAATGTGGAGTTTTTGTTGCCCTATAACAACCGCCAAAGTATATTACAATTTGCAGAAGTTACTTTCATTTTGGTATTGACGGCGTCTTAGCGTAAAATTACCCATTTTGCCCCATTTTGTAGCCCTTGAGATAGATTTACATAATGTTTTATCTTCCACTGTACAATAGGCAAGGCAAAATATAAAAGTATAAGTGTACTACAATTACCTTATATTATACTTTGGCTGTTGTGATATAGACATGGAGGACAACAAAAATTCCTAATTTGCATATTCCAGTTTTGACCGTTTCAGCGCTAAATAATTCCTGTGTTAGTTCCGTCGTTGCATGATTCCCCTGTTGAGTGATTCCAACGCTGAATGATTCTGCCGAACATTTTCTAAATTTGAAGATTTTAGATTTCAATGTTCCAACTTTTCATCCGGCTCCCAAAAGGATGGTTGATTTAGCAAAGAAGTGTTTTTTTACGTTCTTTATGAAATTCTAAACTGTAGGTATTGCACCCTGTTTTGAAAATATCCTGGAAGTTTTTAGTTTTGTTTATAATATTATTATTAATAAACATTACAAATTTTGTATTTATACCTAAAACGTGTTTGAACTGTATTGTACTCTTAAAATTAGCAATGACCAAAATACAAAATGCACGCCTTAAATAATTAAAACCGGTACTGCAGCAATGTTACAATTTATATTCTTACAAAGCATATTAAAATACTCTTCTTTGCTAATATATTTTATAAAAGAATAACGGTTTCTGAAATACCTATGTTGTGTTTCATGATAAATGTTACACCCTGCATAGGTCTAATAGGAGCTTAAAATAATGTCTAGTCGTTCAATGTTAGTTTTTAACATAATTTAAATAATTTTAGCTCAAAAATTATTGTTACAAAATTTATTAAGAAAAACTTAAAAAATGTGGTATACCGGGTGATTCAGTTTGACTGTCGCACCCCTATAACTTTTTAATAATTGAAATCCGCGAGAGGAAACTGTTTTTTTTTTTTAATTACATAGTATACATTTTTGGTTAATTCCGATAGAGAATTTAATTCTGAAACCGACCATGTATAAAAAAGTATGCATAAATAAGAAAATTTTCGAGAAAAATCTATTCAAAGTTTATTAAAATTATAGCAAACAGTCTATTTTACACAACAAAAAACGATCAAATCTTAAAAATTATACTATAACTATCAATGGAAATTTATTAAAAATGAACTTTTAATAAAAATAAAAACAAACAATAAACGTCGACATAAAAAATTAGACTCTAAAAAAAAGCAGTTACACATAGAAGACAACTGTGTTTGGAAGTCTATTTTTTTATGTCGATTATTATTATTTGTTTTTATTTTTATTAAAAATTCATTTTTAATAAATTTCCATTGATAGTTATAGTATAATTTTTAAGATATGATCGTTTTTTGTTATGTTAAATAGACTATTTGCTATAATTTGAATAAACTTTGAACTGATTTTTCTCGAAAATTTTCTTATGTATGCATACTTTTTTAATACATGGTCGGATTCAGAATTAAATTCTCTATCCGAATCAACAAAAACATATAGGTATACTATGAAATTAAAAAAAAAAAACAGTTGCCTATCGCGGATTTGACATACGTCATCGTAGAGATAACAAATACACATAATTTAATAGAGAATTTGTCGCCGTTACCAAAAATATAAGGTTTGTTGGGGTTATTTTCAATAATTAAAAAGTTATAGGGGTGCGACAGTCAAACTGAATCACCCGGTATAATAAGGAAAAGGCATTATAAGGTCTTATTAAACAAATTTTTTTTCATGTATACAAATAGGTTTTTATGAATTAAACTTGTTTTGTGATCCCCAGTTTTATACGCAGTGAATAATTATTGTTTTAAATAAAGCATCATGCATATTTTAATTTAAAAAATCTCACATATAATCGTTTAATGCACAGTTTGACTGAGACATAATAATCTTCCATTGAGTTTAAAACGTAAAAATAAATTGTCTGAAATCAAATGTTCTTCTAAACACTAAACTCACGTATTAAAAAATTAATTTAAAAAAAGTTAGTTTCTGCTATTCATTTTTGTTAATGATTTTATTTACCACGTAACGTTCTTTAAATTTTGGGATTGCACAGTTTTTACATGTAGATATGATAAATTTAAACATAAGCACGATAAGTTTTAAATTATTGTTATTGAGTATTTTAATCCGCAAAACTGCACAAAGCGGTGTTTTATTTTAATCATTGTGCAACTCTAGTTGATCACTTTGGGGTGTTGAGTATTCTGCTGCTGCTGCTAAAATATCTTCACTTACAAATGTTGTACTTCGTCTGTTAGCTAACAATTGTTTTGAATTCCTTTTTCTTTGAGTTTCACTTCTTTCATAACCGCTTTGTGGCCTGTAAAAAATCACTTATTAAATTCTTTAGTTTTAAGGACTCGTGTAACACTGACTAAATTAAAAGTAAATATGACATTAAATTCTATTTATTACCATTTACAATCAAGAAACATCAATATTTAATCTACATTATAAAATTGACTTACGTTTGCGTCAAAGTATTTATAAGAGTTGTATACTCAGATAAGATATTACGCAAAATTACCTTTTTTCTCTAAATTTTATTTCTGGATGTATTTCTTGTGTTTGAATGCTTAAATTAGAAGCAATTTGTTCGCAAGTATTGTTTGTTTTTTGTGTCACATCAGAATTTCCATCTTTGTCTCTGTAAGAAAAAAGTATGATTAGAAATAAGATTCAGATAAGTATGTATTTTAAAACAATATTTAATTTAATTTAGTAAACATATGCTTACTCGTTGACCCTGTTGGTCTCAGTTGATAAAGTATTAGTATCCATATTTGGAACATATATTGTTCTGTTGCTGTATTTTGTACAGATAACTTTGGAAAACAATAACCTTTTTGAAAATTTGAATTCACATACAGAAAACTTAATTAAAAAGTAATATAATTGAAACGTTGCCACTAACAATCACTATCGACAAGATTTCAAATTTTGCACTGTGGAATAGCGCCTAGACTTTTGGTCTCATATCTTATCAATTTGTTTATAATCAATTATTTGATTTAGTAAAACTTCAATAAGCATCGATAAACAATCTTTCACGTACAATCATCATCATTCATTTATAGCATATTATCTGTAATACTGGTGCGTAACCTCTTGAAAATTTTGTTTAATGTAAGTTGCGAATAAAAAATATTTACAAGCATTAAATCAATGTCAGTAATTCTAAAACAAATAGAATTAATATATTTTAGTATGTCAAATGCGTATAAATGCAAGATTGTCTGTGTGTGCATTCATACTTAAATATGTGTTCGTGTCGTGTGGATTGAATGCGTATCATAAGCAGTAGAAGTAAATCGTTGTCATTTTTAGACTATTATATTACAGCAAAACCTCGATTTAACGGATCTTAATTTAACGGACTCCAGATTTAACGGACTTAATTTAAGCGCTTGTAAGCAATGTTCGGCGCAAGATTAGCAAGTGATGACACATCGCACGCGGTGATTGATTCTGTTTTTATATATATACAGGGTGAACCAAATTTGAATGTTTTACGGGGTATCTCGATTACCGTAATAGTTAGCGAAAATCTAATATCGGTCCTTGGGCAATTTTTTTGGGAAAAGAACGCCTATGTAATCAGAGTTTTAATATCGCTTTCCATTTTGGCACTACATACAAAAAATAAAATTTTATTTTTTTTGTAAATTCATTATAACTTCTTTATTTATTAAAAAAGAACAAAATGTTGTATGGGTGTGTTAATGTTAATACAGATTTTTATGCTTAATTAAAAAACAAATTTTTTTTAGCAACCTTGACGTTCGAATATGAAGTTAACTTAATTTTTTTTAAATAGCAACTTTAGTTGATCATGACTTTATATGAAAAAGCATTTTTTTAGCTTCTCAAAAATATATAATTTTATATTTATATTTGTTGCAGAAAGGGTATATGGCTAGTTTTGTAAAAATTCCCTTATCATTCGGAAAACCTTCTTTATTACATAACGCACCTTTAACAGACCCATCCTTACCCGAATTAGTCCGTTAAATCGAGGTTTGACTGTATTATAATTAATTTAAAGATATTTGTTTCAAAATTATCGTATATTCGTTCAAAAAATTGTGAAAACGATTTAAAGATTTACAGTAAAAAAACTCCTGCAGATTATTATTTGCGATCTGTTATGAAATACAATGTATACGTTCGAATATTCAAAATTGTAACATTTAAATGCAAACCTTTGCAAGTTCTGTGCAATATACTTAAATTTATACGAGATATACCTTGAGTACTAAGTTAGATGAAACAAGTTAGGGAGAAGCTCTCTCAGCTCGGAGATTGGATTCGATGCTACTGTTGGAAATTTTAACGGTTTTTAAATATTTTATAAGCTTGAAATGATAGTATAAATCAGCGTAAAATTTGAAGTAATGGCTAGAAAAGTCAGTTTAAAGTTTGGTGCAATCCCAAAGGTCACTAAATTTTCTTATTTTAAGTTCTACGTTAAAAATATTTTATATTATTGTGTTACAATCTATTTCCCTTTTTAGTGCATGTTTTTTCATAAACACTGTTACAAAAAATTTCTTTACTAATATAATATTTCAAGTGCTAAAGTTTCAAAAATTTCGCTTGAAATGATTTGGAATTTAAATGTTGTAATAACTATATTACAAACGTAACAATAACAAAAACTTGAAAATGTAATCCATTTATATAAATGTTTTTATTATTTTTAGATATTAAGGGTAAAAGTTTGGAACTCGGAAAGTTTTGAAGTTTTAAATGTTGCAGTGCTTTGACAACATATTGACGGCAATCTTATCTGAAACCTAGGGTCCTAGAGGGTATAGAAGATACCAACTAACGACATTGGGCTTAGAATATCAAAATATTTGACGTTTTAGTGAAAGAGATTGATACTTTTCCACAACGAAAGATTTCATAATTATAAGAATAATAATTATAAAAACTAAAAAATAATATTAATAAATCAATAGATACACAAATTCCACATATCATTTAGCATACGTATGTAGTATATCAAATGAAAGCAATAATTGCAATAATATGTTTGATATCAATTTCATTTATTGTGTGCCGCTCAAACTGTTTCCGAGTTCAATTTCCTGATGTATTCTTCGCTCCTTATTTGTTCAAGCATACATGCAGACTCTTTGTTTAAAAACAGTTTCACAATATTAAACCAGACAGACGCAATCATGAAATTGCGGGGAGTAATCGATATAACACACCAAATTTAACGTATATGAAATTTACCTTCCAACGTTATTTTATTAATTAATGCATAGCTTGACGCTTTTTTTAATTTTTGTTATGTTCATATATTTAATAGTTTTTCGGTTATAATCTAAATATATAGGTGACTATTCCCCTCATGGTCATATAAACCAATCACTTTAGTCAAATTATAGTCACGCCTTAATGTTTTGACCAATCACGTTCATTTTTAAGCGGCAAAATTCCTAGGGATTTTTTCACCTGCAAAATAGCGAAAACATCCCGTTGTCATGTCAATTATATCCTTAGCAACCTGGTTGTTTGTTTACAGATGTTTGACAGTTGTAAAATATATTTAAAATGAGCCTTTTTGGAATAACTTCTATAGAAGAAATACAAAAAACTGTTGCAAATATAACTTCCAAAAATACTGTTGCATCCGAAACGTCAATATGGAAACAATTTGAAAAATTTTGCAAGGAAAGGAGTTACGATTTAAATGCGCTACAGAGGTTGGTACGCTATCGAAAATGTTAACAAATAATAAACGAAAATTGTACCTAATTATTTTTGGTATCTTATTTGGGAAATAGTCTAATCAAATATATTTCGGAACATTATTTTGCAGGAAAAATTTTAACTCAAGTTTGTTACTTATAGGTAACATCCCTCGACAAAATGAATGACAAAATCCTGAGCCTTCGGCTCAGGATTTTGTCATGTCTTTTGTCTCAGGATGTTACCAAAGTAACAAACTTTTGTCAATAATTTTACCGGCAAAATAATGTTCCCTTAATATTAGTATATTATATACCAAGGTAGAGAAGTCAACTATTATAGCCTGAGGGCACAGATTAGATCTCGAGGCGCGAAGCGCCGAGGGATGTAAGGGCCCGAAGGCTATAAGACTTCTCTACCGTGGTGTATATACTATTTTTTTCACTACTAGTAAGACAAACCCATTTATGTTATTTACGCACTTTCTAACCTAAAATATAAAAAGTTAAGTACCTATCTATTCTATAGAAATATTGAATCTGCGTGTTACTCATCTTGCTAAATCACTATTGTTATTAAAAAACATTGTTTTTAAGCGATGGTTTCATCTAAAATACTGACATTATTAAAACTTTTCTTTTTTACGTTGTGTCAATCGACGGTGTGGATATTGACAACTGTCATTTATTTCGGCGCGAAAGTCGTGTTATTTAAATACACCAAAGTTTTTAAAATTAAATTAATTTATTTAAACAACGTTTTAAATGCTAAAATACCAATAAAGAGAATTTCTTGATCATACTAAATCGTCCTATAATTTTTTTTTCTTTAAAACTACAACAGCATTATCAAAAAATATAAATTTGTTCATTATTCACCAGTGGTTAATAATGAAAAATTGTTTACCTGTAACCATGCATAGGTAGAGAAATTGAATTTCACGGCATTCTAATATACGTCATAATGCTACGCTATATTACTAGTAGTGAAAAAAATAGTATATACACCACGGTAGAGAAGTCTTATAGCCTTCGGGCCCTTAGATCCCTCGGCGCTTCGCGCCTCGTGATCTAATCTGAGCCCTCAGGCTATAATAGTTGACTTCTCTACCTTGGTATATAATATACTATTTTTCACTACTAGTAAGACAAACCCATTTATGTTACGTACGCACTTTCTAACCTAAAATATAAAAAGTTAAGTACCTATCTATTCTATAGAAATATTGAATCTGCGTGTTACTCATCTTGCTAAATCACTATTGTTATTAAAAAACATTGTTTTTAAGCAATGGTTTCATCTAAAATACTGACATTATTAAAACTTTTCTTTTTTACGTTGTGTCAATCGACGGTGTGGATATTGACAACTGTCATTTATTTCGGCGCGAAAGTCGTGTTATTTAAATACACCAAAGTTTTTAAAATTAAATTAATTTATTTAAACAACGTTTTAAATGCTAAAATACCAATAAAGAGAATTTCTTGATCATACTAAATCGTCCTATAATTTTTTTTTCTTTAAAACTACAACAGCATTATCAAAAAATATAAATTTGTTCATTATTCACCAGTGGTTAATAATGAAAAATTGTTTACCTGTAACCATGCATAGGTAGAGAAATTGAATTTCACGGCATTCTAATATATGTCATAATGCTACGCTATATTACTAGTAGTGAAAAAAATTTATTATAACTGAAAATTTCAAAAACAAAATAAAATTATTTGGTTCAAACTAGCCTTCTCTGTGATTAAATCGATAATATCGACAGTTTGTGTACGCTATGTTCTAATTCAATTATTGAATTGAATCATACAGTATTGTACACGAAACTAATTTGCTTTATCAATATAAACGGATGCTATGAGCACAATAGCTTATTGTGAACTGCTAAATTAGTTACGTTGCACATATTTTAGATTTTCAAATAATCCCTGTCAGCGACTTGAAAAGCTGTACCTATTTATATTAACGTCCCCTACACTACAATTTGCAGATAATGGTGTAAATTTCATTATACATGGATCAATATGACTACCGATTGTAATTGTGCTTAAGGAAATTTTAATGATCAACTTGTTAACGAGTTAAAGTAAAAATTAAATAAATATAATTTTATTACAGGCTTAATCATAATATTTATATTTATTTAATTACATATGTATATATACATAAAGTATGTACAGAGTGGTCCAAATTCGATGGGATTACATCGGTATCTCGCTTAATAGTCAAGATAGAGAAACGGTTAAATTACCAAAAATGTGCAGTTTTTTGGGACAAACTCAGAAGAATTGTCAAATATATTCTATCTTTTCCTGTTTTTCTTGATTTTTTTTTGTTTTCACAGCCTAATTTTTGTTTTTCATCTTAAAAAAGAAAGAAAAACCTTTGTAAATTGGATATTATTGAAAATAAATACATCAACCCTTATACAGGGTGTCCAGTTTAAAATGAAGTACATGGGTATCTCGGAAACCGTTAGAAATACAAAATCGGTTAAATGGGGAAAAAGTTGCGCAATTACATTCGTAACAATAATCCAGTTTTACATTTTCAATAATTCATCCTGTTACGTAGTACCACCATGAAAACGAAAAATGTACATTTTCTTAAAACCTCCATATTAGGTACCTTTATTTGAAAAGATTTTTGCGCCAAATTTTCAGGATCAGAGTAGTAGCTAATAAGGATTTTAAAAATGAAATTAAAAACATTCTAGGCCTACTATGTTTCGCGCGGTCATACCTAACTTTTGTTTTTCTTATGGACGCCATATTGGATGTTTGCATTTTTCAAATCTCCAAAACAAATGCTTTTCAACCATGTAAAGCACCAGTATGTTTAACCTAGAGAAAACAATTGCAACGTCTATTTCTAACAACTGTCAAATAATACATATTTTTCTGTAGTGCAAACAAGTTAGTGATTTCCAAGTTTTCAATAGATCGTTTTTCAAATAAGCATAAATATGAATGTTGGATAGCTTTATTCTCTGTAGGAGAAATGATATTATGGCTGCAGAAATGTATTTCAATAAATACGTCTTTACGTGAGATAGGAAAAATAATAGGTGTCGCTCGATTAACAGCCGGTGCAATTTTAAGACGTTTCAAGTATCATCCTTATCGTGAACGCCCCTGTCAAGGACTTCAAAATGGTGATGAGATGAGAAGAATGGAATTTTGTCGATGGTTCATTAGAAAACATAGTCTGATGTCTTTCCGGGTATTTATTGAAATACATTTCTGCAGCCATAATATCATTTCTCATACAGAGAATAAAGCTATCCAACATTCATATTTATGCTTATTTGAAAAACGATCTATTGAAAACTTGGAAATCACTAACTTGTTTGCACTACAGAAAAATATGTATTATTTGACAGTTGTTAGAAACAGTCGTTGCAATTGTTTAATCACGACACTAAGGCCTACTGTGGTGAAACCATAATTTTGCAAATTTCATATTTTCTCTAGGTTAAACATACTGGTGCTTTACATGGTTGAAAAGCATTTGTTTTGGAGATTTGAAAAATGCAAACATCCAATATGGCGTCCATAAGAAAAACAAAAGTTAGGTATGACCGCGCGAAACATAGTAGGCCTAGAATGTTTTTAATGTCATTTTTGAAATACCTATTAATTACTACTCTGATCCTGAAAATTTGGCGCACAAATCTTTTCAAATAAAGGTACCTAATATGGAGGTTTTAAGAAAATGTACATTTTTCGTTTTCCTGGTGGTACTACGTAACAGGATGAATAATTGTAAATGTAGAACTGGATTATTGTAACGAATGAAATTGCGCAACTTTTTCCCCATTTAACCGATTTTGTATTTCTAACGGTTTCCGAGATACCCATGTACTTCATTTTAAACGGGACACCCTGTATATTTGCAATGGAAAAAATAAGGAATTTAAATTGACCATAGCCAACTATAGCTTCCATTTAAAAAAAGGTAAGTTTGTGTCATAACTTTTAAATGGCGAGGGCAAAAAATGCAATCCCATCGAATTTGGACCACCCTGTACATGCACATTATTATAATAAGTTTTTACATGATCATATAAGCAGTTTATTTTGAAAGTGGGACAAGTTCATTTTTTGTTATTGCGAGATATTTAGGCATTTGCGTTTCATTAAATTTAAAAATATTGGTAGTAAGCACTAATAGACAACTTTTAGATGTTTTATGGTGTTAGATAATGTAAATTTATTTTTCGATAGTGTTGTAATGGCTAAAGAAAATAAAGATTTTATTACAACCAAATGGACTTACCCCACTTTAAAAATTACAATAAACGTTAATTAAATAGCCAATATTGCAATTGAATCATCGTTAGTTTTGATAATTACAACATAATATTATGCTGTATCATTTTAATATTTATTTAATAAAAAATAAAGGCATAACATAAAAAAATGTTTTTTCCATTTAATAAAAAACATACCATAAAAAAATCATTTTTATTAAGAATCTCAGCAAAAAAATTAAACATTTTCTTCAATAATAATTTTAATTACTTGATGTATTTTGAGTTTTATTTAGAATTTAGCATTTTGATGATAAACAGGAGGTACCTACACACATACAGGCTTAGACAAAGCGTGTGCAAAACTAATATCTGTGCAAAAAAAATGCACAACTAAAATACTTCTGTATTATCTGTGATTCACAAAATCTTAAATACCTACATGAGAAGGTAACAAACATCGGAAAAAAACAAATACCATACGAAAACTTTGAAGCATTAGGTGCTCACATAAAAAAATTAACAGATATAATACCTACGATTACTGAAATGCATGATGCTGTTTTCAAAAGTGAAGATAAATGGGAGCAAATCAACAAAAAAACAGATAAAATATATCAACTACTGCACACACTGGTTGAAGAAGGGTCGGGATCAATCACCAAATCTCTAAGAGATATGAAACAAGACCTCTTTCTCTTAACGTCAACTTTTTTCGACAATGACGAAGGTCCGATAAACGTACAAATACACAACCCATCGTCGTCTGCCATAAAAACAGGTATTGACGGCGTATTGAAAAACATAGACAACATCGCCAAAACACTGAATGAAGTTGACAATAAATTAAAAGCCCTCAACCCGACTATAGACGCCTCAAAAACAGCCAAAATACCACACGGAAAAACTGTGCAACCATCCACGCCGCTCCTAAACAACCCTAAACAACCGCAATCAACAAATAATTACGAAAATGATAACAAATGGCGATACGTAATTATTAATAACCTACCACCACATTATACGTCTACAAACATTGTCCACTACGTGAAAGAAAAGCTTGGAGTGACAGAATTTATCAGATGCTACACCTTACCAAACCTACCCGAGGTTGGTTCTTCTTCTTTTAAACTAGGTATCAAAGACAAAAAGAGCGCAGAAATAATGGCGAATAATTCTTTCTGGCCACCTAATATCTCAGTTAGATGGTCGCAAAGCACACAAGCCACCACCTGCAATCAAAATTCTGGTCAACTCAACAACAACGTAGTAAGAAGGGGCACAACATACTATGCACCAGTAACAGAAACAGTCGCCATACATACACCAAATACATATAATGCCATTAACAGCTGTGAAAATAATAAGGTAACTATTTCCTCCGATTCAGAGGCCATAGCAGCGTGTAAGTCAATTGGAATAAATCAATCTACTCTGTTTGAACTTGCCAAAAGAGAAACATCATCAACAACAAAAATTGACCCTCTAACACCGCCTAGAGTAAGATTAACGCAAGAAGCTCAGTCCACCTTCGGCCGTACTCTCCTAGCTAGACTTAGGGAACCGCTCATCAAGAATGCTATAAGATTATACCTAGCGTATTTATCTGACCAATCGAACACCGTCTGCTACGATGGTTTCACAAATACAAGCATTAAAGTATATCTGGCCTCTGAAGGTCTACCAGTCGACCTACCATCATTAAAAAGGCTGTATAATGATTTCCACGCCGCCTATGGTATTAGCCTAAACGAAGTAACCGATGATCTAGCCGCCTACAGATCATACATCACATCGGAAAGAATCGCATTCTTGCAAAAATGCAGAGAAACGCAACGAAGCTATTACAATCCACCTAGTCGAAATTTTTAAACCCAACGACGTGCCCCACTAAGGAGCAAGAATCGGTCACCCACACAAAACAAACAAAAAATAATGACACTCTCCATGTTTTCCATCACAATATCCAATGCTTACGAAACAAAACCTTAGAACTCGAGTTGACACTTAATACAATCAAATTAAAACCACACATCCTAGCCCTAAGTGAACACTGGTGCACACCTGAAGAACTACAGTGCCTCAACATACCAGGATATACATTAGTATCCTACTATGCAAGATCGACCATGCAACACGGAGGAACATGTATATTCGTTCTCAGTGAACTAAATGACTTTAGAGAATTAGAAAATCTTTCACTTTACAATATTGAAGGTCAATTCGAGTGCTCTTGTATCATAAACAAAATTTTTAAAATTATTATCGTTTGTATTTATAGAACCAATTTAGGCTCTCTTGATATTTTCTTCAACTGTCTTGAGAAATTTCTAGTAGAAAGCTTCGTTACTTTCTCAGAATATAAAATTATACTCACAGGTGATTTCAATATTTGCTTGCTAAATAAAAGTAAAAATAGTAAACTGTTTCTCGACATACTCCATAGTCAAAACTATGAACAAACAATATTTGAAGCGACCCGGGTTACTAAACAATCAAAATCTCTAATTGACTGCATTTTTATCAAAAACTTTCATGACACAGACCCTAAAAGTTGTGGGACAGTTATCCAAACAGCGCTGTCTGATCACTACGGCCAGTCAGTCGAAGTAAAGATTGAGAAAGTTCATCACAAGGACAACATCCCTAAAAATATAACCACAAGGATCTTCTCTAACAATAAACTAGAAGAATTTAGAGCAAACCTTACAAACAGTAACTGGGATGAAGTATATCTATCATCTGACATAAACTCGGCTTACGATATTTTTTTAAAAATATATAAAGAATTCTTTGAAACCATTTTCAAACCGAAAACCATTAAAAAAATGTCAAACCACAGAAATTGGATCACTATCGGCATCAAAACATCCTGTTCTAACAAACGACAACTATATTTAGATTACAGAGAAGGTCGAATATCCGAGGAATACTTCAAAACATATTCAAAAATATTAAAAAGCACCATTCGTCTTGCAAAACGACTCACTGACGAAAAATACATTAAAACGGCAAAAAACAAAAGCAAAGCGACATGGGAAGTAATAGGCAACTACATGGGAAAAAAGCAACAAGAAGACAATTTCATCAAAAATGTCAAAAATACAGGTGAAAACCCATTAGATATATTAAACAACGTCAACGAACGATTTATAAATATGTGCCCCGACAATACGGATGGGACCATTTCTGAAACCAGCCACTTCAAACATAATAATATGTCTATTTATCTACGTCCCACTTCTTACGAGGAAGTCTATAAAACCATAATGTCACTTAAAAACACAAAATCAACAGGAGAAGATGAAATCCCAACAAACCTCTTAAAATATACTGCCGACTTAATATCTGGACCTCTAAGTCACATTATAAATCTCTCATTAAAAAATGGCATATTTCCTAACAAACTTAAATGTGCAAAAATCAAACCAATTCACAAAAAAGGGGATTTAAGTGACATAGGAAACTATAGACCCATAGCCATCCTCACAAACATTAGTAAGATATTTGAAAAAATAATCTACAACCGAATTGAAAATTACGTAGAACACTTTGGCTTAATAAACAACTCTCAAAATGGATTCAGAAAAGGCAAAACAACTACCCGCGCTATTTATATGGCAATCCGAAATGTACTTCAATCCCTCAATAAAGACAAACACACCATGGTCATGTGTGTTGATCTCTCAAAAGCTTTCGATAGTGTTGACCACGAGATACTGCTAACAAAATTAGAACACTATGGTATACGAGGGACCGCCCATAACCTTATAAAATCTTATCTTTCGGAAAGAAACCAATATGTTGCCAGAAAAGACTCGTCAGGTAAAATTCTAAAATCAAACAAAAAGACAATCAAAAAAGGAGTCCCGCAAGGATCAATCTTAGGCCCCCTGTTATACATACTGTACACAAATGATCTTCCAGTTTTTGCCAAAACTTCCCTTATACAATTTGCCGATGACACATCTGCTATTATTAGTGACTCGGATTCAAAAAATTCTGAACAAAAACTCTTTGACTGCTTAGGCCAACTCCAACTTTGGTTCACATTAAACAATCTAACCTTAAATGTCAATAAAACTCAAGTAATAAAGTTTTCACAAAGTAAATTAACCTCCGACCTAAAACTTAAAAACAATTCCACAACTATAAATGTTGTTAATAAAATATCATTTCTTGGTTTAGGTATTGACTCTAGACTGGACTGGTCATACCACATCGAACGCCTGTCACAAAGCCTGTCACGGTATCCTTTCGCACTAAAAAACCTAAAAAAATTAGTCAGTACAAACGCGGCCAAAACTGCATATCATGCGTATGTTGAATCTAGGTTACGTTATGCTATAATTTTTTGGGGTAACGCTAGTGACTCTGCACGCCTCTTTATTATACAAAAGCGATGTATAAGAACTATTTTTGGTCTAAACTACCGAGATCATTGTAAAGACACTTTTCGTGACAAAGAAATATTAACTTTTTACGGCCTATTCATTCTCGAAGCCATCCTTTTCGTAAGAAATAATTTTGATCTGTTTGAAGTGAATATAAGAAACCATGCAGCCAATACACGACATAAAAAAAATCTTAAGCCCGATTGCTTCAAATATACTTATCTTCAAAAAAATGTTGCCTCTATAATTATTGCAATATATAACAAATTTAATACATCACCTGAGAGTATAAAAAATCTACGCACTCCTGACTTGAAGAAAAGATTAAGAAATGTCCTAATTTCTAAAGCTTACTATGGAGTTAGTGAATACCTTAATGACGATTACTTTAAAAACTCCTTTAAGTAATTATAATTGTGTTGTATATATTCGTATATATGTGTATTTTTTATATCATTACTGTGACATGTTCTACGCCTTTTTGGATTTTTCAGAACAAATAAAGACTACTACTATAGGGATTGTAATACCGGTAAACCGGTTTACCGGTAAAGGTTTACCGGTAAATCGCAAAAAACGCTCTTCAAATTTTACCGGTAATTTGCAAATATTTTACCGGTAATTCCGGTAATTTTACAATATCCCCATAGGGATATGCGGATAAACTCCGAAAACTATATTAAAAATCTTAGTAACCGCGAAAATCTAAAAAGGAAAAAATATAATATAAATGTATATAAAGTCTGTTTTATACTACACTATTTTTTCGTTTAAGAAATCGTATACGATTTTCTAGTACGGTGCCAATCAGAAATTAAAAATCTTGAACGAAAAATTCGTATGAAATTATTACCGTCCCTATATGCGTCCAATTTTAGCATGCGCGCATGCGTATTCTACTGTTACTGTATCTGACCGCATGTCATTTGTGGGTTAGGTTAACTGAAACAATCAAACGATGTTAAATACTACTTATTACCGTTAACCCCTAGCAATTTATTTTGTAGGAATAAATATGTAGAATGGAACAAGCGTTAAATATACGTTAAATTTGAAAATGATTTGCTTTCTGTTGTGATCAAATTGAACATTTGACATGGTTATTCAAGGTGCCAACAAAATATGATAAAAGTTACTAAAAAGTAACCAAAATATATTGGGGTTTTCGTACCAAAATATAATACAATGTAAAAGGTTTATATTTTCCATGCTAAATTCTTGAACGAAATTTTTGTATCAAAAATCGTATACGATTTTCTTAAACGAGAAAATAGTATAGTGAAAAACAGTCTTAATATTATGGTTTACCGGTAAATTACCGGTAAACCGGTTTTGATTGAAAATTTTACCGAATTACCGGTAATTCAAAAAGTCGGTAAATTTACAATCCCTACCTACATACGGTAATAAATCTATCATGTCCATATATTTTTCTGATATAACTGGCTTAGTTATTTTTATATAAAGAAAAAAGAAGGCAATTTTATACTGCCGACATTACTTCTTTCTTGTTGTGGTCATAAATCGAGAATTTTAAATTCGGAATTCCATGCCATCGACGTTTTATATAGTGCATTTCTAGCAAAGGTGACCCAATCCCCTATTTTACTTGTGGCTTGACACTACCATATGTAGATTATTTGAATTGAACGTAAATAGTCGAATATTACACAATTTTTGGTTTTTCTCAGTATTTCCAGTATTGCTAAATTTCACAGGAGCCAAATTATACTGTAATTCGACTAAAACTAATTTCAAATCAAGGACTTACATCACTTTCAAAATAAACATGTTTGCAATACTATAGGGATTTTGATTTATTTTGAATAAATATTGTTTACATATAAATAGATTAGATAAAGTTCTATCTATTGCTATCATTAGCTTCTTTTTGCAAAAATTTCATGCCTCACTTTAAAAAAAAAAATCAGATACAACAAATTATACCGTATGTAAACGAAATAAAATTCCCTCCTTTTTTTCTGTAGTTTTTAATTCGAAGGAATCTTTTTTTAAACATATTTCCAGTTTACCCAGAAATAGTATCACATTTGCGATTTCAAATGGAACATCATTTACATATTTACATCTTTTGAAACAGGCATCAAATATTAATACAACTAAATTATTTTGAAAACTTTTGAAGACCTCAAACAATTTTTTGATCAAAATTTAATTATTAATTAGGTATGCCGTGGCATGCATAAATTGAAATTTATAATGTCAAGAAGTGTCTGAAACGTTTTTTTTTAAATTTCAATTGCCATATGGATTACTTTGATCAGTTTTAAATATTGAAAAATAGGTATTTGACAAAAAAGCCATTCATTTTAAATGGAATTATTGTGACTTACGCTATTATTTAAATACAGCATTTTACAACGAAAGCAGCAATACCAATAACTTGTATTTTTATTAGGACACTGCTACAAAAAACTTAAATTTATTATAAAAACTTGTTAAGAAATTGTGTTCATTATAGGATCCATTTCTCAAAGTGTGGTCCAAGGAACCCTGGAAGTTCTTTAATTCTTCTGAAGGAGTCCCCGAGGCATTTCATAATGTTCAAATATCATCCAAATGTATTTGCCAGGCCAGAAGAAAACTTAATTATTGTCTACAAAACAACTCATTGGGGTCCTCTATGAGCATTTATTTTTGAAAGGGGTTCTCAAAGTAAAAAGTTTGAGAAACACTGTATTAGATCGTGCACCTTCTTTGCAGTTAATACGACTTTTCTTCTTTAGCGATGATTAATATTGTTCCTAATATAGCACAAGCAAGATATACAGGGTGTTTCTTAAATATTGATAAAAAAGGGGGCTTGAAAGTGCGACCCCTGTTGGTTTTTTTATCAGAACTTTTTGGTGGGTTGAAATTTTGCAATTAAAAAATATTTTTTTTGAAAGCTTGATTTATTTAGAAACTTTTTTTCATCTTTAGTTTTTCTCGTAAAACCTACAACTTTTGAGTAAAAAATAAAATAAGTAAACCTGAACCATAAAAAATTCCAATATAAAACGATTTATTTTGTTGGTTGCCGTGGTTTTTTTATGTGGTAGTCTTATAAATATATTATTTTCACAGATAATAAAGCGAATCAATTAGTTTAGTTGTATAAAAACTTACTGTTAACATTAAATCAGCAGAGCTAGTTACACGTAGTTGTATGTTGTTATTAGCTTCAAACGTTTATCTCTTGCAGTATAGACAACCTTTTATGCAGTTCTGTGTTTTATGTATCTTACCAGCAAAATACTGTATTATAATAATTCCGTAATTTTTAATATAAGAGGACCTGGCTTATTTAAGTTGTCTTTAAAATATGCGTACATTATTAATGAATTTTTTACAAGTTTCGTCTTGAATTCGTACAGTAAATATCACAAAATAAATAAAACAGTAATGAAGCAAGCTTTGTTTCAACATAAAAAGTTTATTTGTAAAAACACAAGTTTACCAAATGTGATAATTTTTAATTCGTTTAATTATTTTTAGGTAATGGTTATCTGTAAGTAAAAAAATTATACGAAATTATTATTAAAAAAATCAGAAGTACAAAATTGTATTACTTCATGTCATACAATCGCTTTTTTGGCATTATTATGTATATGGTATCACTTTCAAAATACAAACTAATAGTAAAATTAAAAAGCAAATTACAGTTGAATAAAGCTTTTAACAACTTGTGAATTTTTTATTAATGCCATGTTTTTCATTTCTATTAAACACATTATACAAAAAATTCAAGTTTTAGTTTTAGTTTTAATTGATAATTTGTTGTAAACAATTCCTGATAGTGCGTTCGAAGATAATTTTCCTGCTAAATTAATACTCCTATTAAATTAGCAAAGTTGGACATAATAACAAAATAAGTTAGATGACGTGTAAAAAGTTAATCAATGTTGCTACCTTTTAAAAATTACAATGGTTTTTTGTTCGATATCTTTTTTATTTTATTAATGACAGAAAAATATTGCAAATAAGTAGTTTTGAGATAATTTTAGATATTGTGTTTAATATACTCATTTTTTTTTGAGTGGCAACTATAATTGACTGGCCTTTTTTAAAATTTTATTAATTATATGTATTCATTGTTTTTTTTTACAAAAACATGTCAAACTAATAAAAGGCTCTGAAACAAACAAATGTTTGCATTTATTTACAAAATAACTGTTAACTTTGGTTTGTTGAGCAAAAAATAGACAAAAAAAAACAAAATTATAACACTTCATAAACCAGTTATGTATAAAACTACAAATAAATCTTCTGCACTTTTATATCAAAAATGCATGAAAAGTTTATCAACTAAGAGGCTTCATTTTTTTGATTATGAAGTAGTCTTGATAACAAAATTAGCATGAAAAAGATAATTTATATTAAATCATGTAATAAAAACGTTTTGCGCAATAATTTAACAAACTTTACACTGAATTTTAAGATTTTAATAATTTGTACAAAAAATGGAGGCTATTCGAAGTAATACTGTTTTTTTAAATTTCATGATTTACTCAGTCGCGCAGCCAGAAACTCCTTTTAGACCTCCTAGCATATGACATAGTTTCCAGATATCTCCATTCCGATTATTCCAGCTTCAGGGGACAGCCAGTCGACTGGTGGCTATTTAATTGAGCTTATATGACAATGTGGCATCGATATCGACAACTACTCCATATACATATTTATTTTATCCACTCAGATGTATCAAGCATGTTCCACTTTGCCTGTTCTTTGGGGGGGGGGGGGTGCAAATGCACCCTTGCAACCCCGTGATTGCGCCCATGGATGTACTTGTATACAGAGTGTCCCAAATGCAAGGCTCAACATGGGGATCTCGCTTATCTTAAGCTACGATGTCGATAAAAAAGTTTTAAAAATTAAACTACAAAAAACACCAAAATATCTGTATGAAAATGTAAAATTAGTCCATGAGATACACAGTTATAAAACTAGAAATAAGCTTGATTTCGTTATAGAGAAATGTACTAAAAGTCAAACTGCTCGTTCATTATTTTATCAAGGTTTTAAAATATTTAATAATATGCCGCATCAAGTCAAAATATGTAATAATTATAAGAAGGGTATTAAATTAATTAAGGAGTACGTATTAGAACGCTATTAAACTGTTATCTTAGATACTTAGAATTTAGAAGATTTTTAGATTTTTATTTTATTTCATTCTATTTTTATTTTTATTTTTATTATATTTACTATTACCTATGTAAATTATGTTACAATGTAATAGCAATTGCTAATTAAAGCTAACTTACTTACTTACTTACTTACTTAAATTGGGACAAAAAAGCGAATATTCTTGCTGAATTTATATGTAAGTTGAAAAATCATCCGAAAAAACTTTTTGGTCGTTTTTTTTCATCATCTTCATAAAAAAAATCAAATAACACTTTTTCCAGTAAACTGTCTATTCTTATTTTGTGTGTTAGCAACCGCTCAACTTATTTTCATCAATATCCGCGTAAACTGATCTAAAAATTACTTTTTGTTTGCTTGTTTTGGTTATAGGTAAAAAGATGTTTGAATTTAAATATTTTTAATTTTTCATTTTGTTAAAGTTCCTTTAAAGACACTGATTAATCGCTAAACGATTCTCAACTTGTTTTTGTATTCTGGCCAATTTTACTATAAATACAATTTACACATGTTATGCGGTAGATCATTATCAATCTGTATAATGAACCATCTTCGTTTTGAGAAGGACGGTTAACACAATAATTACCGACTAGACAAACTAGGCACAAGTGTAGGGACCAAGGCTAGCTCAAGGGTATCTGGCGCCCCTAAGTAAAGAAAATTAGAGCCCCCATATATTGTCTAAATGTGCAATGTCTATACACAGGGTGGTTCATAAATATTGCAAAAAACTTCGGGAGGTAATTCCTTATCAACAATGGAGGGGGGTTTTCATATAATTTTTTTCCTAAAAGTCTTCTTTCGGAGTATACCCCCATAAAGAGAAAAGTAGGTTTTTATTTCTCAAATTTGGAAAAATGTAAAAAAAACATTTGAAAATGTTTTTTACGTATTAAAAAGTTTTTCACAGTAATATTTTCAATGATCTCCCACCTTCACAAGGGGCTGAAAGTGCGACCCCTGTTAGTTTTACCAGAACTTTTTGGAGGGTAGAAATTTTGCAATTTAAATGTTTTCTTGAAAACTGTATTTATTTAGATCCTTTCTTAATTCTTGAATTTTTCCCGCAATAGGTACCTAGTTTTTGAGTAAAAAATAAAATAAGTGATATTGCACCATCAAATATTCTAAAATAACATGATTCATTATGGTGGTTACCATGGTTTGCACATATTGAGTAAAAGTGACAGGTGTTTTCGTGTTTATTTGGTGGTGCATGTTTACTTATTTTATTTTTACTCAAAAACTGTAGGGTTGCGGGAACAATTAAAGAATTAAAAAAATTTATAATTAAACTGAGGTTTCAAAAGAAAATTTAATTGCAAAATTTAAACCTGCCAAAAAAATCTGATAAAAAAACAACACTTTTTAGTCCGTTTTAGAAGTAGGAGATGATTGAAAATATTATTATGGGAAATTTTTTAACAAGTAAAAGACATATACCAAATGTCATTCTCCTACATTTCTCCGAATTTGAGAAATAAAATTAAAACCTATTTTATAGTTTCCTTTAACTATGAAAGAACACAATTTCGGAAAATATTTTACAAAAAATATGTACTTAATATTCTATATGGTAGGAATTACCTCCCGAAGTTTTGCGCAATATTAATGAATCACTGGCATATTTATAAAAATATTACACCATTATAAACATTAGTTTTGAATAAACTAAACAACTTTAATACTTTTGTATACATATATCATACGAATTTTACCCTTTTTTATGAAGAAATCTGGTGCTCCCATAACCTGGCGCCCTTAGGCAATTGTCTTCTAGACTCTCCAAATGGTAAAACCGGCCCTGCCTAGGACCTATATTTGTTAAGAGTCATAAGTACGTTAAAGACTGCATTTTTGTGTTTTTTGCGAATCAAACCAGAACTTAAACCGAATAGAAATCGACCAGGGATATCTTGCAACTATTGAATAGTTAACAGTTTTCTAGTGTTGATCGCTTTCAAATTACTAATGTTGTTATGATTTTATGAAGTATTAAATTCAAGACAGTTTATTTAGTAAAATCTGCTCTTAAACTCACTGGGCGAAATGCTAGTATGGTTGTTTGTTTATAATAAACCATATAATCCTTTAATTTAAGTATTGGTTTATATTCAAACTAATCTCTCAATCGTATTATGTTTTTATAATTTATTATATAGGATTTTGCTTACATTATGTTTGTTTTCTTTAAAAACAATGCTATTACTTTAGATCTATTAAATCTTTATCATTTCATATCTGTTTTATTTGCGTAGAGGTCGATATGAAATCAAAACGTGCCCTGTCATGGTAAACACTTTTTATCTTATTTTTAGTTTTAGAAATTACATGTAGTGAATATAAATTGTTATTCAAAACATGCTACTGTAATTAATACGTGAAAACTAAATTATACTTCAAAGCTAATAAAAACACCCGTTGGGATTTTTATTACTGTTATTTTAATAATTGAAGTTGTTTGAAATTAGGAAAATTTTATAATGAAATGTCGAACAAAGCCAAAAAGCAAATGTAGTATACATTAATAAAGCTTGTCTGGTAAATCTCACTTCTGTAAACGGAAGTGTAAAAGGAAGCCACGTAATGTTGTTATTGGATGGAAAGAAAGTGTCAAATGTCAAGGTAATTCATACAGGTGACGTACTTACCGTTGCAAGATGCAAACGACGAAAGAAAGTGAATTGTAATAGAAAATTACGATCATGAGTGGCATTTAAGTTTGGGCTAACTTTCTTTACGCATTTAAATGGTACCAGTGGCGGGTTGTCAATACTTTGCTATATAATAAAACGTTGTCTTAACATTATATTATTGTATAAAATGCTTCTTAAGTATACATAAACTAAGCTAAATTTAGTAAATCTAGCAAAGCTGTTCATTCTAATTAAAAACATTTCAAGTTTAAGATTACATTATTTCATCTGATTACATTTTTTAAACCGTGCTTGACCAATTAGACGAGTTGATTTATTTACTTTTATGCATCTGAATATCAAAAGTCCCAAGTATGGTGAACACTGAACAGGATGGGGATCTCGTAAACAGAGTTGGTTAAATGGATCGAAATGATTTATGATTTAAGAGCAACTATTCTATGAAATAAAAACTTAAAAAAATTAATTGTTTTTGAGCTATTCATAAAAAGCAAAAAAAAAATACGTTTTCTGGTTTTGCTTATAACTTGCTTAATTGAAATGATACTCAAAATATTCTTCGACATTATCAGGACACTTTTTCGTGTAGATTTAAAATTTGCAAATACATTTTACCTATCTTCATTTGTTTTTGTTATTTAAACATCAACTTTTTTATTATAAATACGGGTTGTACACCACTAACTTTTTTTTCTCGTTTTATTGATGTATGAGTTTATCTTTAAAAATAAGTAAGTTATTACAATGTTATTGTATTTATTAAATTTAATCAAAGTGGCCATTGAAAAGCAAAACAAAACATCACATAAATAATCTAGCTGAATTTAATTAAACACAAAAAACTTAAATAATTTAGGATATTTTTTACATTTTATAATAATTTATGACTTTTGAGTTACTATTACTATTGAATTTAAATTATAACCTGTGTTCAAAGGTTCAAAGTGTAGCCCACTCTCCATGGGCGATACAACTTAGAGATCTGCGCTTTGTAAACCCTTTCACTGAGGGAACCGTATTATTCCGCATTTAATTTTAGTGGCTCATGTGCGGGAACCGGAATATTACGCGGGCGTGTTTTAAGCACTTTTTGAAGCGACAGATCACTTCTGCCGTATTTTAGCATGCTATAGCATACTGTGCTTCATATTCTACGTAATAGCTCGATATATGTGTATGACACTTTTTAGCCGCAGACTGCGGGAACCGTAAAATTCCGCGCTGGATTTTTCAGAGCGCAAGCCAAGTATAGGTACGTACTACGTAGTACGTACATGTTACTTGTTCATTGGACAAATCTGTTTGCATTTTATAAAAGCGTGAATAAATACCTGAGTATTCGGATGTGGTGACGAACAATACCAGTTGAATTTTATAATCTAAACTGGGTAAACTCTTAGAAAAGTTAATTAGGGTTAATCCACATAATCCAGGGCGGAAGTTTACAGTTAGAATCTGCTTGCATTATTTGTATCAAAGTATGCGTAAATACCGAACGAAAATGCCACTTTACTTTTTCGACTTATTAAAAAGGCATTTTCCATCAATATATCCAACAAATGAAAAAAACATTCCATCTTAAAGGTGCATTATATGCACTAAGCGAAGCGTTCGAAAAGAAACGCGATTCACCTGCAAACATTGTAATATTCCACTTAGCGTGGTGCCTTGTTTTGAAAAATACTATTATCAAAAACGATTTTAGTTCTTAAAAACTCATTTTTTTACAAATATTTGCATTATGCATAATTTTATTTTAGTTATTATTTTTTGGTTTGCCCTAACATCATTTGTATAGTTTATCTATGTAATTCTTTGTGTGCAAACAATAATTTAAAGATAGATTTAAAAAATTGTTATCTATTTTTTTTTTACTCTGACTGCCGGAACCGTATTAATACGCAAGGTGCAGGAATCTGACCGCGGGAACCGTAATAATCCGCACTACCTGTCGAACGCCGCACAGCGGACACGACTTGTAGAAACGAGTGCCGCAGCGAAAGTGTTAATAATGTTTTCCCCAGCAATTTTTTTAAAAATTTGATGACCTGTACTTAAATAAGTTTCTTCCAGCAAGGTACGATCCGATGAACGATGAAGTATGCGTTGTATGGATATGTGTTCCAAAGCAATATCTGATAGTTCAAAACAAATGTAATTTTCAGTTACGCATGTCGTTAAAGCGTTTTGGCAGCGACTAATACATTTATTAATCCATAGTAGACGCATATGCATAAACCTGTTGCAGTTCATATATCAGTACGTGAATAAATACAAAATGCACTGCTGAACAAATCTAGCGATGTAACATATTAAAAAAGTACTACTAAAATTTTTGGAGGTAAAATAAAAAGATTTTTCACATCTCAATTTAAGGCATTTGACCATTTGTCTCCAATATGATAATCATTGTTTGTTATTGGTGAAAAACATTATTTTTTAAAAATATGTACCTATGTATGTATTTTTAAAAACAACAGTTTCAATGTAAGTATGTAATAAATTGAATCATAAACCCGTCACTGAACGTTGCATATGTGTCGCTTATTTTCCTACACGACAATCATTTGTGTCTCATTAGTAATTGAAATGCATTTCATCGGTAATGTAATGATGACACGCAAGTTATTAATTATTAATACTTTTCTCACTTACACTTTCTTAAGTTTACAATAAGCCATTACATTGTTAAAAATATTTATAATTGCTGCGTTTAGTGAAATCTTTAAACAGACTTTTAGGAAACCAAACTTTCTTATGGTTAGTCATACAAAATTACCATCATGTCCGCAAGAAGAAAGTGCGGAAATATTTTAAGACCATCAGTCATCGCGAAATACATCCTTTATCGTTTCTTAGCAAGCAGTTGAAGAAAAGTTGTTGGTTAAATATTAAAAAATATAAACATTTAATAATGTTAAGCTGTGACAACATACAATCCGTGATAATTATGCGTATTATTGAGGTAATCTTTAACATCCCCCGACAAACATATGAGAAAAATTGTTTACCTAAATGATAAACATATCAAATAAATGTTTTAATATTTGCTTTCATTTGCACTCAAAGTGTCGACTAGGTAGCTTTTTTTTTAATGGAGTAGCAGTAGGTAATACAATTTGTATTTTTGACAAAGAACCATAAATAATGTTATTTTTAAAAAGTATTTATCTATCAAAACAGAAATAACTGATATATATTTTTGAAAGTAGGTTTTAGAAACTATGTTTAACAATCGCTACGGTACACATTTAGTGTCTTAATATGTGCTGGATATCTTTGTAAAAAGACCACTAATATACATTTAAAAAAAAAAGAACTAATGTAAATTTTTAAATTAAAATTTAACACTTGAACGTTCATTGATGTCATTAGTGCATACAAAAAAATGTTATGTAAACGGGTTATCAAGTATATTATGATTAAAATAACGAAGAGGATAACAGTTGTTTCAATTATTTATAGTAACTAAACTATTGCGACTTGTAAAATAGTGTGTAATGGTAAACTGGCTTTAAATCCTTCGAAAAAAAAATCGATACCATATTTAACATCAATATATAACGCAAGCCTGTCTACTGAACGTATCCTACGAAGTTAGATACCTACAGAAATATTAATGTTTCGCAAAGAGAAGCTAGAAAAGTTGAGACTGTAGCATACGAATCTATTACTGACGCTTTCAGACTTTCAGTGGAAAGTATTCGTAATAAACTTTTTTTGTGAAAATCATTCTACCTCAAGTTTGGTGGGTAGCTATAAAACTATATTTTACAAAAATTACTCAATAATGTTTTGCTAAAATTGGTTAAAACATCGTGAAGTAATAATAAAATTATGTCTACTTAAGCAAAAGACATTTTTGAAAATAAAAAATGAATTAATAGTAAGTCATGACGTAAATAAGTAAGGTTATTTGCATTGTAGTTTATTCATTATCACAAAAAATTACAAAACCTTCGTAACTTGTACCAAATGAGTTTTAAAAGGTTTTACACCTTGTTTTGTTTTTGTTTTCACAGTCTACTATAATTTTCTTAAAAAAAAAACTAAAAAACTTTCGTAACTTACATATTATTAAAAATAACTACATCAACCCTTATATATTTGGAATGAAAAAAAATAAGGAATTTAAATAAGTCATAGCCAACTGTAGGTTCCATTTCAAAAAATACAATTTATGTCACAACTCGAATTTAGATTTTTTTTGAAAAATTGTGTACGTCTACGCCACTGCATTTTTATCAAAAAAGTGCCTGTAGAACGTCAAAATTATTTTTGCTTATTTTCATAAACAAGCGAGATACAGTCATAAACAAAAAGTCGAAAAATCAAGTTATCGGCGATAACTCGAAAACAAAAGACGATAACCAATTTTAGTTTTCACCATTAACTTTTTCTCGAAAAAAGAGATCGAGGATGCGCGGTCCGTTTTTTGATACCTCTTATAGTTACCGAGATTCCCTATTAAAACATCGAAATTTGCCCACCCTGTACTTATATTTACGCAAATAAATTGGTGTGGCCACCAAATAACTTTCGCGATATGTTGTGCGTGTGCGAGTGTGTTTGTGTATCGGTGTGTACCAGAAGTTTGAAGTGCAACCCCAAGCATTCCAATTTATCTAATTTTTATAAACGATGTACATGATGTCAGTCAAAATGGCGTTTCATGGACGTGTTTTGACATACGAGTATAGTCGGCGTCAAGTCTAATGGCGAGCGGTGGGGGTGTTTTCGCGCAGTAGACGTTAAAATATGGTCCACGGATCTTAAAATCATTGGCGGGTTTACCAATACAACTAAGTAAAAGGGCGTGTTCAACTCCAATTGTGTTTAGTGCGCACCCCCACTGCTCGCCATTAGACTTGACGCGAACTGTACAAACAACCAAGGTAAACATTCAAAATAAAAACAATCAACTTCATTTGTTAAAATTTGAGAGAATTAAAACAGACGGCATTTTATTAAAAAAAAAACTAACATATTCAAATCTAAAAATAATTAAAAGATGAGTTTTAGAAAAAAAAAACAAATTTTGAAAAATACTTCTATTAATTAACAATTCCATAATTTTAAATTTTACAAAAAAATGAAAGACGTTTCGTATATCCCAATATACAGCGTCTTTTAAAAAATGTGTAACAAATGGAGAAGTTAAAAATCCTCTCCATTTATTGCAGACTTTTAAAATGACCCTGTAGGTAGAATAATTTTATTTATCGCCCTTCTTCTGTAATTTTGAAACAACGTAAAAACTTAAAACCTTTTATATTAGTTAGGAGTATTATTTAAAAAATCTAAATGCACGCGAATTGTAATATACTGCTTAGGACTCTAGATAACTTTTCTTAAACATGTCCAATGATAACGTCTGGCGCCTACCTATAAACATGTCATCGTTAAACTAGTCAAAATGTATTCCGGGAACCTTAAAACGCGTAAATTCGTCAAAAGCCTAAATTCAATCATTTTCGTCATCACAATACTTTCTTATACTGGGTATGGCGAAAGTAAAAATTGATTATTGTATAAATAGCATACAGATTTCAAATTAATTGAGATATTAAAAAAAATTAAAAAAAAAAAAAATTGCTGTCTGTGTTGTAAGAGTTGTAAGTGATTAAAAAAAGTTTGCAGTAGACAAAATTTAAATAAATGCTATAGAGCTCTATTTTTAATAAAATTCAAAAGTATTAAAAGGCGTTTGCTAACAGGACAGGCCGCTTTGGCTAGGATGCTAAGTAAATTCGTACCTACTTGTTATGTCACCAGTCAGTTTTATTTTAAGTCCGTCCCTGCGTAGAGAGGACTAAGGCTGGAGACATACTTGCGGGTCACCCGCGAAAATCTGACCTTGTACTTTTTCGTTGGCGACATACTTGCGGTTGCAATTACAATTGTTAACTAAACTATTCAATGCCAACCCTTTCCGGTGTTGTCATCAAAATAAGGGTAGCATCAAACAAGTGGTTTGTCACTAAAATCTAAAAATATTTCAAAAAGTTGAGTTAATAGATTTGGCAACTGAATTTACATTGCGGTTGACCCGCAAGTATGAACAGATGAACACATCGATATGTATCAATGAGTCACATTACGTACAGGCAAACCGCAACTTGCTGTTTGAACGCTGCAAGTGCGATAGATTAGCGGGTAGCGAACCGCAAGTATGTCGTCGACCATAACAATGTGTGAGTTACAAAACTTACGGGAACCGTCCCGCGCGGGTCACCCGCAAGTATGTCGCCGGCTTTAATTAAGTGGAAGCCTGAAAACGTTAAGTGACGTATAAAATTTTGAAGCAAATTTAGACAGATGCTAATATCATTAATTTAAAGTTAATAACAAGTGGAATACTACAACGAAAAGATGAAGCACGCTAATTATAAAATATGACATTTGGTTATAAATGTTAACTTATATATTATTCTAATTAGTTCTACGGAATTCTTAATTTTAAACTGCAAAAGGTTAAATATTTTTACAACATTGTGAAGCATCCGGATGTGTCTGAATGTTCATATTTCATGTTTTTAAACTTCCACATTAAATATGTTCCATTGCGGTATCTAATTTCTAATTTGCTTGTGAGTTTTCAATCAAGTTTCAAACATCTATGTTGTAGCTAACTTATTTGGGAATTTATTTAGCTTAATGATTTTATTAAAGGCTACGAGTATTTAACGATTTTTAAAGAACCGTTTTCTACACGTTAACGAAATACTCGATTATTACACGATCATTTTGTGACCAAATTTATGCGTTAAGCACATATAAACCTTTGAAAAGGTCAAAGGTTTAATGGACAACATAAGTAACTTATTTTTTAAGCCATATATAACTTTTTTATAACTGTAACTATTTGCATATCAAAAGCATTAAAATTATGCGAAATAAGTAAAATAATCGAAACTTCTGGATTACCTATTGGTTATTAACTTTTACTTTTAATCATGGGATTCTTTTACATAATCTATTATTTAACAACACACGTTGTTAAATAAAAGGCACAAATCCGGTTGAGAGAAAGTTATTAAACTGTGTCACTGTTCATGGTTTAAATGGTTTTGAAACTAATTAATTATTTAAAGTGTGACGTGTAAAAACATATTTTTGCCGTTGTTTGATAAATTATAATTGGCTAGATATGAAGACCCCATAAAGTACGCGATAAATTTATAATAAATAATTGTCATAACTTTATCTGTTTCATTTCCATACATACATGTTGACACTTTAACGTTTAATTTTTTAATGTTTTAGTTGATTTAATAAAAAGCAATGAAAAAATATTTAAAATATAAATGAATATAAAATGTCTAAATATAAAATAGTTTTTCATTGTTTTCGACTACACGAACATTCTGTTTTACAATTAAAACCAGAAATAATGTATTTGGATGTATAATCATCATTGGGCGAATCGCTACGCTATTTAGAAATATAATAATTATCATTGTTTTTATTTTAGCCATTCACGCAGCACTGGTCTGTGTGCAAAGAATATCACGAGTAACTGCAGCTTAGCACGAATTTAAATAAAAATAAAACGCTCACAAACAATTCATCAAACACACGCTCCAATTCTCATGTCCCACATTAATAAATAATCTCACAAAAATTTTAACTGTTGATTTACAGAAGACGCAAAAAAAACGTTCCATTGTACATTTTAATACGGGATCGTATGAGAAATATTCTACCTGCATAACTTAGGTGCATTAGTTTGAGAGATATCGCATTAGCCCATATAATATGGCTATGATAGTAAATGATGAGTACGCTGAAATTCTTTTCTAGTATAGAAAGTTGTGTATTTAATTGGAGGCTTCATTACATACAGTCTCAGTATCGCCAATGCATTCTAGTCGAACCACAACGATGAAGTTGTTGGATGGACAGAAATTCATTTTATTTACAGAATTCATAATCTTAATAACAGCATTTTTTTACACAAAAATATTGTTTTAATTCAAATAAACTGCAGTTTCAACAAATGTTATTTTATAGATTTTTTTGTGTTTTATTCTTTCGAATAGTTTGTACATTTCTACGATGGTTTTGTGCTGCAAAAGTTTTAGGAATGGTTTTAAGATAATCATTGTATTAAACAACACAAAAAAATTGTTCTAACGCTATACTACAAATCGGAGTGATTTTTAAAATATATTCAGTCTGCTATAAAAAAGGAAGCATTAGTTTATATAAACTGTTTAGAAGTTAAATTTTATGTGCCGTATATATCGACGTATCAGACGACCCTTAAAAACCGCAAAATACACCTAAAAATTGGAGAGTCGACTTATATGCCAGATTTAAAAACCGGGAGCTTGGTTTCATGGGTGCATATTTAGTTATAATATCTCCTGAGATCGAAAAAATTAGTATTTTTAAATCTAAACTAACTTTTGGGTACCATAAATTTATTAGTATGCAAAAAAATAAAAAGTGTATTTTATTCAAATAATTGGAAACGCATGATGTGTGTGTAACTTGATTATTGGACCTAGTCTTTTAGTTGCAGGTCGTCTTATACGCCGGTTTATGCGCTAAATATCTGTCATTTTAAAACAGGTCGTGGTTATTTATTATACCTTAATTTTTTGAGGATTGTGTTATCCCTAAGAAACAGCAGCAGTTTGATTTTTGAGCGTCATGAAAGACATAATATTGATTACTTTATGCAAGAGATAAAATGGTTAATTTTATTTCTACCTAGTACCTACAGCTTACAAGTATAATAAAATGCATGCAAAATATTAATTTTGAAAAACGAATACATTAAGAACTACAAATTTAAAGTATACGTAGATGATTGGTTATGGTTTATGGTACGAATGAAATTGAGTCATAAATATTCAAATACGGTCGGTATTGTTGTTGTAACAACTTAAAGTGAAATAAGTAAAAAGATGATTATGTTAATTAGGGAGAAAAAAATCTATTTAGTGACGTGTCTGAAATTTTTTTGCTTTATGCGCGGTGTGTGTGTGTTTATTTGAAACGGTAAACGGTAAAACTATGTGCATACGTACGTATTCCCACCCGCACGTTTTAAAGTAACCGGTAGACATATTACTATGGAAAATCACGTGTAGTAAAGAGCCAATCCGTTTCCGACCTGTGGCGTTTCTATATCCTATCTCCTCCTACGTGCCCGTGCCAAACAAAGATAGCTGCATATGACGTCTACGTTTCACAACGTGGCAAAGCATCGTGGCAAGTTCTTGCGCTCATTGAGTCAGTTTAAAGTGGAATCCCGCCGCGTAGCAAATATGAAAATCTTTACGGGTTTAGGAATCTGTTTCGTTGTTCTCGCATTAGGCAAATGTGAGAATAAAGAAACAGATAAGCAAAAAGATGAACTTAAAGTAGAAGTGATTAGCGTTCCCGAAGGCTGTGATGTAAAAAGTAAGAAAGGAGATATGTTAACAATGCATTATACCGGTACTTTGGTCGACGGAACCAAGTTTGACTCGAGGTAAGATACGAACTTTAATGTTTATAGGTACTAGAATAACTAATGTTAAAAATGAATTAGGGTTTCTGTTAAGTATTGTCACTATTTTACTTCGTGCTAGCAAACAACGTGACTGAACACTGAACACGCTGTCGCGATACAATGTGCCAGATAAGAGCTCATTGTGAATTATTTTTATGGAAGTTAGGTTATATTGGAAAAAATAATATTCGCTCGACTGACTATAAGGCGACCCCCATATTTTTAATCTAGATATTGGGAAAAACTATGTATAATTTAATGTTGGTTTTAGATATGTACCTAAAAAGTTTTGTGTTTGTTGTATAGCGCCGTTTTATAACTTTCGTTTTGGTTTCCTATTTTCATACAGTAATAAAACTATTTGTTTTATTTAATTTTTATTAATTGTGGAAAGTTGTTTTTTACGAGTATTTTTACCAATAGTTGGGTTTAATTGCATGAATAAATTTCATACAAGTTTTTGCTAAATAACGTGGACCAGTTGTTTTGTGTGCCGTTTTTATTAACTTCTTTATAATTAATTTTTAATCATTAACACCCTTATTATTCGAATTAGTACGTTTACGCGCTGAATCATTTTTTTTTAAATTACACCAATGAGTTGTCGAAAACCAAATTTTTATTTCAATATTCACGAGTATTAGTTTTTTACTTTTTTAATTAACTGTCAGGCACCGAATTTTATTTTATTTTTACATAAAATGACGTATCCACGTTTTAATAAAATAACTGAGGATGTGTTCGCTTTTTACTCGCAAAATTTTAGTAGTTTTTAATGTTTTGCAATTACAAAACAAATAAAATTAATCTTGAAAATCCGAACTTTTATATATTATGGTAACCGTTTTAAATTCAAATAATTTATAGACCGTGACGAAATAGCGACCGTAAAATTCAAAGTATTTTTGGTTAAAAATATATGACAAACAAAAATTATAAAACATTGAACAATTTGATGAAGACGCTTTTAAGAGCTTAATTTTAGTTTTTGGTAGTTCACTGGGTTAAATAAAATTAGGTCAGTTGTGAAGTTTCTGCGTACGAATTTACCGAAATGTCTATAATTATGATAAACTTCACGATAAATCCAAATTCATAGGCAAAGGTTAATGAACGACTAAATAAATCATCTGAGATGGTAATGCACTTCTAAGGTCTCTGATTTGGCTAATAAAATGTAAGCAATGAGGTCATACTATGACTTTTATTATATTATTGTATTTACAAAACCTTTACGTTATTATATACATATATGTATAAGTAAAATAAACGAAAGTTATTAAAAATTGACACTTAAATAAGTTTAAATTGAACACGGGTAAGTAATTTAGATCAGCCTCATGTTAATATTCTATTTATTTTTTTATATACAAGGTGTCCCAAATTCGAGTAAATGCATGGGGATCTCGCTTATCTTAAGAGCTACGAGGTAGGTTAAATTAGGGCAAAGTTGCGAAATTAAATGCTCAAAAAATATCTGCAAAGAAAATTGTCATAGCTATCTTAATTCAAAAGTTATTCAAGAACAACTGAAAAAATTGATTTTCGTTTTTTTTTCCTGTATCCTACATTTTTTAAGATATCGACAATCTGGAAGCACTTCTCCATGGCAACTTCTTACGCTTTATATTTTGAGATAACAGAGAATTTCCAACAACGTTTCGTTTCTTCAGAACCATCATCAACTTTATTTTTTTAAATACGGCGAAAAATGTTTAATCTTATGGCATTTTATCTTCTGATTACAATGATATATGACACTTAATATCTAAAATGATATGTTACCACAAAATTTTGAGAAAAACTCATTTTGTCCAATTTTTTAATCAAAGAATCATACCTACAAACAAAAAAAAACAATTATTTTGTTATTGTTTTGTTAAAACTGTCATTTTGACATTAATATGATCTTGATTAATTGTATAATTTGCAACCAGCTAGAAATTCCTTAATATTTGTACTTTTGTTCTCAATTTTTATTTTCACTATGTTCTGGTAGTACATGTTTAATTAATTAATTTATTCGCTATCCCTTCTTGTATTGCGGAGTATTGTTAAAATAATTTTCGTCAGTTATGGAAAATAAAAGGTGTTGCAAATATGATATTGTACATTGATTTTAATGAAGTATTGAATAAACTGTTGAAAATTAAAAAGCATGCCATGAAAAAACAAAATTTTGTGTAAATTATGACATTTCTCTAATTCCTTAAAAAGTGTTGATTGTCATATTTAATTAAAAAAAAGCACAAATTCAAAGAATTGTTAGCTGGTTGCAAATTATACAATTAATCACTATCATATTAATGTCAAAGTGACAGTTTTAACAGAAGAACAAAAAAATTGTTTTGTTTTTTATTTTGCTTTTTTTTTTGAACAAGATCATTTGATTAAAAAATTGGACAAAATAAGTTTTTCTCAAAATTTTGTGGTAAAATATCATTTTAGATATTAAGTGTCATATATCATTGTAATCAGAAGATAAAATGCTATCCGACTATAAGATTAAAATTTTTTTGCCGTATTTAAAAAAATGAAGTTGATGATGGTTCTGAAGAGACGAAACGTTGTTGGAAATTCTATGTTACCTCAAAATATAAAGCATAAGAAGTTGCCATGAAGAAGTGCTTTCAGATTGTCGATATCTTAAAAAATGTAGAATACAGGGCAAAAAAACGAAAATAAATTTTTTCAGTTTTTCTTTAATAAGTTTTGAACTAAGACAGCTATGAAAATTTTCTTTGCAGATATTTGTTTAGCATCCAATTTCGCAACTTTGCCCTAATTTAACCGACCTCGTAGCTCTTAAGATAAGCGAGATCCCCATGCATTTACTCGAATTTGGGACACCCTGTATATGTACAGGGTGTTTCTTAAGTATTGCAAAAAAATTCAGGAATGATTCCTTATCAAAAATTAAGGGGGGTCTTTCATTAAAAAAAAAATCCTTTCGAAGTTACATCCCCCTAAAGGGGTGCGGTAAAATTAGGTTTTTATTTTATTTCTCAAATTTGGATAAATTTAGGAAAATGATATTTGGTAGATGTTTTATACTTATTAAAAGGTTTCCCATAGTAATATTTTTAATCATCTCCCACCTCCACAGGGGGCTGAAAAGTGCGACCCCTGTTGCTTTTCTTATCAGAACTTTTTGGTGGGTTAAAATTTTATAATTGAAAATATTTGTTTTTAAAGCTTGATTTATTTAGAAACTTTATTTATTCTTTAGTATATCTCTTAATTTTGTTTTTATGTAAGACCCCCCTTAATTTTCAATAAGGAATCACCTCCTGAATTTTTTTGCAATACTTAAGAAACACCCTGTATATACATAAACTTTCCTGCTTATATGATCTTAGTAATCTGCAACGAATATTTGTTCACATGTTTTTAATTGAAAACCAATTTTTACTTTTATTTTATAATCGTATGCCAAAAAAACTTATATGTCTAAGAATTGATGTGAATAAAGTCGTGCCAACAAACCTTTCTATTTTTTAATTAATTTTATTATTTCGAGTTTTATTCAAAATAGCGAATATTACAGTTAACGATTATTAACTTTTACCTACTGTACCATTAAACCATCATTATCTATAAGAGAGGTTGCTAAACTTTTTATTTTAACGACCTGTTTGATGATGTCATCAAAACTCGGAGACCCCCCAATAAAAGTTTTGATATTGAATATTACGATCAATCAAGAAAATCACGCTGTATCAATCAAATATTACAAATTTGTATCTATAGTATATTGCAAGTTTATACATTTCCAATTTATTTTTCACCGACCCCCTAACGACCCTTTAACTCTCATCGACCACCTGAGAGTCGGTACCGACCCCATTGTGGTCGGTACCGACCACTTTGGCAACCCCTGATCTATAATATAAATTCCATATAATGTTTTTGTTGACGTAGCGCAGCTAATTTGTTTTGCCTGCCATTTAGTACACAACATTCTTACGTTTAAAAAAATTCTTTTGTGGACATTAGTGTGTAATTTTTTGATTGAAGAACGGTTTAGTGCAAATAGAGAACTGTTATTGATAACTAGATGTGTTATCAGGAAGCTGCATCATCGATTATCCGTCGATTAAAATTTGTGCAGAAGTGTCGTGTAGCTGAGCAGTTTAATTGTGTTTTATGATATAGTACAAATTTAATGATTTGTTTCTATTGGTGAGATAGTTTCTGAACTAGGTCGTGAACTACCGCGACTTCCTTCATAGTGATCATTGACTTTCATGTCACATAATAGTAACCAAAACTAGCAAATGGAACATGAATATAAAAATAGAAGCGTAATTTACTTTGCATCAAATAACTTTAACTTCGGTTTGCATATCAAATATTAATTTAAAAAATGGTTTTACGTTATTAACAGTTGCATTGTTCGGAGATGTATCTGTATAACAATAGAATTGATTTAATAAAAAATACGAGGAACAGTTAATCATGTTAAACAACTGTTAAAGTATAGGTTTACATAAACATTAATGTAGCTGGTGTTAGATTACATACAAATTTCGTTATCATTGGTTTTCCAAATTTGCAATTGTAATTTCATTTCCTTTATTGGAGGCTTGACAGGTGTTAATAAGTATGTTCTAACACGCATTTCTACAATAAAGAAGAAATATCAGGTTGGTTGTTAGTTGAGGGCCTAAATAACAGATCGTTTTTCACATGAAGTACATTTTAGGATGGTTTTCGTTATTGGCGACTTAAATATTTTTATTTTTAATAAATAATATTGCTATATAATGTGACTAAAAAATATCAATATATTTCTATAATAAGGAACATGTAAAGGAACGAGAAAATTACAAATATAAAATGACAAATATAGCACGACAAAAATAGTAAAGTTTACGACAAAATTAGTAGGTAGCACGACAAATTAGGTACATCGAACGACAAATATAAACGCGAGAAAAAAGAGAAATTTCCATACAAATTATCAGGGGTTTGGAGCAGTCCAATTTTTTAGTTGCTCCGCTCCAGCTCCGCTCCGGCATCAAGATGCCTGCTCCAGCTTTTTAAAAACAAAGCTAAAATTTTATAAGATATGTGGAAATGGACCAAAAATTACAATATTTGACCTTAAGAAACCAGTGAAGTTAAATAAATGAACAAATTATTGATCTTCAGCTAAAAAAGTTAAAAAAAAGTTCTTTAAAATTTTTTAAAATTCAAATACAAAATAATGAAAATTTATATTCAGAAAAGTTATATTATAATAATTTTACTTCAAAAAAATCAAATTTAGTTTATTTATAATTTTATTAAATACTATACCCATGAGAATAATTCATAAAAAAAAAAATTGTAGTTTATAATAGTAAAGTGGAGCAGTGGAGCAATCAAAATTCTTTGCTCCGGGCTCCGCTCTCGCTCCGGGCAAAAACCCATTACTCCACTGCTCCTCGCTCCAGCTCCGCGCTCCAGCTCCGCTCCAAACCCCTGCAAATTATGCTACTTGCACGACAAAAAATAATATCTGAAGTATGCATTTTGTTCGCTACAATATATTTGCCGAAATTTTAAATTAAACATTGTTTTTATTTTAAATGGCGTATTATTAAAAATTGGGAATATTAATTTATGCTAGAAATATCAGAAAATCATTCATAAAACGTATAAATTGCATATAGTAGTGATCAATTATAACGTATAATAGCAAATTAATTATAAAATATAATTTTAGCTAATAAGTTTGTTTTCATTAGGTAAAAAAAATATTAACCTTTAACCCGATCCACATGTTTTTAGTTAGTAATAAAGGGTCAGGTTAAAGGTTGGATATAGCGTTTTTTTTAAATAATGAAAGTTTATGTAATAAGTTTGTTTTCAATACAAAAAAAATCACCAACCTTTAAGTGAATTTTTTTTGTCGTTTACTTAAATTGTTTTGCCGTTATAACAAATATATCGTCGTTTACATAAATTTTTGTCTTGAGAACAAATATTTTGTCGTCCCATTACATTTTTTTGCCCTTAAAACAAATATTTTGTCGTTCAATAAAATTAACTTTTGTTTCACAGTGCTTAAAAGTTGATTTGTTTTTTGATTTAATTTATTATTTTAATATTTTTGGTCCCGTAAATTTTATATTTTGCCGCCCCAGACCAATAAATAGTAGTAGTTTTTTTTTTTAAATAATGTATCCTCACTAAAGCCAGTTGAAGTAAAATATTTACAGCGAATTTTTTTATGTAATTTTTTATATTCGTAACAACGTGAAATATAAACGTAAACGTTTAAAATTGTGTACCAAACCAAATAAGTATTAATCGAAATTCATCGTTTTTCGTATAAAATGTATTGCAATAGGTTGTCACAATTTGGCGTGCCTCCATCGCATTTATATACAAGATGCCAGGTTAAACTTTGCACATAAAACAAATGTGACAGTAATAGCACAAAATTGTTGTTTGTATTGTATATCTAAGGTACGGATGAAAAACTAACGTTGGTGTGTCATTTTAAACAGAATATAAAATTCATTTCCTTTGGGTGTAGCCCATCTCTGCACCTTTCTAATAGTTTGTTTTTTGTTTTTGTTTTATTGATTTACCTGCGATCGCCCTTCTCTATGTTAAAACAAATGATAAATTTTAAATTAAACTTTTTTAAGTCAGTCGTTTCGATTTGGTTTTTATTGATTATGGTTTTTGAACATCTCATGCGTTGATTATTTTACGGTTAACTGATCAAGTAATGTTAAAACTAAATCTAACTCTATCGTTGTCATTGAGTATTATTGGAATTGTCTTACCGGTAATCATTACATTTTAAAAGAAATTCCTGTTATTCTATTTTGTAAATTTAGCACGTAGTAAATATGTATAAGGTTACACGATTTTTATTTTGAAGTGTTTATGTAATTCTTATCATTACTGATTAAACTCGCTGCAGATAATTATCTGGTGGCACTAAACAACAGACACCGTTTTATTTTTGAGTTGAAAACTTCATAAACTCTATTTAAATTTTAATACATACGTTACAGCAGGATGTTACTTAGTAGTTAAGTGCAAAATTGTATTACACTGTTAGTATATCAGAGTAAAATAGTCCCTGGGGAGAATTTTCCGCAGTTATCCTAGAAAGTAACTGGAATAGTAGCTATTATAAGAAATAAGAAGATACGACTACAGTTTAACTAACTTTAATTGCATTAAATAACTTGGGTAAATCTTTTGTTGGCCCCTGAATGTGGTGAAATTCTCATACACATATCTACACAGACGTTAAATTTAATACTAACGCAATTTGCTTGTTGTGAAAATAAAAGGCGTTTTTGAAAAGAAGATACATTTTAAGCTTCTTCGTAGAGAAAGAAACGCTCACAGTAATGAAGTAGAATGTACGCTTCTTAACCACCACTTGTTAGCTAGAGTATGACATATTTTTATCACCTGTGAAAGCCACCACTCTCTTAAAATTCATCTGATGTATACATATATCATTTGAAAAATGTTTTCTAAAGTAATCGATTCTACACAAAAGAAAGTATTGTTCTACGATTTCTTCCCGGTTGGGGTCATATGTCAATTTCACTTTAATTACGTAGCGTAAGTTCTATAGTTGGTTTTCAAAGTAGTGAATTAAACTTTTAACATGTAAGTAATACACCACAACACCATAAATACATCAAGTTGAGATCGTTACAAAGATCAGTTTTAAAGTTTCGCGAAAGTTACATATTTATTTTATACACGTTTGCCAGTTCTGTTTCAGTTTTAGTTTGCTATTTGTTTGAAGTCATACGTATTTGATGTATTGCACAGCTAATTTTAAAAACTTTTGAGGATGTGCAAAAATTTATCCAAGTGAATGGAATACAAAATATATTTGTTGTATTTGACGAAGTGAACATTTCACGCATAAAACTAAATCGTTTGTCTATTATCGCTTTTGATCGTTTCTGGCTAATGAGATTTGAATGTTGCGTATAATTAATTAAATAGGCTTTGTAGTCTCCCACAAACGTTCTCAATAATTTTTTTATCAGCCCTGATTAAATGTGTAATTAAGGGTAGACATAGTTGCTAGAGGAAAAAACGTAGTTAAACTCTATTGCTTGAAAAATGGGGCATGTAATTTTAGTATTTATACCACAACGACGAGTGTTCGTAAAAGAAACATAAATGTTGCAAAACATGGCCTTGTTAATTAAATGTACGCGTCCGCACGCATCAAAATTGTACTCTAAAAGCGCATGTTCCCAAGTGCATTAAAAATGCTCCATTAACTTAGAACACAGCGTTTTTAATCCCATGCTTAATTAACTTCGTAAGTGCGTAAATATAACCAAAACATTATTTTGGTAGATAGCTGGTCTGTCCCATAACTATACTAAACATTACAGTGGCAGTGTAATGAGTATGAAAATTTACTAATTCTTGTTTCCAATGAAAGATAACTGCTTTTTGATTATAGAAAAAATTGCGTCAATAATATCGATGAAAGCCCAATTCAGGTTTTAATAGATAATCATATAAGTACAGGGTGGGCAAATTTCGATGTTTTCATAGGGAATCTCGGTAACTATAAGAGGTATCAAAAAACGGACCGCGCATCCTCAATCTCTTTTTTCGAGAAAAAGTTAATGGTGAAAACTAAAATTGGTTATCGTCTTTTGTTTTCAAGTTATCGCCGATAGCTCGATTTTTCGACTTTTCGTTTTATGACTATATCTCGCTTGGTTATGAAAACAAACAAAAATAATTTTGACGTTCTACAGGCACTTTTTTGATAGGAATGCAGCTGCGTAGTCAATTTTTCAAAAAAAAAATCGAAATTCGAGTTGACATAATGTTGTATTTTTTTAAATAGAACCCATAGTTGGCTATGAATTATTTAAATTCCTTATTTTATTGTCATTCCAAATATATAAGGGTTGATGTATTTATTTTCAATAATACGCAAGTTACGGAGGTTTTTCATTTTTTTTTTTTAAAGAAAATCATAGTAGGCTGTGAAAACAAAAACAAAACAAGGTGTAAAACCTTTTTACTATAATTTTGTAAAAAAAAAAAAAACCTTCGTAACTTGCGTATTATTGAAAATAAGTAGATCAACCCTTATATATTTGGAATGACAAAAAAATAAGGAATTTAAATAAGTCATAGTCAACTATGAGTTTTTATCAAAAAAGTGCCTGTAGAACATCAAAATTATTTTTGTTTATTTTGATAAACAAGTGAGATATGGTCATAAAACGAAAAGTCGAAAAATCGAGTTATCGGCGATAACTCGAAAACAAAAGACGATAGCCAGTTTTAGTTTTCGCCATTAACTTTTTCCCAAAAAAAGAAATCGAGGATGCGCGGTCCGTTTTTTGATACCTCTTATAGTTACAGAGATTCCCTATTAAAACATCGAAATTTGCCCACCCTGTACATACAAGGTTTTTATCCAGCAGTATTTGTATTAATTCATGTACTGATTCATGAACTAGTTTATGCTTTTAACTATGGACTAATAAATGTATTAGTCGCTACCGGAACGCTTTAACGAATTGCTTTTCTGTGAATGACATTTGTATCTATCGGGTTCATGGAAATATAAGTGCCGCAAGTATAAACATCTTAACCAAGCAGTACTAATATGGGATAGGAAGGGCGATGCATAGCTTCCAGAGGCCACATTTGTTGTGAAGAGCGCATGCGTGTAAAAATCCAGCGACAGTTCTTGCCTTAGTTCATGTAATTTCTACTGTCCACATCAGAGATGGGCAAAAGCCACGCCGGCCGGCGACAGCATCCAATCTGGCCCGCTGCATGAATACCTACACAAAAATGCACATTACTCTGTATCATTTTGTAAAACGCCCATGGACGGTTTTAGAGAAGAAAGTATTTTTAACACGTATCACATCTAAATTTATTTCGGACCGCGTCATCCTAACTAAATTACATTCGGGCCTCTGCAGAAAGAAATGGCCCTCCCTGGTCAACATACTAATTTATGAATGTATCCGATCACTGCTGGAACAGCCGATTAACCGTCCGATGAACCATCAAAGACTGCTGGAACGCGATATCGATACTGCGGATAACTGATCGTATATTGGACCGTACATACTGGAACAAACCTATACGCAAACATTCTGTAGTTAACTGTGAAAAAGTTAGTAGGGTTTTAGAACAAAAAATGAATAAAATAACTCTTATAGTCTACCTCTCGTCTTTAATTCAAGAGAGTTTCTCAGAACCGACATAAATGTTAAAATATTAGTAACACAGAAGTTGGTGATTGCTTATATCAAGTATAATTGCGTAATCGGATATTTGTAGGTGGTAGAGTGAGTAATTATTTTAGTAGGTATGATTTATATTGGTAACATATTAACCCAAGCCTTAATCCGCACACAATAATTCGTTTCAGTTCTGTATTGTGCATTTTTGACATTATTATTAGTAGTCTTTTCTACATGTAAAAGCGCCGAACAGATTGGCATTACTTTTTTAGTAACGTAATTAGTCAGTTATATCTAGATACCTATAAAATCTCTAATTTAAATTAAACACCAGCAAACCGTATTTTATACATATGACTGTAAATCCAGCTAAATATATTGAACGTTGTTTTTAACACCATCCCGCGTCGTGTGTTTAGATATTGAGTGCTTTATCGCAGTAATACTTTGGTCATGGGTTGCTCGATCGTCAAAAATGAAACGTCCTTTGTAGAAACAGAAATAACGCAAAAATATCAAATGCAAACATTTGCTTAGAGATTAATGAAAGTGCGGAGCTCAATTTCCAGTAAAAAAAAAAACATGTGTTGAAGTTAAAACACTTTTAAAAGCATTTTACTAACATCACCTTAAGAATCCATTAACTGTACATATGCCGGAACATGAAGCCTATGTTTTGTATAAATGTATTTTTGTGTTAAAATATAACTATAAAATATACTAACCGTAATATCTGGTTGTTTTCATATTTTTTAATTTTTATTTTGTGGTACAAAGAAAGATGCAAACGAACAATCGACTCACGTGCAGGTAATTATCTATACTCGATGAAAACAGAAACAGGATTAAAACAAACAAATGAACAATTGAGTGAGTCGCTTTTGTTTTATTTTGAATAATATCACTCGCAATGGGTAACCCAACTAATTTAGTGAAACAAAATATATTATGGTTACTGTAGTAACTGTGTTAATATATGCAACATAGGTAAAATGTGCATTTGTTCTAATAGGTTAGTGATGTTCACGTTCACAGATACCGCAAATGTACGCATTTACTGTAACGTACATAATACACAAACAAAAAATATTTTATGGTCTTGCGTCTTATATCGATATTTCAATATAATGAAGTAAACAATAGGATGATTGTCTAAGTAATCTCGGCGGACAAGTGAGGTTCAATCAAAACGTCTTCTCAAGGGATTATCTTTATAGATTGCAGGATTACAGAAAATGGAGTCTGTTTTAGTTCTTCTCAGATGTTTGTATATGACAGTTATACTTTGTCTTTTGATATGAACTGAATTTCAGTGTTTGAAATATTTCAACCATGCGCTTCTTGTTAAATGATTTTTGAATTGTGAGCGGAATAAACCCTTCGCATTAACTTTGAAAAAAACCATTATAAGTCCTGGCAGGGTTTATTGAAACTGATACCCTTGTGTGTATATTTTAAATAGTCCAGGTAATTATTTTGACTTAAAATCGCTTTTACAATCCTAATCGATATTGGAATAGGTAATGAGTATTCTGTGCAGTTTTAAATGGCTATGATTTATTGAGATAGTAAAAAATATTAAAATACTATATTTTAAAAAAATATGCACAGTAAAAAAAATGCAAAGTAAAATATTTAGGTACAAAAACTACATTTACAGTAGAAACGAGATTATTTGCACAGTAAAAAGGATTTTTTCACAGTACAATAAAAAAATCTTGTATTGAATGTGCACAGTATAAATTATTTTTAACATTGTACCTAATAAATAAAAAGAATTTTTTAAAAATTTATTTTAAAATAAAAAATTCGATAACAAGCGTTTTTGTAATTTTTTTTTGTTTTCCACGTTTTATACTGTGACTTTAGTTTATTTAATGAGATGATGCATTAATAAATTGCGTTTAATATTTTACTGTGCGGAAAGGTTTTTTATTATGAATGTAATTTTTACCTTTAAATACTTTTTATATAACTGGAGTTTAAAAACTGTTTTATTTTTTATATTGGGATTTTAATTTTTAGCGGTTGTAAATTGATTTAGCGTTCTTTTTAAGATTTTATCTTTAAAATACGACATCAGTAATATGTTGGAAGATGTTATATGTTGTTTCGAACTAAGGACATTATTTTGTAAAAATATGGTCCACTAACCGTGCAAATATCTAATAGTGAAAGTCTGACGGGAAAAATCAAACTTGTTCGATTTAATACAAACTTAGGGCAGATGTCACATTGTTGCACGTGACATAACTTTGATATACGAATCGTGATTTCCTTTAACTTCTTGTCGTTTAGAGCACATATACCGATCGAAATCCAATTTGAAAGTAATACTCCCGCAAAATTTACTACAACCGTTCCAAACTTCGACCAAGGCATTATAAATCGAAGGCATTGCACCGAAAACGAAAAACATTACCCTAATGCCTCGCCATATTAAAAATTTATTTCGAAATTTATTTCCGCATAAACTTATTTAAAATCCCGCATGAAAATAAAACTGGAAAAAGATGGTTGTACTTATATTTCGTGTTTTGAAATAAAAAATGTGCTTCTGTCAAGTCTTACTTTACAACTCGTCCTTCCAGGATTTGCAACCTGCCGCGAGGGAAATGTAATGGTGTTTCCCTGTTCCCATGCATTCGTCGTCCTGCTTCCGTTATATATTTTCCCCGTGAATATTAGAGACACCCGTAAAAGCGCTAATTTGTTTTATACACTAAATAATGCGAAGGGGTTGAAACTCATAATTACAATCGTGAAACCAGGTTAACCATGTCCTTAAACAAAAGCACATGCGAAACAAATTTCACCGCCATTAATATTGACCTACAAACTTTATTGTATGTATGCATAACGTTTCACGTTAAAGACTTAAAATGTACACATTAAATATATATTTTATAGAACTTAAATACTGAAATTTAATTTTTATAAATTACCTAACAAAATGTATCCAATTGTGTTTCAAATTGATGAGTTTGAAATGCAATAACTAACTTTAAAATTTTAAACATCATCACCGAATACTTGTTCATAGTTAAACATAATTATGCTAGTAAATGTAATTGATTTAATTTTACGAAGAATGTATATCAGGCCCACAAATTAGAGATTCTTAGTGATAGTTTGTACACGACATAATGTACTCAGCGCGACAAATTAAGGATTTTTTACGAAAATGTTTACACAATACAATATGTACTCAACACGACAAATTTTGTAATTTTAATATTAATGACTTTACAACACATTAAGCTCTTAGGTTAGGTTAGAATAGGTTAGGTTTCTTGGGTACTTTTAAAACTACTTAATTTTCTTCCCCTGTAATCTGTATCATTTTCCTCATAGTATTTAAGAAATTTTATTGCTTCTTCTATTACACTATAAGGGTAAGTTATTAAAATTTTATGCATATACATTAATAATAAATATTCTAAGTATCATTACCTGACTCTAAGAAAAACTGTACACAGATATAACCCCCTAATCACAGATTCTTTAACGTACTTCTGCGAACTAGTAATATAACCACTCTTATTACATTTAGCTTTTCATTTATAATTTTTGATGTTAAAACACATATTTTACTTTTGATTTAGTTTTTGCCGTTAAAACACATGTTTTACCATTTCTTTACAGTGTTAACTGTACAATACAATACAATTACACAAATTTGTCGTGAAAAACTCTAATTTGTCGGGCTGGAAAGTGCCACTCTAATTTTACATATCGACTAGGGCGAAAATTCTCAACCAATAAGTTGTTAAGTTGCAGGCTTTCGCCTTTCATATTCATTTTTATATGTAGTTAAGATATGTTATGACTAATAAAAATACTTTATTACTTACGGTATTCTTTACAGCAATCAGTTTTATAATAGGATTTTTCCGGCTCTCAACATTTTCTACATTTTCTATTCACAAGCTATAAATATTTGAACATATAGATCCAATTGCAGGAGGGTCCAAAGAGCGTGTGCCGTTAAAGTTATATGGTTAAAGAAGTTCTACATATAAACAATTCAAGAGTAGGATAGGCAGAAAATCGGGTGACGAGTGTGTCGAGGGAAACCTTCCTTGGTTCATTTATTAACGCCTTTGCGTAGCAAAATGTCTTCCTTGTACAAATCCTTAAGATGGATAGTTACATGTTTACAGACGTCGGATAAAGTTACAGCATGATGTATCAAGACAGAAGAGTACTAAACAAGTGTTTTACAAGCATCAAGCTGTCAAATATTGGCTCCACTAATATTATGCCAGTCGCGTTTAGGACAAATTGCATTTCGTATACACGATTGGATGAAAATCAAATGTAATTTCGAACCTAACAGTGTTATCGCGGGTAGCGGTTGGTAATGGGCGATTTAACGCCCATCCGTTAGAATTACGCGAGCTTAAAGCTCATACATTTCTTGAAGACTTCCCCTCGCTGAGAAATTGCAAAAAAGAAAAACAAGAACTTTATATCCACCTATAAAAGTTCTTTAGCGCAAGTTACTGCTCGCTCGTAGCCACCAAAATTATTTATTATGGAACTACTTAGCCATTTTGAAATATTTAACAGCTGTTTGTACTTTGAAAAAACTTTGTTTGCTGTATATAACGAAAATGAGGCAATAAAAAACGCAAGAATTTATTTAAAGACTTGTAAAAGGTTATGTAAGTTAACTATTTATTAATTTTAGAAAAAACAGGGAACACGAACTCGCTATCTGTTATATACAATTTTGAAATCGTTGCTAACGGGTTTATTTATGGGCATGTTTTTGTTGAAGAAGTATCACTAATTTGTTTGTGCTTTACTGTATATTTACAGGACCATTTAAAAAGTCTGTAACAAATGGACGAGTTTTTTTGTTAGGAGTATCATTTTTTCAGAAATATTTATTCTTGATAAAAGTTGGCGCTTGACCTAAAATAAATTTTAAGATAAAACAAGTTCATTAAAATTCATATGACGCTAGATATTAGTGATTTTGAAAACATTCGCAAGACTAAGGAGTCCTTATTTCAAGGGTCACAAAAAAGTTTATGGAAAAAAGTTGTTTAAATTTCTAAAATATGACTTACTATGAATTACAGTTTTTATTCTTATTAAATTTTGAAATTGTTACTGTTTAAAGTAATTGAAGGTGTTGTTAAAGTATTGGTTAAATAAAGTGTAATATTTTTAAATATCAGAAAGGAGTGTTGTAAATATACATAATCCTTATTAAAAAAAAAAAGTTATCAAATTTTCATACATTAATCGAGAAATATATGTATAGCTGAATTGTTATCAAAATGTATCCTAGTTACTTACTTTTAAGTTAAAACCCCCAAAGCATTCGTCGTTTCGCGGGATTCGATTTTAGCGTTTAAAATTTAGTAATCACGAAGAAATATTAATAGCAAGATCCAACGTTAGTATCCACAAACTTTAATTTATTTATATAAACTGTTGTTTTTGTACAGTATGCGCATAAACGTATCCATTCATTTCATTTATAAAATGATGCAAACTTAATTAATGAAACTTAACTATTAGTAAGTTGTTACATGTTATATTTATTGCTCGCCACACATAGCATGAAGGGAAATTACCCATTTTAATCGTTGTTCTACCAAGTTTTCAAAACTTAGAAAATAAATCGAAAATTCAATGGCTAGGTAAATCGAAATTAATGGCTTATTCCCAGGAACAACGTATACTTAGGCACATGTTACTAGATTAGTTTTTTTCAAAATAAGTACGTGTATATAATTTCTGCAATAATTTTTAAGTCTTAAACACATTTTGCACCTTAATTAATATACAGCCGCATTATAACTTACACCGTGAATCTTCATTAAATATAATAAGGAAATCTTCTTTGAAAGTTTAAATAATCTTTTATTGTAAACTATTGTATGCAGGTACTCAGTTCAGGGTCGTAACAGCTCATTTATAGTATACTGACTGTCGTAATATTTCGTCTAAATTTAGTCTCTGAGGTTTACTTTAGCCGTTTTAACGGTGCAGCGGTGTGTAGTTTAAATGCATGTGTACCAACCTTGTAAATTATGATCTTTGCTGCGAACTTTCAACTCTGGTACACCTTGCTAACAAATTGGTTCCGTGTATGCTTACAAACTGTAAGTAAGGTGAATGTTTACTCTTTTTACCGCCATTTAGAGCAGCAGACTGTAAGAAATTCGTAAGTATTAATTGATCCTCGCTAATTGATGCTATTTCCGGGACCATTGAAAAAGGGGAACGTCGAGCTTTTCCGGCATGAGCTTAGCTTATATGTTGCAACTGATTGGATTTTTATGTAACGATTGATTATTTATTTTGAGGTAGAAGATGCTATAAGACTGTCAAAATAAATGCCAATCTTTTTTCTCACTTCGAACTTGATTTATTCCATGAAGCTTTTTATGAAATCAGTTAGGTTTACTTTGGATAATTGTTCATAGTAAATATGTCAATTAAATGTCTGTAGAAAGGAAAGAGTAGCGATTATAATTAAAACTTGTAAATAACCTTAATTAGAAGAAAACTACATAAATATGCTTAAAATGTCTTTTTTCGCAATAAATGTTTTAAATGATTTTATTATTAATCTGGACCAAAAATGCAACGTTTAAAAAACAAAAAAAAAGACTTTATCAGTGTTTTTACAATCTAAAATAAATGTTGTATAGCAAGCATTGAATGGTTGCTAAACTTTGTTATTTTGGGGGGATTCCGAAAAACCTTATATTTTTGTATATCGCAGTAAATTTTCTATCAAACGATGTAAAAATGTTTTTTTTCCTACGATGAAATACCTATATCAGAATGGCGAAAGTGATTTTTTTTAAAAATCCGATTGAGTATTAAGAAAATAAACAGTTTTTTGAAAAAAATGATTCTACTTTTTTTCCCTCACAAATTCATACTATTTGATAAAACAAAACACGATCGTTGTAGTAATTGACGCTTTATAACTTGTGTGTTTCATTATTTTTCGGCGAAAAATCATTATTACCATTAAATTAAAAATATACCGTCTGTCGAATTGCTTCTGTGATATTGTATTTAAGGCGTTACAGTTACATACAAAAAACAACTTTATTCGGAGGCACTTCAACAAGTTAAACATTAATTTTTTTAATGAATACAATCATTGTTTATTTTTTGTTCTCATATTTCCTAAAAAAAACTTTTCATTGCATTTTTAAATAGGAAGATTATAAAAATAAATAAATATTGAACTCATTTTTCTAAAACATTTTCCAATTTATGTTTATTTTTTCTAATGCACAAAGGATTTAGAATTAAATCATATATCAGAAAGTACAGGTACCTACTATGTAATTTCAATTTAAAAAAATGACTGTCGCCATTTTGGCGTATTTTATCGTAGGAAAAACATTTTTAAGTTATTTTATTGAGAATTTCCTGTAATTTACAAAAATATAAGGTTTGTTAGGGTTTCCTCTTAAAATAACAAAGACAGTCAAACCGAATCACCGGCTGTAAGTGAATATTAATAGTTTAGTGACTGTTATTGTCTTCTGATTCAATTTAATCAATTCGAGATGTAGCATATTTTATTTTCAATAGTGCGAAAAACTTTGTAGTGATTTTTAACGAGCTCACGAGATTGCAGAAGTCGAGACCTTAAAAAATTATTAATTTAACACCGCATTTCAAGAAAGAAGTTAAAATTAAATAACGCTACTCGAGTGCCTACACAGGAAATAAAATAATAACGTTCCTGCTCTCCTTTTGAAATATTCATCTTATTTATCATGTACTAGTGACATTTTCCATTATCCTTAATGTAAGTTGCAAGTTTTGTGTAGTACGTAAAATGGTTTTCTACATTATAGCAATTTTTCATTTAATATTCGAGTACATTTCTTTTATTCTCCACTTTGTTTCACAATTTGTTTGTCATACAAATAAACTTTAGATAAGATTGCTTAAAATTTAAAAAAATAGTTGTTTCTAAACATACGGTTTGAAGTATTGTGAACAATTAAACACATAAAACGCTTGTGTTACAATGTTTGAGTTAATTATTATTAAGTTTGAGGTTTAATTTTCTCTCAAAAGTAATTACTTCGAATGGGAGCTTGTACTCTGTTCTCTCCGAAATTTCTGAAGACCTTTACACAAAAAACAAACGTTAAACATGTTCTTGTGTATTTAATTTTTTTTGTAAACAGTGAGATTTAAAGTGTATTAAGTTAAAGTACTTCTCTATCATAGCAGTGTGTAATACCTCACTTTTGAATCAGTTAATATCATTACATTATGTAACGGTTTGAAGCGTGACGTGTAGTTACTTTATATTTGAAACATTGCAACTAAATTTTATAATCGTGGAGTGATCGTACACCTTTTATTATAAATAAATGATACGCATTGAATTAAAACTACAATGGTTAAACGTTCTAATCTTGTACAAATTATAAAAAGTTTTTCTGTTTTTTTTTACAATTTCCTGTTTGCTATTATTTGCAATTTTGACGAAGTAAAACTAATAATCTTTATGCTGCAGTATCTAACAATTTATGGAGCCATCACATTAAATTTATGGTAACAGGTTAATTAAAACAATAAACCATAACCGAAATGTTGATAATTATCAGCTGGCAGCATCGCTATGTTCATAAACACAACAAATGCAGCTGCTGTCCTTATTCAAAGCACTGCACCCGAAAGCGACAGCTGTATTTAGTTGCGGATGATATCCTGTAAACATAAGCGTATGTTATATTCGTGATAACATGGGCATTTGACGGATCAAAGGTATTTCCCCCGAGGCCACTAGATTATCGAAGATAGAGCCGCCTTTGGGAAGCTGTGTACGCAATCTCTTCTTTCCAACTCAATCTATGAATAAATATGGGTATATTTATAAGTTTACACATTTGCGCGACGAATAAGGCACAAATGAAGGAAAAGACGAACGTGATTATTCTATTTAACATGACAAACGCAGAGAACCCTAATATGGGAAAGTTTCTGCTATATTTTACATATCGCTTGCCAAGATTTGTTTATATACGCAATTGCATTAGTAAATTAGTTTAACGAATCGCTTTACTTATATTTTTTTTTGCTGTGAGATAAATATTGTACGTCGTAAAATTTACGTTGTGAGTTTAGTAGTATAGTGCGGTTAGAAGAATTTATTAGAGATAAAATATCAAAGGCCTCGTTTACTTTTTTAAGTACCAACGCGTCAAATACTTCTTTTGACTAAGCCATGTAGACTGCCTTTAAATGAAACTTTAGAAGTGAATACTTTGAGTTATACTGTACTAGTTTAAAAAAGGTTAATTTCAAAAGTAATTTGCTTCAAACGAAATAATTTCCCCGGGTAACTATAAAGAAGATTTGTTTGTAAAATTAGAGAAAATATTATCCTGCTAGGTACATTAGCTACCTTACCAGACGCAACCAAATGAAACTATTTAGGTACTTCCATGCTGCACTAATCCAGTCAATGTTGAATCTTGAAATTTAGTACTCCTAACATTTTTACAATGTTATTTTTCTAAGAAATCGCGGACCGTGAAGACAATATATTGACTAAGGCTTGTTGCAGCATGACTGAACTAGGATTGCATTGCTTGCAGGATAACAAGTTCCTTCGATCAATCAGAAGGTTACAGCACATGTTAAACCACAATGGATTTCTCAGATTTTAACTGCTTTTAAGATGCACTAAATATATTTTCTCTTCAAATGATAGGTTTTTAAACCTGGAACATAAAATTTATATTATTAAGTAAACTTATTGCTATCTTATGTTAATTTTTTCAACCTCGTTAAGCATTGTAGATGTACAAACAATCCTCTTTGCATTAAAGTTATTTTCCATTTCACTCTATATTTGTAGTGAATGAAGTAAAACAGTTTTGTTTTGCTCTTTTGTTTTAAAAATTTACACTATTGTTTATTTTTATACTAGAAGCTATATGCGCTCATGTTTATTTTTTCTTTTTGTGTTGTACTCGAAGGATGGTTTTCAAAGTGTTGTAATTCTTAATAAAATATCATCTAAAGTTATACAAGTTTCATTTAGCACGTTCAACATGTTCGCGGCTTGTAACTTTAACGTAGATTTTCGCACATGTACAATCGGTTTTAGTTTAGAAAAGCGTCGAGTTAAGCTCTTCAGAATTCGTAATATGTGTTAAACTAACTTTGACTTCAGTGTTGCTAATATTCGCTAGACGTAACCATTTTCTGTTAGTACAGTGTGCACAATAGCATAGCCGTATTTACTTTTAGCTATTTGCTCCAATTCTTTGAAAATTTATAAAATTGTGTACCTATATGTGTTAAAATTAATATTTTATGTATTTAAAAAAAATAAATATATCATTTTGATAATTTAATTCCAAGTATCAACATTTTTTGCAAAAGTTTTCAGTAGATTTGATGGTAAATAGATAACTTCCAATTGGTTACACGTTACACGTTATGTGTTTTTATTTATTATATTTATAATAGAACTAAAATGATTTTTTTTTATATTGGCAGTATAATAAAAATTGATTTAGGTGACACCTAACACAAAGATACTAAGGAAGGACGCAATAAAGCGGTTATTTTCAAGTTTTGAAATTGTTTGATAATGCAGTAGCAATAGCTAAACGCCCATTTTTAGAGTTAGTTTGTTGTCACTAGTATAAAGTGGCCACATGTTCTATCATAATCGTGTTCCTAACTGATTTCAAGGGCAAGTTTTAATGTAAAACTACTGGTATGTAAATGATTTCCTTATTATACACCCAAAACTTGAGACATTTAAAATACTTGGGCGTTAATTATCTTCTGCAATTTAATGTCAGCAAGTTGGATACGATTAAGCGAACTCTCAACATTAAGTGACTTGGTGTAATCAGCCTAAGTGGCAGTTATTTATTTGTTCGGAGTTTGCTTTTTGCTAACGACAAAGGTTTTCCATGTCGCCGTCAAAGTCGACGAATTAAAATATTGATGCCTTTCTCTCAGACCGCAAAGTTCTTTCATTTTAGCATCAGATAGAGTTGCTTCAGTAGCACAGCCAGAATGAATAAAATAGGAGACGAAAAGGCACATAAGTTACACGAGACTGCAGTAAAACTGAGAAAACAAAAGCAACAACTACTGACTACCCACGAAATTTGTCCTCAAAGAGTGCATTTGCACGATCGGTAAAACAGCTAACATAAAGAAAGTATTTCCTATAAATAATAATTGTAAGACTTTTTAAGATCTTCAAAAACGTGTTAATTAACATATTAACTTAAATAACATGATTGAAAATGAGATTTTTTTATCTCATCACATTATCTTTGATTTTTTTTTTTGCTAAAAATGTGGAACCTATTCATAAATAAAACGTTATATACACATTGCATTTTTACTGCAGTTTTAGCGTGTGTTAATTAATTTTTTAAATTAAAATTCTGTAGTGAACACGTTCTATTTAAATTCGCTCCATTCTTCTCAAACGTGACCGGTTTTACAGCTCCATTCGCCTGCTTTATTTCAAATTTATTTTATTTAAACATTGTTTTATATTTTTATATAAGGCAAAATTAATACGTATAAATTAATTTTAACAAGACTTCGTTTAATTAACACAGTCGTTCAAATCACGCTGATTGCAGATTGATCAATGTCGCTTGAAATATTATCAAATAATACTTCAATGGAAGAATTTACAATTGTAATTTACAAATTATTAGCATTATTAGAGTGAATTTATTATGTGCAACAATTTTTAATTAAAATATGGAATAATTTACAATTGCAATTAACTGCTTAGAACATGCTCCTTAAGCAACGAAATAGTTCTACGAGAGCAGTTTTGCAGACAGCGTGTAATAATTACAGTGCCATTGGATTTAGATTCGAATTACAGCAACTATACGTTCTTACTCGTTTTAAGTAAAAAACCCACGTAGTATGTTTACGTTTTCTCTATTTTTGGAATAAAATGCAAGATTAGCGAGAATTACATCGTGACACCAGAGAAAATAAGGTCAGAAAATGTTCTCTTTCCGTTATTATACGATAAAAAAAATGTAGATAACAATTTAGGTTTGCTTTTGCTTCAAGGGGCATGGATGTTAGCTCTCTTTTATGAGTACAGTTGCTAAAAATAGGTTTATTCAATTGTACTAATAATGCATGCAAGGTGATTTAATTCCTAGTTAGTTAAATTGAAGTAAAGCAGCGCAGTTTATTGGTAAAATTGGTTGTAAAGTAAACTTAGGTGTTCAAAACGATTTACGGATTACCGGCGAATAATTAAAAAAATATCGATTTTGACTTCTGGAAAGCAGTGAAGTTGTTTAGAAAGTATTAATTTAATTACATTAAAAATAAAATTAAAACACCTTCTTTAAGGAAATTTTATCTCCTAAATATATCTTGTAATAGATAATTCGTTTGTTTTGTGTCGCTTCAACCCTCATATTTGGCACTACTTTAGGCATGCTTTAAACTGTAAACAATTGTTTTATTGTATTGTTATGATTTTCAAATCAATTTGAGTAAGATTATTAGAAATGCATGTTAATAAATAGTAGGAGTAATTACTTAACACAATATTTATAATGTTATCTTTTCATAAAAATACTGGGCATAAGGCTATTCCGACCAATAGAATAGAGGGCAGCAAAATTAGATGTCTGACAACCCTATAGACCAGCATTTCTCAATTTAATTCAATAGTGGCGTAGCAAGAAAACAATGAACTCGTGTGCAAGTAGAGTTAATGGACCCTTCAGATAATATTTTCGTCTTAAGGTAGATGCGAATAATTGGAAAACCAGTTGTTGTTTGCATCCTATGGGCCCCCTTGGTCCGTGGGCTCGTGTCCACTGCACCCGCTGCACCTCCGATAGTTACGTTACTGTAATTCAGCTACGGAAAAATTAAGTTTGAGGCAGTAAAAATGTGTTAATTTTTTGCTTTAAGTAATTAAATTTTCATGGAGAAATAGTTTCATAGGATTTTGCAAATCAATTTTTTTTTCCTTAGTAAACGTTTTACCGGTTTGTACCTATATCTAAACTAAAATGAAAACTCTTTCTAGCAAAGAAAATTGTTTAGTACATTTGGTAAAGTTATTAAAACCCAAGGTCTTTATTGACGTTTTATTATAACAAGTCTAACTTGTACTCTCATACTGATTTTTCGTTTTTGCCAACCATATTTTCAAACTTTTGTAATTTTTATTTAAATATTTTCCCCGAATTTTGTAGTTTTCTATAACGGTTCTCGTTTACGTTGCGTATGAAAGCTATTGATATAGCATGACGTATTATTGGATTGTATACCGCACTAAATTTTTTACTGGGTGATAAAATTTTATACGCCAAAGGACAAGGTTAGCGTAGAATAACTCCACCGCGGCCACCACACATGCAGAGGGGCTTGTCTCACTCAGTTTATCATAAATTTTGGATTAAAATGATGAATCATTCCCACGTACATATCGCGTACAATAAGCATGATATATTGCTCGGCAAACAATTTCAAACACCGACATGTTTAGTTCATCTTACTTCCAATATATACGCCATTGTTTACATCAAGCTACTTGTAGGAAATCAAACATCGTTGTTTCACATCTATTTGCATATTAAACTGAAGCATACATTTAGCCGTATTAATCATTTGCTTTAAACAATAGATCTGTGCTGACGGGTTGACACGTAAACCAAATATATTTTAGAACTCCCGGGTACATAGACACATGCATTTCTACTAGGCAATTATAAATATTTGCTATAACGGTGCGTTTACCGAGTTTCTAGCATTTGAAACGTATGTAATTTGAAGGTACGTGAAGTGCTCGAGGTATTCTGCAGGGTTTGTTTACGAATCGTTACTAATTATCTAATAAAATAAGAATGAGTGTTATCGCCATTTCTCGTTGTATACATAAAATATTTTATTTTTCCTTCACGTGTATAGGTTCTTATTCGCACACTAAATAGTAAATATACAGCAAGCATTTCATTTTTTACTCGTTATTAATTTTGCTAGTCCCCGCAATACCTAGTAAAATGATTTCCAATAAAACACAACGATTTCTTTGGAATTGTTTAATACATCGGCCTAAATAGGAAAGTAACTCAAAAAGAAAGGCAAATATAATCTCATTTTATGTTTTAAAAAAGGCCATTTTATCAAACCACAACAAATAGTTGTGTTTATCAACGTTCGTTATCAGTAAATTTTTTACACTCGATGTATAAAATGGGTCGATTAGCTATTAGTTCACACAATGTTGTACAGGGTGCACCAAATTCGAATGTTTTATGGGGCATCTCGGTCACCGTAATAGTTGGCGAAAATCTGATATCGGTCTCTTGGGCTATTTGTTATGAGAAAAGAAACCATAGTTGGCCATGACTTTATATGAAAGAGCATTTTATAGCTTTCCAAAAGTATATAGTTTTATATATTTTTTGCAAAAAATAACCGAGATATGGTTAATTTTGTAAAAATTTCCTTGTCAAAGTTTGCCATGATTTCGTAAACAAGTGATAATAGCAATTATTAAACAACTACCTACAATAAATTAAATTGAGTTGAATTTTTTTTTTTAAATCATAACACGCAAACAAGAATATAAATAAGCTTAATTACAAATTACGTGGTTTGCTCAAATAATATTCGGACTAGCGTCATAAAACTTTATTTATAAAAAAAATATTTAAATGGAAGTGATCACCTTCAAGATAATTCCTCGCAGAAGCTATACACCGCTATCAGTGCCTTTTAAACTTCTGGAAGCTCTTTTAAGTAGGCACTCTTAGGTCGACTGTGACTTTTTTTTATAGAGAAAATCGTTTAAGAAAATTAAAAACAGTCATGTGTGTATTACCGGCAATACTTATCTAATTAATCTAATTAAATCTAATTAAAATGTAAAATTAATCTTTGTGTTGTATTAATTTGTTTGCAGCTACTAACATATATAAACCGCACTACATTTAAGAGCAGATTATAAACACATAAGTGTGAGATTTTATTTAAGTAATGTGCATTTAATTATTTTGTAAACTTTTGAGTTGTGTAAAAGCCGAAATCAGCGTTATGAATGGGATAAGAAATTCAAGAAATTTGCTCATTCACTTTTACTGCTTTTGCTTGTTTAACTAGGGCAAGATGCCAACGTTACGGCCTCTTTTATGAGTTGTAAAAAATACACAAAGTAGCATCATATACCTTACTCTTGTTTGGTAGCCAGTTGTTTATCGTCCCTTGGAGATAGTATTCGACATATATTATTGATGTTTGTTTAATAATACAAACAAACAAAAATTCAATTTTTAACATTTGAAAATAAGTAATTCTGTGAAGCGCATTAAAATGTTTTTACTGGTGAATTTTGTTTATTAAATTTTATATTTCTGTAATTATAACTTTCGCCCAACACTTTAAAATCATCAAGTTATTTATTTACACACTCAAATTAATACAACATTTCTTTGAAGATAGGCGTAAAAGTGAATATAGTTGCATTCACCTACGTGATATATTTAAGGGTGAAAGTGATGTTTACACAAACCGACTTATAATTGGTTATTATTGGTAATAAAAGAAACAGCTTAATAGCCGATTCACTTTCTTGAATTATATTTGCTTATAAAAATGCGTGGAATTTTATTCAATGTCATTACCACAATTTAGATTCCACTTTTTATATGCGATATTGATGTTTCAAGTTAAATGTTACTCGTTTATATATTTACATAAATTAACATCTATAAAAGAAATTGCGTAGTCTAACTTTTTAGTCCACAGCTATTTTAAAACTGAAAGTAACGTCATATAAGTAGTAATTTAAAGTTTTCCTTTTTTTTTATTGAAACGAAAACATTTACGGTTCTAATTCTAATGTTTAAATGTAAAATATTTAATCTCATTTTTAAATTAACTGCATGAAATGTGTTATGCAATTACTTAAAAATTTAAGTGGGAAGAAACGTCAATAGGATTATTTTCTTTTCTAAAATAGATAATTAAAACAAGATATAATCAGAAAATACAGATGCTATTTGTTACTCATTTAGTTTAATACGATATGATTGTGTTAAAATTTTACGTAAATTTTAGTACTGATTAGAAATATTTCGCTGAGTAGGTACTTTAAATATTCTTAATAAACAATGTATTTATTTAATTATGGCGGAAAAAAACACACTAATGATTATTATAAATGCACTTAATACATAATTATCGGCAAATTACTATTAATTTAATAATGCTTTACTGATAAATAACTTACGTATTATTATAATGCAGAATTACAATAGTAGAAATTAATTTATCGGTAATATAATTACTTTATTTTTAGTTAACGTGTTGTGTTTAATCGTTAACATTTATTACTTACCGATATTTACGCTTGCATTGTTAATAATAATTGCTTATTATTCAGTTAAAATAAGTGCGAAGTTTTATAAATATGTAATAGTAAATATAAATTGAATCACGTTTTAAGGACGAAAGAAACGATAATATATCGTTATTATTATACATACAGGATGAAAATTATCTACCTTGTTAGATGGGCAACTTTTCTAAAAAAGATAATTAAATCAGCAAATTTGGGCAGAATTACAAAACAATTAAATCGCGTTTAAAAAATTTACCAGTCCTGGAAAAACTGTGAACACTAGAAAATTACAAATTTTTTAAACACAAATATATTTTTAACTATGACATTTGGAAAAAAAAGGGTAGTTATATTAACTGCTTGTACGTAGTTTATGATTTAGGCACTGATACAAACCGAACTTACAACCTTTTAAATTACAACAATATTTGTATGTAGTTTTCATAATTTTTTCCGATTTCATTGATATGGGGGTTATACAGGGTTCTCGTTTTTCGCGGGCCACTATGGGGATCTCGTAAACGGTAAGAGTTACGACTTCGGTTAAATTGGGGCAAAGTTGTATATTCAGGTGCTTAAAAATTTGACGCAAACAGAACTTATCTAGCTCTTTTAGTTTTTGAGATATAGGGAAAAAAGTAAAAAAGTGGATTTTTGTTTTTTGCTTTTTCATTTGATGTCAAATTTCATTTTTGTAAGAACATTTTCATGGCCACTTTTTGCAAGGAATCAGCATCCCCAATTATATTTTCCATGCGACGTTTCGTTTTTAAAACCATCATCAGGTCAATTTTTTCTTATGGACGCTATATCTGATTTTAACGCCAATTTGTAGAGCATTTTATTCTGAATTCAACAATGTATAACAGTTGGCACTTTTTTGAAACAATTGTTGTTAAAAATGGCAAAAACAAATATTTTATTTAAAACAAATCCTAATCGGCATGATAAATAATTGTCTTTGTCCCTTTTTCCTTGGAAGAAGGTGAGTAAACCGTATGAAATTACTATAAAGGGATTTAATTAAAAAAATCGGTACTAATAAATATCTTAGGAATGCATTAACATTGTTCACTTATTAGCAAATATTTTTAGAATATTTTCTTCGGTTAAGTAATAAATATCTCTAAAATGTGTATTTAATCCCTTATTTGACATACAATTATTTGTAACAAAATTTGTAATCAAATAATATGTGGTCATAGTTTACAAAAAATGTCTAGAAATCTGTTTACGCTTTTTGCTTATTAGAAGTCATTAACGCAGATAAAAGGCATAACTCGTTATTTTTTGTTACAAATAACTGTTTACCAAATAAGAATTAAATACACATTTTAGAGAAATTTATTACTTAACGAAGAAAATATTCCCAAAATATTTGTTAATAAGTGAACAATGTGAATGCATTCCTAACATATTTATTAGTACCTATTTTTTTAATCAGTAATTTTATGCGGTTTACTTACCTGTTTCCAAGGAAAAAAGGACAAAGACAATTATTTACCATGCCGATTTGTTTTAAATAGAATATTTGTTTTTGCCATTTTTAACAATTGTTTCAAAAAAGTGCCAACTGTTATACATTGTTGAATTCAGAATAAAATGTTTTACAAATTGGCGTTAAATACAGATATAGCGTCCATTAAAAAAATTGAACTGATGATGGTTTTAAAAAAACGAAACGTCGCACAGAAAATATAATTGGGGATGCTGATTCCTTGTAAAAAGTGGCCATGAAAATGTTTTTACAAAAATGAAATTTGACATCAAATGAAAAAGTTACGGGCAAAAAACAAAAATCTACTTTTTTACTTTTTTTCCTGTATCTCAAAAACTAAAAGAGCTAGATATGTTCTGTTTGCGTGAAATTTTTAAGCACCTGAATATACAACTTTGCCCCAATTTAACCGAAGTCGTAACTCTTACCGTTTATGAGATCCCCATAGTGGCCCGCGAAAAACGAGAACCCTGTATATGTTGTGTCAGTAGTTTTCGATAAAAACAGAAAAGTGTGTAAATCTTTTTAAAAAAATCATAAAGGGTATATAAAAGTTAATGTTAACATTTATTTTCTACATTTAATTTCAACTTGGTTCACGGGTACAATAATATGCAAAAAATATTATGCTCTTATGTTGCCCATATAACGCGGTTGATAATTGTCGCCCTGTATATGCTATAAAATTCCTTACACTTTGTTTACGTTCACCATTAAATAACTAAAATATATATTCCAGAGTATACACGTTTTACTGTTGGTGTTTGGGTTTTTTAAAATGATGTATGCGTGTAAGAAATGTGGGAAATTACGTCCAAACGTTTCTGTTCAAAGAAAAACCCCAACGTTTATGTCCTACATTCATTATTGCATACATCACACAGTTAGACCGGTCTTTTACCTTAATATTACATTTCCTTAAATATATTTCGATAATTCGGCCATAAAAAAGAAAAACCGGTTAGGTATCGGCAGTGGGCTTATTAAACGTTGAGGGGCAGGCAGACTTTCACGAGTCACGGAGAAAGTATGGTTTAACCTCATTCATTTTTTAAAATACGACTAAGGCAGCAGAAAGTGATTAACAGGTTAGATAACTTGAAAACCATACCCACGAAAGTAAAGTCTTTTGAATCACTGTTTATCTAACAACAGTCGTTGTGAAAATAATGTGAAGCTCTTCAATACTTGGTAGCCGCGCTCCCGAAATTAATAAAAGTAATTGTTTAGAGTGAACCCACCTTTCATGTTTCTCATCAAAATCGATCAGTACCGGACTCAATGAGGATTTATTGAGGGATCTGTTCGATTCAGTTAATGACTCCTCACTTTATGTGTTTCTACACTTTCTGAATTTTTAATCTTCTATACGATATTGCTTTTATAACTCCCAAAGCAAGGTCTACGTTTCTGTCTTTCTCTCTCGCAGATGTCTTTATTTTGCAAGGAACTCAGTTCTTTTTTTGTAATGGACGGCTTCGTCCTCAAACGTGTTATGTATTTATTTTGAAACACAAATTGTGGGTACATAAAAGCACCCCATATGCCGTTAAATTTTATTCAATGCATTTTAAAACAGTGCATAATACGGCAACAAAATTTATTTAAAGTATACGTGTTGTTTGCAGTTGTGTCTTGGAACTTTTTCCCACAATACAATGATATATATTTAAGCCAAGCTAATGTTGAGAACGCTGCTGGCAAAGCATTTATAAAATATGTATAAAAACATATTTAGATTCTGCAAGAAAAACGTTAATGTGTAAAATATAACTTATTATAAACAAAACATTTTGTAAAGTATCAGTCGTGACTATGTTTTTCAGTTTTTCCAGAGAATATGTATAATTTCTTAAAAAGAGTTTTCTAAAAACCTCTATCACGAAACGTACCGATATCACTTTTACCAGGTTTTCCAATAAATAAATTTATCGTAAAAGATATGCATAAATACAGCGATTATCAATTAAAACTGAATTTTTATCGTATTAAAATTGACGAAACAGTCTTAAACGTATTTAAAAGTTCTAGGTTAAAACGTTATAGTTTATCAATCGCTTTCAGATTGGTTGGGTATTTAAAACATCTAGTTAGGTATTTTTTTTATAAAATGTTGATGCGTTATGTTAAAAGTCAACCATTAATTTTAATAAACTCCAGATGCGTGCGTTAAGAAATCTTTCGATGACATAAAAACTGGAAATCTTAACAAATACCAAACGTGTTGACATGAAAAGTGAGTTTTTTCTCTATATTTTCTTTGGAAACGTAATTCAAGTTAATATTTGTACGTTACTTATAAATAGGTTCTGCAAGTATACAGTGCATTCAATTAATAGCTCACAATCAGTTTGATATGTTTTAGTTGTCACTTGCATCAGAACTCTGATCGGATCGGGTCTGGAGTTATTGATTTAATATTGTTAACTGTTTCAAAGGAGAAATAAGAGAAGGAAAGAAAATTTTCAGGTAGTTATAACTTTCGCTTAACTTAAACTTAAAATTGAACTTCTTTTATAAAACTTCTGACATAGTTATACTATAATGGGGCAACTTTTGTTGCTGTATATAATCGACTGCATCTTACAAGTATCCATTTGGTAAAATTTTAGCCATAATCATATTCTTTTAGCTATTTTTGTAAAACTTTTAAGATCGGAAGAAATGTAATGGCTCTAAAGAGAACAAACTTTACTTAAAAAACTCATTTTAATATTTAAATATGGTAGCTCATGCGTAACGGTAGTACAGGGAATACGGCACTCGAGTTTTTCGCAAACTTTAGTACTCGATATCTTTTACTAGAGAAAGACAAAACGAAACGTTTAAATATTTAGATAGTCATGCATAGCAAAGAGGGAAGGTCTTGTCGCTTATGTTTAAAAATCTTGACGAAATGCCATTAGTGATAAACATCTTGCTGAGATATGCAAAGTAAACAAATTCCAGTGCATGTATTTAATGTAAAGGCTAATAATTGTACTAATTTGCGGTGTTTCCTTCATTATTTTGTAATATAAAATAAAATAATATAGACTGAGTGTGACGAAATGCATTTTTAAAATTGCAGCAACCCAAGTAACTAATAAGTTCCACAAAAATTTAAAAAAGTAAACTTTTTGTCCAAAGTAAGTGTATAAAAATTGTTTTTAAGTGAATTATTTACTTAAGACTTACAACATTCTATTAAAATTATTTTCACATAAGAGATAATGCCACAAAGAAGATTTTCTCTCCAAAAATAATGAAGATTGTATGTAACATAATAGAACCATGTCCAAATTGAAAATTACACTTATATGTATTTTACTACTGTATGTTGGATTTTGTTTTTCAAAACTGTCATTAATACATCGGAGTATCATTACAAAAATACTCGATTACCCCTTCGACTTTGTTTACAAAATAACGAAATTTATGAAGAAAAACATGTTAATGTGATATTGTAATATATGAAAATAATTAAAAAATATTTTAATATCTCTTTAACGGCTATTAAAATAATTTCGAATTAATAACAAATAAGTAAAAAGCATGAAGTTTTTTAAAGGAATTAAAAAGAAATGATTACAACGATTTTGAGTGTAGAATGTAAACATTTTCCCCGTTTATATTGACAAAGTTTTTAAAGACAATTAAAGATAATTATCATTCCTATTATTTAATCAATTGATTTTCGGTAAATTTGAGTTAAATTATTTACATTATAAGCTTTTCCAAAAAAGGTTCGTCTTTGCTTAACTTTGTCTTGGTTAAATTCATTAGCGGAGCGGATTATAAATGAAGTTGGCCATGATTTTGTTGCAGAGTATTGTCATCTCTGTGTGAATTAAGAAGTAACTTTATATTTATTTATTTGTTGGGCCAAACCGCATATTTGAAAATAGAAACTTATAAATAATCATGCAGTCGTAATATAAAACCTAAAAGGATTGTTGCTCTCCAGTTCTCAAAAATGTTAACATTTTACACTTCACTTTACTTTTTATATCAACCACAACTCTAAATTATCGTCTCTTTAGTTTTTAAAGCACATATTGAACCAGTTTATGTTTAGTGTCTTGGTTACAGATGATTACGGTTTAATGATGTAGAAAATTTGTCAAATTTTTAGGTAAAAACTGAACTGGGACCCTCAGGTGTCGTATTTCACATAATAATATTCAATATATTGATGGTTATCAGACAGAGAATATACAACATAGACTACGAGCTAATGACTCATTAACATGGTTCACTTTAGTATATTTTTTATTCAACGTGCATAAGAAACGGTCAATAAATCATGTAAAGGAAAAATCGTGGATGAAAAATTAACAAATTAGAATAAGGTTCCACTTTTGTTCTATACAGGGTGTCCCAAATTCGAGTAAATGCATGGGGATCTCGCTTATCTTAAGAGCTACGAGGTCGGTTAAATTAGGGCAAAGTTGCGAAATTGGATGCTCATCAAATTTCTGCAAAGAATTCAAAAATTGGACAAAACGAGTTTTTGTCAAATTTTTGTGGTAAAATATCATTTTAGATATTAAGTGTCATATATCATTGAAATCAGAAGACAAAATGCTTTCCGACTATAAGATTAAAATTTTTTCGCCGTATTTAAAAAATTGAAGTTGATGATGTTTCTGAAGAGACGAATCGTTTTTGGAAATTTTATCTTATCTCAAAATATAAAGCGTAAGAAGCTGCCATGGAGAAGTGCTTCCAGATTGTCGATATCTTAAAAAATGTAGGAAATAGGGCAAAAAAACGAAAATAAATTTTTTCAGTTTTTCTTGAATAAGTTTTGAACTAAGACAGCTATGAAAATTTTCTTTGCAGATATTTAATAAGCATCTAATTTCGCAACTTTGCCCTAATTTAACCGACCTGCTAGCTCTTAAAATAAGCGAGATCCCCATGCATTTACTCGAATTTGGGACACCCTGTATAGGTCAATAATCGCCATTGTATCATTAAAAAAACGTTTGGAAATGCGTGTTTGATTAACTTCATTTATCGCAATTGATTTATAAATCAGTGTTAAAAGTAATAGTTAAAATTGAATATACCAGACAATGCAAAGCTTTATGTGTCCAAAACTATTGTCTACTGTGTAATAGTTTAGAACAATTTGAAATTAGAGTTTTATTCATTCTCTCATTGTTGTGTCTACGTTTTTAATTAACTTTACGAGGTTTAGAACTCTTCAAATTGTACAAGAAAGATATATTAATCCATTAAAATTTTGAATATATTTATTTGTACATAATTCTCTTATAATTTATAGAAAAGCTGGTCGTACAGTATTATGCACAAAAACTTTCTATTATAGCTTGTCAAATGTAGCTCTGCGGCTGAGATCCTAACGGTACACGAAATACCTGAATGCGCAGTAAACTAGAGTAATTAGGACCTGCACTGGGTCATTTGCGAACTGAAATTGTTACAAGTACTTAGTACACTCAAGCAAAAAGTAAGTTTTATTAAAATTGTGTTACAGTGTTAAAATGGAGTTTGTGTCGAAAATTAAAAATAAGGTGTTGCATGGACAAACTCGAGAAATGATAGCAAACGTTATGCTATTTATGCAGCGAGAAGCAGCAGAAAATGAACAAAATAAAGAATTACAAAAAGTTCAAAAACGTGTTGCGCTTGCTACCGGTGTTAGTCTTCGCACTGTTCAAGTAATTGCTTGCGAAATGAAAAAAATAGAGAATGGTGAATGTGCATCGTTTACGACGCCCAATAGAAAAAGGAAAAGAACAAAGTCAAAAACCGATTTGGACGATTTCGATAAAGGGTGGCTCCGACGTCTTATAATGAATTTTCACCTAATAGAAAAAAAGGTTCCCACATTACGCCGTATATACAATAAATTCGTAGTCGACAACGATTATACTGGCTCACACGAAAGTATACGAAAAGCCATGCGGCAAATAGGATTTTGTTGGCGGAAAACCAAAACTAATAGGAAAGTTCTGATGGAAAAGCCTCAAATTCAACAAGCGAGGCTAAATTATTTAAGAAATGTAAAACGCTTCCGTGAGGAAAATCGGCCAATTATTTATATGGACGAAACTTACATCCACTCTTCACACACCCATGATAAAAGCTGGAGTGATAATTCCAACGAAGGTCTTCATCAACCACTATCAAAAGGACAACGTTGGATTATAGTAAACGCCGGTGGTGAAAATGGTTTTGTCCCTAACGCTTATTGTGAACATGCGAAAAAAATGGAACAGTTTTTTATAGAAAATGAGCCTGCGTTGGACGTAATCATTGACGATTTAATTATTAACTTACAAAACGATAGTGATAGTGAAAGTGAAAATATGAGTTCAGATACAGACAGTGATATGTCAGGAATTGAACACTTTTAACTTTTAATGCTTATAAATATTTTATTTTAAATATCCACACCTGAAGTTTTCTATTATTGTGTTCGATTTGTGCTAGATTGTATTACTGTTGATACGGATTGTACTTTAAGTAATATTTCTCGCCCGTGCTATTTATCCTTTTCCCTCCGAATGCGTACTCTGTTTAACGTTTGCGCATCTTCTCCAAAAATGAGCCGCAGAGCTACATTTGACAAGCTATATCTGTCTTCATATTTTGTCTCAATCATGTATGTATAAGTAGTAGCTAATTATGTCAATATCAGCAAACTCATGTGACTAAAATGAAACAATTAGTAAAATTTTAAAAATGCATCCAAGCAAAACTTGCTATTTTATCTATTCGCTTGTCGCGATTCAATTACAATGATCACCTAGCGAACCGTTTAAACGCGTCTAAATAGTTATCATTAAATAAATTAAAGCTCATTTTATTAACCGCTTAATAATATAGTATGTACTATGTAAGTGAAAGTAGACTCTTTAATTGCGTTAAGTAGTCATTTTGTTACGCATTAGCGTAATAATTTTAAAATAATACGGTGTAACTTGTGTTGGTTATTTCATTGTACATTATACTGATTATCAGACGAGTGTGATAAAAAATTATTGGAGTTACATCAACAAAACTGCAATCAGTGACATACTTTCACTTTGCACCCTTTACGATACCTACATCGTACGTGTTGTAATAATTAATTTCCCAAGTTTTTATCGTCAGTACTCACTACTCACAGTAGGTACGAGGTTTAAACTACAATTGATGTTGCATACGCAATATGTAACTTGTTTAAGTATTGCCGCTATTTCAATGAACGTAAAAAATAAGTGTGAGTAATAAGGCAACTTAAAATTTTTGCTTACTTTGCAAAAAAATTATTTTTACCTCCTTTAACAAATGCAATGCCCACAATAAATAAAGTTTGTTCCAAATAACTTTATAAAGTACAGGTACAACACCGATTTTTTGACAACTGATCGTCTGGCACCTCTTTTAGTCCGGCTTTGGAACCAAGTGCCGGAAAAGAGGTGTTGTACATGTATAGCTACAACGAGCAAACGTTAAATTGTGATATAGAAAAACGAAAATGTATAACAATAAAGACCTAATTTTTTTTAAGCGTGTGATACATTTCGTTTGATAAGGACTGGTAAACATTATTAACTTAACACTATTACAAGACAATCGTCTCCCAACAGTCAGGTGAATCTGTTTTTCAATAACTGGAGAGTCGGGGCTGTCGTATGAGAGGATGCATGATCGTGATGAAGCATAATCCGTTCTCTTGAACTCCACTGAATTTTGCAGGCAAACTTTTTTTGTGTACTATTTCGCTTTTTAACTGTCTTCTGCACATTAACTTAATTGCATTGATCAGGCCCGTATTGCTTAAGAAAACTGCTTACATAATGCGTTTTATTGCTTGCTGCTTTGTGGTTATTGTTGGAGTTTGCTCATCTTCGTGAATCCACTTAGAATCTCTTGACGGTAGATACATCGAAAAAGGGAGCGTATTTTGTCGCCTGTCAAAAATTTGTAAAACAATTGGTGCCGGGCATTGTTGAGAAGATTCAAATTTGTATGGCAAATCCTTACACGTTCTGCTTTCTTGAGTTCATAAAGCTGATGCAGCACAAAACGACTGTTAACTTCGTTTAAATGTAGGTGATGGTGGAGAATTGTTTTAATAGCCAAGGATCCAATCTACGTTGATGAACTATCGCAGCAGAGGTTGCTTAATGTAATCTTCAGTTATCTTTTTTACAGCTGTAGGAGGACGTCCTGTTTTTTTTTGATGCGGAACAAAACTCCTTTCACATACAAAATTTTAAATCAGCGGTAAATTGTATCCAAGGAATGCGCTTGTTCACTAAAATTAAAAATTGAATCTAAACTTTCGTTACACTCATAAGCGCTAAAACCTTTTTAAAATCGTAATAAATCATAATTCGGAAATACTCAGTTTATTTTTTCACTACTTTTACTATTTTAAGAAATTTATAAATTAGGTTATAACCAACTTGACTTCGACAATTAAGCACTAAACCTCAAATGACAGGTAAGGATTTAAATAATAATGAAAGTGCGGATTTTGATTTTTGCGGTCTGCTAGTTTTTTTCTTTCTCGATAAATTCAGTTTGGCCCTTGTATTGTAGAGAACAATGACCAATTTTATTTTATTGTCCTTTTAATTTGTTATACAGTTAATAAATTTTAGTACCTACCTAGTTTTTAGGTGTTGAAAGTATTTAACAAAAATACTTGAATGTAGTAATATATTGCCACTGTTCATTAATAAGTCAAGTGTAGCGCTAGAACGTAGTATATAATCCCTATGAAATATTTATTTTCTCTTCGATTGTACGCAGTACACGTTGGTGGTCCTTCAGCGGGCAGACAATAACACTTTGACATGTATTGGCTGTATGTTAAATAATTTCCACAAATTTCATTAGTGGGTACCATTTTACATTAAAATGTAATTATTTTCAACTGTCGTAAACGAAGCGCATCACGAACGGTATCATACTGTGAACGGGTATCTGACGTGCAGGCAATTAATTTGACTTATGCCGCTCTGTACCTTCAAATATAATTGTAGTAATTATTTCCAACTGCGATTGAGACAAGAATACTTTTATTTCCATCTTATTCATAAACAATCCGCGTTTAACGTTTGCAAGCAAAAGTTATATGTGTGTTAATAAACTTTTTCTTCCAACATAATGTAGCTGCAGCTGCAGTTCTTATTTTAATTAATTATTATATTAATATTTTTAATTAATGAAAATTAGTTAATGAAAAAGAGATATTTAAGTTTTATGCGTATTAAATATTTTAAGATACCATTTTTACTGCTAATATAATAGTTCTCGTTTAATTCCATGATCTTAGTAACATGATACTTATTACAATCTTGGTTTCCGGGTTTGGAACCGCGTCTTCTATATTTAGAAGTAGTTGACGTTTCGACCATTGTGTCTTGGTCTTTTTCAAAACGTTTTGAAAAAGACCAAGACACAATGGTCGAAACGTCAACTACTTCTAAATATAGAAGACGCGGTTCCAAACCCGGAAACCAAGATTGTATTATGGATAACGGCCACGAAAGCCTCAAGAATAAAATGATACTTATTGATTTAAAATATATATATTTTTTAAATAAATCTGCATAGTAACATATATTTAGCGAGAGCACAAATCGTGCTCGAAATACAACAGTTTTTTTCATATATACGATACCAGTTTAATATGACCATACATAAACAAAAAAAAATATCAATATAATGTCGATGGTGCTTTTGATTATATGTATACACCTTTATAATCCGCAATGCGAAGGTTTAAAACGTTTAACTCATTTTAGTTTTAGTAATAAAGGAGTTTTGCCTTTTTATTTATAAATTGAGCATCGCTTCTTGCAGATTGTGCAGAAGACGTTGACTCTACTCCTTCTTATATAACAATACCAGTTTTGTAAAAAACATGTAGCAAAATTGTATGCAAGTTATAATTAATGTTTCAATAAAAACCTAAACAAAAATAAAAGCCTGTGTAAATCGACCATAAAAGGACTTTCAAAGCATCAAAAAGAGTGCTGTGTCGTGGGCCTTTAAAATGTGTACAAACTGACTATAGTTTTGATTTTTACTCAGTACGAACAGTGAAAATGATAAATTAGTAACAATAAAAATTAAAATAGCAATGAAAATTTTGAGTAAATGATTTTTATGAAAATTTACAATAAAATATTTTATACACAAACCAAAAACTAATTTTTTAGCAAGCAGAACATCTTGCACCAGTGTTAGGTTAATTTCTTTGTGCAATTTTGTGCAGATATGATTGAAAAAATTTACAGCAACAGGTTTGGTTTTGCCCTGCAGGCAATATGAATCGTCCGACTTAACAATTTTAAAAAGCTACTTGCAAGTTTTGTGCAATTGTCTTGTATCAATGTTAATTTTTTCTTTTCTTTGCAGTTTGGATAGAGACCAACCATTTTCATTCCAAATTGGCGTAGGACAGGTGATCAAAGGATGGGATCAAGGTCTTCTAGACATGTGTGTTGGAGAAAAGAGAAAACTCTCAATTCCAGCAAGCCTTGGTTATGGTGACCGTGGTGCTGGTAACGTTATTCCTGGCGGGGCAACACTAATTTTCGACGTTGAGCTTATTAATATTGGAGATTCTGCACCAACCACAAATGTTTTCAAAGAAATTGATGCTGATAAAGACAATTTGCTTAGTCGAGAAGAGGTAAGATATGAATTTAACATGATACATCAGTTAAGTTATTATGACAACAGTCATCTTGAGTGACTGATTAATACAGAGTGTGATGTAAAAAATATAGAGGGTAATTTTGATAGTGTGGAGTAAAACATGTTAATATTTCCTTATAAGATTCTCAATTGTTACTAAGCAATGTACTTTATTTTGGTCTTCATTTAAAATAAATAAAAAGTTAAATCCATTTGCTTTTGATTGGAGAAAGAGAATCGATCATCTGATTTTCTCATTTATTCATTGCTTATAAAATCTTATTTGTACGGCTGCATATAGGAAAGCTATGTCATTCCAATTGAAATCGCAATCATTTGATAATTCACATTCGTGTAACTGCTGCAGCAGAACATAATCTTAAGAAATGTACATATTGTTTTAATCTGTAAATATGGAATATGTATAAAAAACGTAATCGTTTAAACATTTGCTTTAATAAAAATTTTATCTGTTTTTGTTCTATAATTGTGTTTTGTGAGGGTTACCAGTAAGGTTATTTTTTAATTTTAATTTTAACTTAAAACAGTTTTGTTTAACGTCGGTAATAATGAAACCAAACACTGACAAGCGTTTAAAGTTACTGTTCATTATAGGTATTTACTAGTTACAGAATCGCAACTATGTGATTTTGGTGTTAACTTAAAACAACGCCCTAAAATAGGTTTTAAAATGTTACAGAATAACCCTGCAGATGTAAACTGTAATTCAATTTTAATAAAGATTAACCAGCGGTGAGCTACGAAAATGTAACCGGTTCGCAGTATTGCTAAAATTTTCACAATTGGTTCACTGACCTGCAAAAAAAAAGTATTCAGTAATGCGAGTGTATACTTCAGCATCCAGCAAAATGGTTACAATCAGTTCTTATTTTCAAAAATATTTCAACAACCGCTTCGCACTAACTGATGCGAACAGGATTTAACTCACCACTAACTGTAATTTATTACCTAATAACAGTTGAGAATCAGTTATAGGTGTTTTAAAAATTTGCACTCCAAATTATATCTTAAGTAATGTCTGTAGTTACGATCACATCTTTTAAAACACTATTATAATTTAGCTAAAAAATTAAGAAAGTATTTTAATTTTTTTGATTAATGTATCATGTATCAACCCTTAAACTCTTTGTCTATGATAACTATTTAACAATTTTATAAAGTGTGATTCTGTTTTAGGTAAGCGAATATTTGAAAAAACAAATGATTGCCGCTGAAGGTGAAACTCAAAGTGAAGAGGTAAAGAATATGCTAAAAGATCATGACAAATTAGTGGAAGAAATCTTCCAACATGAAGATAAAGACAAGAATGGTTACATATCACATGAAGAATTTTCAGGTCCTAAACATGACGAACTTTAATGTAAAGAATAGATATAAATGACTGAATATAGCTTAAAATGCACACTGTTTTTCCAATTTCATATAAAAGTTTATTAAATTTAAAAAAAAATAATTTCAGTATGCATTCTAAACTAAACAGCATTAAATATAATACATCAAATGCTATATTTAATGCTACGCTAATGTATAATATCATTAGGTTTTGTACAATTTTATAAAATAAAATTTTTATTGTTGTTTAAACCATTTTTATATATTACTTCCATTAGGTTGTGATTTTAATAGCTCAGAATATATTATTGCAGTTCAGTTTTTAGTTCTATAGCAACTGATTTAAAAATTAAATTTATCAGTTAAAAATACAAAAATTTAAAATCATTATACAACAGAATGTAATACATCAAAAACATGTTTAAAAAATTAAATAATTAAAAGAGTCACATACGTCTAGGAGTACCTCGTCATTAGGAACCACAGGGGCAGGGCCACACCTGTATTTGTGTAACTAGCCAAATAATTGTAATATTTTTTGTAATTATTATTTTTTAATTATTTCCGACACGTTAAATATTTTTTTATTAAAACAATTACTGTAGTATTTTGTGGCAATATTGTATAATACGACTTAGTACGGACTCTAGCACATATGAAGCGCGTGTCCTAGCGGTCGTATTTGTTTACCGGGCACCACACCTATCTTAGGGCCCGTTTATTCTTGCCCAGACACTGTGTTTGTAAGTAAATAGCGCCCGATTCTTTGATTGTCTATAATTTGTTCCTCGTTGTTCTGTTTTATTGTTTTTAGTATGTTTAATTATTGTTAATGTGTTTTGTTGCCGTTTATTTGTTTAGTTGTATTTTTTGAATAATTTACTTTGAAGTTTAAATTTTAACTATGAACAAATAGTTTATTGGAAAAACGTTTTTCTATTAATTCTAGAAGAAAAATTGGAAATCAAAATACAGCGCATATTACATTTGGTTTGTACAAAATAAAAAATAAACTTGTTTTTGGCCCCTGGCCCCATCTGGTTTTATTGTCATCAGCCGCCACTGCTTACATCAATAGTAGTTTTACATTAATTTACTGTACTTTCATTTAAAAGTGCCTCAGAAACTCGAACTGATATCAGAACTTGTGTGTTATTACATTCTGTTTTATATAAATTTGCAATGAAGCACACTCTCTATATTTTATTTATTTTTGATTTATATTTACACACCTGCAATGTATATTTATGTAAAAATTTTACGAATTTTGATTTTTATATACACATATTTACTTATAGATTTTGTCTTGTGCAATTATTTAAACAAATGTTGTTATAGGATATGGATTAATTATACAGTTACAAATAAACGTTTTTTTAATATTTATGTGTTTAAATTTATGTTTGCACATTAATCCCAAAGGAATTGTAAATTGGTGCTTATTTCAAAAAAAGACAACTTGCATATGTAAAATGCATTAATTAATTTAGTGTGGTCTAGAACAGGGTCAGCAACGTTTTTCACTGTAAGTGCATATATTAATGATTTTAAACTTTAAAAATTTCTAAAGTGCTGCAATAATTTTTACCTTTTGCTGGGTTCATAGGAATTTGCGCACCGCAAGCGTCAACATCTTAAGAAACCAGTACTACATAGGGTTGATGCATAGCTAGCAGAGGTCACGTTAGTTGTAAACAGCACATGCCTGTAATAATCCCAGCGTAGTTCCTGTCCTAATCCATGTACTGTTTTGACCGAAAGTAGTTTGGGTTAAGCAGGAACAGCCGACTAACCGTCTGGTGAACTATTAGAAACACTGCTGGAACGTGATATTGATACTGCGCAGAAACCTGATAGTTTATGGGATAGTAAATAGCGCTGCTGGAATAAAACTGTAGTTTGCAGTAAGCTGGCAGGGCTGTGGAGTCAAAGTCGGAGTCGGAGTTTAGGAGAAATTTCTGGTCAGTGGAGTCGGAGTCGGAGTCGGAAAAAATGTACCGACTCCGACTCCGACTCCGGGTACAACAAAAAATTGCGAGGTGGTCCTTTGCCGCAAAATTAAAACTCAAATTTTAAATTATTTTTTTATACTTATTTATTTTTTGCTTATATTACACACCATAAAATGTCTTAGTATTTAATTTTTCCGGAGTCGGAGTCGGAGTCGACCTACTAAAATTATCAGGAGTCGGAGTCGGAGTCGGAGTCGACTTTTTTTTCCCGACTCCGCAGCCCTGTAAGCTAGTCTCTCTAAAATATAGTTTTTTTTTTTAAATTAAATTTCCAGAGAAAACAATTTACAGTTGATGAACTTTAAAGGCTCATTTGAATTGTTAAAAATGTGCTACAAGTTGAGAAGGAATAAGCAAGTGAATATCTGATGGCATCAACCCTGTTTCGGAAAGTAAAATGAGGAAAAAAATGTTTATGATAAAAATTAGTAATTAGGTTGTAAAATTTAAGAATGGGCTGTAATAATTCAACTGTTTTGAGTAAAACTACCCAATCACTCTTTTAAAAATGGTCATAAAAACCAACATTTACAGGGCAGTATTAAAAATCATAGATTTGTTCATAACAAAGTATTTTATTACACATAAAATTTATACAATATTAAATACTTGTAGTAACAACAGAAGAACAAAAATTTATTGAAATAAAAAATAATTACATAAAAAGAAGTGTAAATGGCAGGTAGTTCATTTATTGTAGCAAGAAATAAGTTTTTAATTTATTACATTTCTAAAATAAAAATAGACTAGCGACCCTTTAAGACAAGGCACGTGTGAGGAGTTTACAACATTATTCAATTAATTCAATAAATATACTAATGGTATGACACGTGAAATAAAATAACCAGCATTCTTAAGTAGGTTTTTTCACTTGCAACTAAATAAAAATGAAGTCAATTAAAAGATCTCACTTATCACATACAAAATTAATATTATGCAGTTTAACATCTCACAGATCTACACATAAATAAAACAGACTTAAAATAATTTCCAGCATTTGCTTCAAATGATCCATTCACACAAGTATAATCTCACATTTCAGTTAGGAATTAGTAACCTTTGATATAAGCTGACAAATGCTTCTTTTCTTCCTCTGATAAACCATTTTTCAGAGTTCTTCTTACTGAAATAAATTAATAAGATGAGTACAGCAATAAACTGATTCAATCAAACTGACATGCCTCTTAATACTGCGTTAACATTCAACTTAAAATTGCTTGTATTGCAACTTTATAATTCAAACAAAAAATACAAATGGTATGGCAGCATGCGAATATGTACAAAAAATGTTCATAGAACATGCTTTGCTGTTAATAATAAACGTTTTTTTTTAGTTAAAAATGTAGTAACCTAATCTTTTATGGTTTTATAAGGCAGCACTCACATTAATTAGTAGAATCAGTCATGATAGATCACCGTCACCATCAAGAAATTTTCTTGACAGTTAGTTTATACTATTATTATTATGATCAACCACAATAATTTAAACAATAAAGTTAACTGAAAGTAATAAACCAATTTAAATAGTTTTACTCTTGCAAGTAAATAGTTCCTTCATAGTTTTTACACATGGTTTTATCACCCTTGAGATTTCGCTAACTATTCAAGTCAATTAAATGAACCAAAACATGTAGAATTTTCAGCGAACTTCAAATTTTAGATAATTTCAACTATTCTGAAAATGAATGGAAAAATATGACGAATTCAATGTTTTATTTATCTTCAAATCGCTTTTTTCTTTAAGAATCAAATTTATTTAAAAATAGAGTATTTTCATCTACAAAGCAATCAAAAGTAGCATTTGTTTTGTGATATTTATTTTTAACCCTTAAGTAGTGAGGTGAAATATGAGTTACGTTAGTAGTGACGTGCGGTCACAGTGACCGCGCAGTTTTTACTGTTGCAAAAAATTGAAAAAGAATGTATTTTGTCCTATAATTCAACAATAGTGTTTGTTTGGGTATTTTTCAATGTTTATTGATAAAAAAGACAATGTTTAGTATGAAGCCTTATTATAAAATTAATAAACTGAACACAGTGTACCTAATAATAACGCATTTCGCGTAAGTCAGCGGACTATATGAATTATACAAAAAAAGAAAACTCGAAACCAAAATTTTTATGACTAAAGTGTAACTAAAGGGACCATACTAAACTTATAAATATAAAAAACTATTTCAAAAAAATTAAATCATAAAAACCGCAAGTCTTAAAATTTTACAATTTTCCATTACAGTTTTTAGATATTTTCTTAGCACACCAGACAATTTGAATCGAGTTTTTTCATAGAAGTCTTTTCATTTCTAGTTGTTTCTGCTTCTTCGTTTCCTAAACTGGATATAGCTTGTCAATAATAGTTTCTGTTTCTTCCGTATCTTCCTCACCTGTATCTGATTGCATAGATCATGTATCATGTTCGAATTTCTTCATAAACGTCACTTACACTGCTGTCTTCATCGCTAATATTGTCTTCAGTTACCTCAAACCATTTCGATAGAGTTTCTTCAAATTTGGATTGTTTAAACGAACTCTTTTCGAAGGTCCTGCCTTCTCAGACATGTTTTTTGCCTTTTAGCGCCTGCATGCAAAAAGTTACACTAACGGTGAGGTGCGGTCACTGTGACCGCAAATAAACTTTATAATTTTTTTTCGAGACAACGACACAACCCTCGATTTTTGTATGCTAGTCACGGACTAATTGTGAAGTAGTTTGAAGGTACCTAGACGGGGGGGGATGTACACATGACGAATTAGCTGTAGTATTAGATTGAAATTACCGTGCGGTCACCATGACCGCACCTCACTACTTAAGGGTTAAAGCTCTTAGGTGAAAGTCAACTTTGTAATTTCTTATTAAAAGCAATATTTTTAAGTGTTTAGTTACTAAAAATGTCAAAAATAAAAAATATTGCTATCATCTAGAAACTGTATGAAAAAATATATTTTTTTAAATGCTACTACCTAATTGCTTATATTGTATCCCATAAACAATATCTAGTTGAATAAATTTATCCTTAAAAGAAAAAAGGTATGCATGCATTAAAGCACTTAAGTATTGTTAATACAATTCTAATTAGGTGATATTCTAATTTATTTTAACTAATATTCCCTCATTACATGCACTGTTTGTTGGGTCAATGTGAATGTTGCCCTTCTGTTAGAAAAAAGACTTGTAATAGCAGTCCAAGAATTATGACTTCACACTTAAGTTTCTGTTGCAGACGGTCTGTAGTCAGTTTAACTGCTGTTATTTAAACTTTTGAGAATCATTATTACTTGAAATCAAAATCTGTTCGGTTTTGATTAATACACAAGGTGTCCCAGTAAGAACTTCTCAGCTCTTCAACATCTTAATTACAAAATATTTAGAATCACGTTTTTATTAATGGGAATTATTCACTAATATTTCTATTGATTTTAAATAGAACTGATTCGTTTTTAAATTTACCTTCAAAAAAACAATTAAGTTTCAGCATATTTCAAAATATTTTAATAATTAATGTATTTAAAATTTTATGAAAATCCTCATAAATATCTTGAGTGTTGATAATCACTGACAATGAGTTTACAATGTTATACATTAAGTTTGGATAACTCCTATGATTTCAAGTAATGATTTTCACTACTATAAAGAATATCTGTCAGTCATCATAAAAACAGTAAATCACAATGTAGCAATACAATACTGCAAACTGCAAGTCCACACTATACAAACATACCATCTTATCTACGGTGAATCTCTGCTACCAAATGGGTTATTCTCTCTTGTACGTGAACGCTTTACTAAACAATTTTATTATTTAAAGATGGAAAAATACGTACAAAAATAAACATTATAGCTACTTTTGAAATTTTAAGAAAACTAATATGTTTGAAATACATTAAAGATACATTGAATTTTCTTTATATTTGTGAAAATTGTTTATATCATACAAGGTGTGTATTAACTCATGAATAAAGCAAAACAAAAATCGACACAACGATATGTCTGTGAAAGGTTAATTTTTACAAATTTAAAATTTAAACTCGGCAATAAAAAAAAAGCACTAATGTAAAATAACATTTAGGTAGAGCAGTGATGTGCAAATTTCACCTTAAAAATAAAGTGTTGCTTCTGAGCTGTAGATAAAAATAAAAACAACGTGAAAAATTAATACAAAAGTTTTTTTTTAGTGTTAAGGACATGATGGATATAATTTTTCTTAAACTACTAAATAGAGAAGCTAATACAAAGTTGTTTAATAATTTTAAGAGGTTGCAGTATAAAATTTATATTGGCTGATATTTAAAAGTAAAAATATTCTTTGAACAGTCTAATTTTAAAAAAAGTTTTACTTTTATCGTTAGTTTGGGATTTTTTTGTCCAAGAAAGCTTATTGATACACATCTGGTACAAAAATTATAATTAACAGTATTTTGTTTGACCTTTAAGTTTAAACAATGCATATGTCATTTAAAAGCTTTGTAAAGAGTCATATTAAATTTAATAATAAATTTATAACTTACAGGATTTTCTATCGGCATGTCTAGTACGTTTTCTTTCTCTTGGTGCTGTTCTAGAGGGTCCTTTAGTAGCAGTCTTTACCAAACTCTCCAAGATTTCATCATCTCCATCTGTTAAATTACCATTAACTTGTCCCAAAAATGCCCTATTAGTATCTTTACTACGCCTTCTCCAAGGTAAGGTACCTTGTTTACTCTCAACATCTGACATATCACTACCCAACAGCTGCCTAAGTTCAGCATCAGCCCTATCCTCTTTCGTACGAAATTTGCCAATCTGTAAAATATATTATTTTTTATTGCTTACAGATTATGAATAACTATTGTTTTTGCCAATATGCATTTTCTTAAAAAATATATTTTTAATAAAGCTTAAAAAATTATGCATATTTACCTCTGTGATCATTTTTCCTCTAGTTTTGTTTCTTTCTCTATGATTTGCTTTCTTTTCCAATTGTTGTAAAACCCTCTCCCTAGTAGTCCTATATTCTAGAGAAAATTCTGATACAACTCTACAAAATTCATTAGGTTTTGTATCTGCAATTTGATGAAGAGGAATTCCCAACCAGAGAAGAAACTTATGAAACCTGAAAAGAACGACAACATTGCCAAATAAAAATTTTAAAAGTAAAAAATGTGGACTTGCGAAACAAGTATTACAACTTCATCATACCTGTTCATAATTCTTCTGTGGATCATATCTAATAAAATAATTCGTTCGGCACAATCTGCTAAAAAATCCGACATTTTGACTTTCATCATTGTAGAACCGTCATGCTTGGCAATTAATTTCAGATGATCCCAAGATGCTTTGCAATCTGCTTCTAATCTTTGTATGTTTAACGATAATTCATCAAAATCTATTTTGGATGCTCTGGTTATGGCACCGATCTAAAAATATTTTAATGTTTAAATGGTGAAATTTTATATTTATTATACCAATATTAACAATAACAATGGTAAACCTCAAGAATAAAAGAAGGCAACAAAAGGAGACTAACTCATGTGTTTGAAATATTAGATCATTTCAATGATCTAGCACTCACGGAACAGGAAAAATTAAGAAACACAAGAAAGGATGACAAAAAAACCAATATGAATATGAGCCCTGATGCCTATTTTTGATCTAATTTTTGTTTGTGGCAATAGAAGTTTACAGAACAATGGCAAGGCGGACTGTTACTTATTGTTGGAAATTATAGAACTAAACATCAGTGGCAACAGAGAACAAATATCTAGTTCATGAAACTTTACCAGGAAGCGTCAACAATAGAAGTAATAAGATTACAAGAAATTAGATGGCTCGGCCTTGTAGCGAGACTATCGGAAGAAAGATTACAAAAAAATCTTGAAGGGAGAAGCGGTGAAAAATAGAAAGGGAGAACCCAAAACAAAATGGATGAAAGCGGGTGAAGGAGATTTGGACAAGATACAATCAGGAACGGGAGACAAATGATCAATGATATAAAAAAACGAAGAAGAGTGTGTAACCAAGTCCTAAGTCAACTAACTAGGCCTGCAGAGCTATTAACACTTTAATTGCCACATGTACATTGATAAATTGCAGCTCTGTAGGCCAATAGTCATCTCTTTATTATGTAAGCTTTTATTTAAATTTAAATATACTAAAAATCGGCAGACTTTTTTGAAGTGGGAAGCAGATAAAGCGAGTGTTACTGCTTGAGTATCCACTTATTATTTACACAATTTCCAGAAAAACCCGTAATGTGTGGAAATTGTTTTGTAAAAAGTCATTAATAAATCACCCATAACTTCCACCGTTATCGGCTCTTTTATTTATTTTTTTAAGTATATTAACTTTCATTTCGAGTTTATATTTAATTCTGTTTTACTATGTTTCTTTAGAATGTATTGTAAATTAAAACAGATAAATAAATTTATTTTATACACTATTTTAACAGTTTTTCTTTTTTATTATTGATTTATACACATATAACGAATTTTTTGATTCGAAAGAGTCCGTTACGACGGCCAGCTGTCAATACTATGTGAATATATTTTGGAGGCCAATACTACTATTTAAAAGAGTATAATATGAAGCCAAAATAATTTTAAGTAGCTAGAACTTCAATACATGTTTAAGACGGCCCGGCGTCTTACGGCTCAATCAGTCAGAAATGAATACGACGGCCGGCGCATCGTATGGCAGTTAACGTGTTAAACATAAATATCAAACTTACCTCGGAATATAAATCTGTAGCATCTGGAAACTTTTCCATTACTATATGACACAGGTGATGTAATAAAGAGTGCTTATGTACAGTATCTTTTACTTCAGGAACTTTTGCGAGATATTCTATTTGGAAACCTTTGACTTCGGCTCCATTTAAGAAAATTCCAATGGAAAGAAGTGTACTTAATATGCCTCTAAAGGTTTTATTAACTTTTAAAACTTCAAATCCTTGCTTAAGATCCATTAACGGCTCTGCAATTTCTCTTTCAGTATTCTCAAAATCTAATTTGAAGGCCCACAACTTGAGTCTAGCAGGTAACTCAGAAATGGAAGCTAACGTCAACAAAAATTGTTCTGCACTTCCTAATGGTAAATCTGGGCTTGCTGCTTGCGCATCTTGAATTTTAGTTCTCTCTTCTTCAGTAGGCAACATGGTTAATAATTTCTCAATTCCTTCTCTATTCATTATTGTGGCATCCATTTTTAAAATGGCAGTTTTTATAGAACGAGGTGGAGGTAATTTCGTCATTCCTATATTAATAGCATTGGATCTTTTTGGGTCTAACACAATTATTTCCTTATTCTTATTTAGCTCTTGCTGTTTCTAAAAAACAAACACGACAAATTTTTAACAATAATTGTTATTTTCGATTTCAAGAAATCAAGGACTGTTAAGAAGAAAAATAAGGTAAATATGGAAACTATTTACCATGCTGCTCTACAACCATGCATTGGAAAATATACATAAAAATAAGAATAAGAGGGGATACAATTATTTACAGCAAGTGTAACTGTAAAATGTTTGTTGATATTATTAAAGCTGGTGTTTCATAATCACCATTATGCTATTTAAACAAAAACTAATTTAAATATAAATTATCAAATACGTGCATCATCAGCTTTAACAATATATTTTGTAAAAAAATAATTCTTATACCAAAATAAAAATAGGTATTTAAAAAAGTTGAAGAAGCAGCATTCCTAATAACTTGTCCTAAAAGCTTTTTGATAGTTATTTCATAGCAATATAACATATATATTTTAATTGTAATGTATATACAAGTGGATAGCTCACTTCATTATTATAAAAAAAAGTGTCTATTGTAAAATAAATTACATTCAACTATGTTCTTAAATAGGTTTTTTAAAATAAAAAAATCACAACACAAGGCATAAATAATAAGAGAGGATTTTAACATTTTTATCTTGCCTTAAAACACAACACAAAATTTGAGTAATGCAAACTACTATGTCAATGTAATTTCCAAAAAATTGTGAGATATACCATAATGCACTGCCAGTCATTCTCGACAATACATATCTTAATATATTTGTTACATTACTAAATAATTTACAAACACCATTTTTATAATAGTTCGAGTTTTGTGGGCATTCAAATATTTATCTACAGTAATAAACAACAGGAAATTGTGGCATTCGTATCTACGAAAAAAAAAAGGTCGTGCAAAAATGTATGCAGGGGTTGCCACCACCGAGAAACTATCTGACTCACCTCCTGAACGAAGCACATGCCACGTGCGGATCACCAAAGAAAAATGAAAAAATCAATTATTTGAATTAATAGCAATATAGATTAAATATCAAAATACAAAGATACTCCCACCTTGTAAAAGAGACGAAGAAATATGTACAAAAACTATTATTATTACAACAATCACCTCCACACAAAATTAAACAGATATTTATAAAAATTTTATGCAGGACTTAAATACCTATAATCAAATTCAACTGGACTCATGTCAACAACCCTATCAAAAATTTTACCAATATTTGTAGGCTATTTATTAATATTTAAGAGTAGTTGACTCATTAATGTATATTTTATTGGCTGCTAATTATCTGGTCAGTATTTTTAAACATTTTAATCAGTATTTTAAATAAATGGTCAGTATTTATCTTTTTAAATGAAAACTAACTAACCCATCTGCTTCAATTTGATAATTTGTTTAAAAAAAAGCTTTACCCAACCTTTAACCTGATCAAATGATTGAGTGTCAGATGAAAGGTTAGGTAAAGCTTTTTGTTTCATGGAAATAAACGTAATATGTTGATTTTCCTTATTTATAAAAAAAAAGGTTTTAGCAACCTTTAACCTGATTTTTTCATTGGCCAGTAATAGAGTATGAAATATCATTTGCAATAATTTATGAAACTCAAAGCCATTTACGCTTAATGAATATATTGCATATTTTGGAGTATACCCAATATTACCCAACTGACTAGGATTACATAAAATACAATATATTTATAAAAATATGAGTATTGGTTATCTAAAAACCTTTTAAGATTATTCCATGTTTTTATGCTGTTTTAAAAAATGCATGTCTTATAATTTTAACGAATTCCATCTGAATTGTTAAAAAACAGCTGAACTAAAGATAGTTATTATTTAAATCATTTTAAGTTATAAAGCTCATCTGAATATGTGATAACCGTTTTATACTAATAACACATTACAACACATGTTAATTAAAAATTATAATACTTTCCCACATTTTGTACAATGCTGCTAAAAGTGGGTTAGCACAATGGAAGTTATATACCTTCTACTTTTCCTACAGATTTATGCAAATATTTTATATAGTTATCAAACAATAATATCTGAAGGTTATCTCCTATAATTATGACAATACTCAAATATCTATGTATCCTAGGGCATTTCAATTCAGACTAGATAATCAGAATTAAAAATACGCTCATACACGCCTTCATAGATTATGTAGGTATATGTTTTGCTGTAAAACTGGTACGCATTGGACTATGATCAGTATTTTTGGCGCCATAGGTGAGGAACCAAATCGGCGCCCCCGTGGCGCTCCTCTTTTTACAAAGCGCATATTTTTTAGGTAACACCAAACAAAATTTTTTTTTTTTTTTTTTTTTTTTTAATTTCAAGTACTTTACAATCTGTTCTTAACTGAACAATAAGTAAATGTTTTTAACAGGTGAAAGGTAGGTGAAAAGAAAAGAAAAATGTCATGTAGAGAATTCTCCATTGAGTATTCTCTTTACGCTAAGCTAAAATTTTTAAAAATAGAACATAAAACTGTACAGTGAGTTCGTTTCAAGTAAACCTTGTAGGGAGATCTGCCGGTCTATATCTTTTGAGTCGCCGCACTTCACCGGCACTCACTATTAAATTTCTTGCTAGTTTATTTGGATGCACTTCAATTCTGTTTTGATATTTAAGGTAAAGGTTTTTGATTTCTTCATGCACTGAGTTTAATTGAAGGTCGCGTTGTATTACGAAATTTGGTACATACCTGGGGGCATCAGCAATGATTCGTAAAGCTTTATTTTGGAATCTTTGGATGATTTCAATATTTGACGTACTAGCACTTCCCCATAGCTGGATGCCATAGGTCCAAATAGGTTTCAATATGGCTTTGTATATCAGGAGCTTGCTTTCTATAGACAATTGTGATTTTCGTCCTATCATCCAGTTGAGTTGGTAAAGTTTGATGCCAAGCTGCTTCCTCTTGGCCCATATGTGTTTGCACCATGTCAGTCTCCTGTCAATGTGCATACCCAGGTATTTGGCTTCGCATGCCTGAGGAAGTTGACGATCATTTAGTGTTACTGTCGGGCAGGTCTCTCTCCTAAGAGTAAATGTGACATGTGTTGATTTAGTTTCGTTTGCCTTAACTCGCCATTTTTTCAACCAGGACTGTATTTTGTTTAAGTGATGTTGTAGATTTTTAGAGGCAGTGATAGGATCCACATGGGATGCCAAGATAGCTGTGTCATCCGCAAACGTGGCCACTGTAGTTAGACGAGTGGTTGGCAGATCAGCAGTATATATTAAGTATAGCGTTGGTCCCAACACACTACCTTGTGGTACGCCGGAGTTGATAGGGTACAAATCAGTATATTCGTCTTGGTGTTTAACTAAGAAGTGCCTATTTTTGAGGTAGGAATTTAAGATTTGGTAAAAATGGCATGGAATGTTCTTTTTTAGTTTGTAGCGCAATCCGTCATGCCATACCCTGTCAAAAGCCTGACTAATGTCTAGGAAGGCAGCAGAGCAATATCTTTTGCCTTCCAGATCATTGTTTATCTTTTTGACCACTCTGTGTACTTGTTCAACCGTAGCGTGCTGATTCCTGAAACCGAATTGGTGATTTGGGATGAGTTCTCTTAGCAATGGGTTGAGACGTGTTAGAAAAAGTTTTTCGAAGACCTTGGATAAAATTGGTAGTAGACTGATAGGTCTGTAAGATGTCACTTCGTGTAACGGTTTCCCTGGTTTAGGCAAGAGAATAATCTGGGCCACTTTCCATTGATTTGGGAAGTATCCTATCCTGAGAACTGCATTAAAGATTTGTGTAATACATTTTAGGCATTTATCTGTGGCTTCTTTGAGCACTTTTCCGGTTATTAAGTCAAATCCTGGAGCTTTTTTAATGTTAATGTCTTTGGATATTGTTTTTTTTATTTCACTCTTTTTAAATTTTTTAATGGGCATGTCCATCTGAAAGGGTGTCTCCAGAAAATTTAATATGTCATTTTCTTCTTCTTCTGTTAAGGTTGATGGCAATGGCTTAAAGACATCTGCAAGGTATTGTGCAAATACTGTCGCTTTTTCTGTGCTGTTTTTGGCCCATTTTCCATTTGTATTTTTAATAGGTGGGATTGTTAGTTGCGGGCGCTTAATTTTTTTAGTGGCCTTCCACAATGAGTAGTCATTAGCTTCTGTAGCTGTGAGGTTTCCAAGGTATTCCTGTATTGATTGATTTTTAAGGTCAAGTAGCAACTTTTTTAATTTTTTTTTTTTTTTTTTTTTTTTTTTTTTAATTGACTTGTTAAATTTATTTTTGTCTTCCATTGTTCTGGTTCTCTGCCACCGTTTGCGGAGTTTTCGCTTTTCGGCTATCATTTGTTTAACTATTACTGGACAATCTTCCTTTATTTGTGTTGTCCTTTGATCCGGAGTCGCCTTCCAAGCTGCATTTTGGATTGCCTTTGTGAGATGTTCAACTGCATTATCTAGTTCTCTCTCTGTCTGCAGGGGTAGACTTAATGAGATCAACTCGTCGAGACTTTCCCTAAACATATCCCAATTTGTCTTCCTGCTGTATAGTGTAGGCTGTTTTTGCTTTTTTAGGATGTTCGAATACATGGTAATGAGAATTGGTGAATGATCGGATGATAAGTCTAGACACGATTCTAGTTTAATTTGTTTTTTGTTAATACCCTTCGAGACGCAAAAATCGAGTACATCTGGCATCTTTTTTCTATCAGCTGGCCAATACGTAGGCTCTCCGGTTGATAGCTGATCAAGATTATTTGCTCTCATTACGGCAAAGAGCTCTCTTCCTTTGGATGTTGTAAGTCTTGACCCCCACTGTGGGTGCTTGGCGTTATAATCGCCACCAGCGATGAATTTATTTCCAAGAGTCTTGAAGAAGTGATCATAATTTTCTCTTTTGTTTGAGTGTTTGGGCGGGCAATACACTGCTGAAATCGTCATGTGTCCTAATTTGTCCTCCAGTGCGATGCTAGTAGCTTGTAAGTAATCATGTTCATATTTTTCTTTTTCATAGTGCTTGATAGTATTTCTAATAATGATTGCTGTACCGCCATGAGCTTTACCGTCAGGATGTTTTGTATGGTAGGTACTATACTTTGATATTTTAAAGTAGCTTTTACTTGTGAAATGTGTTTCTGACACTAAAAGTATGTCGATATCGTGTATTTGTAGGAATGATTTGATTTCTTGCGTGTGTTGACATATGCCATTGGCATTCCAAACCGCAAGTTTAAGAAGTTGGGCCATTATACCATTTTATTGACAAGGGTTGCCAGCATGTTTATCATTGTACCCATTTGTTCCATGAGATTTTTCATCATGTTTTTAAGTTCTAATATGTCGTCTGATTTCTGTGGGATACTGGGTTGACTTGGTTGTGCAATTATGTTGGGGGACTGTATTGGTTGTGAGCTATTCTTGACTTGACTGGCATAGGACTGTCCGACTTGCACAAATTTTGTAGGTAATGTTTGTGTGGGTTGAGTTGGAAGATTTCTCTCACGCATTACAGGATACAATCGTTGTTGTAGTTGCTTATGTACTACACAACCTCTATAGTTTGCTGGATGGTTACCCTCGCAATTGGCACACTTAACGTCGTCGTTCCTTACTTTTTTAGGGCAGCTAGTGGTGAGGTGATTTTCAGCACATTTAACACAACGCGGTGATTTGTTGCAGTAATTTTTAGTATGTCCATATTGTTGGCATTTTGTGCATTGGGGGATATTCCGCTTAACGTGAGGTGCTTCAAATTGAACAACTGTATTCATAAGCAAACGAATCTTATATATTTCTTTATTGTTGTCCTTGGCTTTAAGGTCGATATAAAACATGGGGAGAGATTTTTTAGTAGTTCTTTGCCTGATGTTCCAAATATTAGTTGCTTCATGTCCTAATTTTAGGATTTCTTTTTTTAACTCCTCTACATTGGTGGAAGGGTGTAGGTTTTTAACGACTACGCGGAAGGCTCTTTCTTGTTTTGGTTTATATGTATAAAATTCAGTCTTTTTTTGTGTCAAAGCTCCTATGATAGCGTTGTATTTCTCACTTAGTTTGGGTTGAATTTTTACTTGATCATTACCAAGTGATTTAATGGTGTAATTATCTTTTGCTATTTCGTTTAACAATGTAGTTAAAGGGTTAATATTTTCTACCCCAGAAACAAAGATGGGTGGCGGTCTAGGGTCGCTATTTTTATTAATTTTAGTTTGGGTGTTTTCATTCCCATCTTCTTCCGACAGGCTATTAAATTTGTTATTGGTTTCTACTGGGGTATTTAGCCAGTAGTCACTTAGTTTAGTTTGTTTATTGATTTTAGTTGCTTCGCCAGGACTTCTCAATCTTTTTTTACTATTTACTTCTTGCCATTCATTATCTGATGATTTTGACCGTGGTGGAAAAGCATAATTTGCAATTTGTGATTGAGGTTTTGTATTGGTTGAAGAATCACCGTGTATAAAATCCCCCGAAGGGAACATTTTTGTTTAACACTAACACTAACAAATTTCTTTATTTATCGTGTTTGTTTATTTACAGTCTGTTTTTACACTGATAACACTAACTGGTTTTACACTGCTAGCACCGACGCGAGCGTATATGAGCTCGGTTCGAACGGTAACACCAAACAAAATTTAACGCCTGAAATATTCGCCCCAATCGGACGGTTAAGGCGACGGCGAATGGGCGATGGTCATCTGGGCGACGGACAACTGGGTGATCGCCGTGGGCGTCGGACTTCTGGGCGACAAATAATATGTAGATCAAATATGCAATGCAAATATTTTTTAAATCGTTTTCTTTGTTACAATCGCCATTCTTTTCTATCGATCTACTTCACGGTAAATTATAATAATTTTTTTGATAAACAATTAAAATAATAGTCTACATAAAATTTTCTACTGAAACGTTCTTCGAAAAAATATTTAGAAAAAAAAATATCAAAAATTAGAATATCGAAGACAAAGTCAAGAAGGTAAGGTCAGATGAAGCTGTTAGGTCTGGATTAGTTTTAGTTTTTTTTTTACAATTATGTGGAAATAACTCATAACATAGTGCATACGTCTAAACCATATTTATATTTATTTTATCAATGTTTACATAAAAAAATTCGCCAAATCGTATGCCTGCCAAGTGTGCCAAAATTTTTAAGTTTCTGTCGCCCAAATGAGGTTCGCCCACTGTGAATCGCCTTGTTGACTGTCGTCCAATTGTCACGCACTGGCCCTAACCCTTCACCTCCAACTACGCCTCTATGTAAACAATTTTACTATAAAATTAGGGACGGTTCACCGGAAAACCTGTTACTTTTATAAGATTTCTAAAATGTTACAATTCATTGCTAATCTATTGCTATTTGTATGCTTATTAATTTAGAAAAGCAGCGTAAAAAATACACATAACATACTAACAAATAAACGTTTTGAGACATGTTGAGAAAAAATACGCGATTATAATACATTTGTGTTAAACGTAGGCATATCTGAAAACCGTACTTTAAAAAAATGGACATTGCTTACCTTAGTTATTAAATCCTTCGCTCTTGACTCGAATAAATGCTCCAGTTTTTGAGTATCAACGTGAACAGGCGCTAATTCGTCCCAAATTAAACCTGTTTTCAATTTTACGGTGGTAATTGGATCATCTCGTACCTCTTTCCAGAACAGTTTAACCGTTTTCTTATTCTTTTTGATTGGGATTTTACTTTCAGTTGGTTTAGTTACTCTTTGTAAATTTACTCCAAACACTGGAGGATTGGGCACTGGCGGTGGAATTCGATTATTTAAAGGGGGTGGAGGAGGCGCTGGACCATTGTCGTTCATGAAAGGCGGCGGGGGAGGAGGTATTCCAATAAATGCAGTGGCAGGTGCTAAAATATCATTCTCGTCTTCGCTTACCAAGTCTGTGAAATCCATATCGCACAAATTTAGAGGTCGGTTTAGCGAATTTACCAGTTCTTCCCATCGAAGTTCATTTTCGGATTTTTTAATTTCAATACGCGGTACATTTTCTGTCGTTGGACTTTTTAGAACATCTGCTTTCGATTTAGATTTGGCTAAGCCTTCCTTTGCTTTTGAAATTAAGCCCGACATGTCGCCGATTCTGTTAATTTTGGTATCATCTGAAGGGCTATGGATAACATTTTGATTGGCCAGCTTTTGTGTTAGATCTTTAACTGTGTTTTCTCTTTTTAATTGCAATAACATTTTTCGGTCGATATCGTTCGTGTTCTCTACATCTTCTATGTTTTCTTGATTTTGATCTTCTCCGGAATTATACATCATGGATAAAATCCAGGGTTGTTTAGTGAGACCATTTTCCTCTGAATCTAATTTGTTAACTGCGTTCATTAAAGGAGTCAAATCTTTTCGGTTTTTATTCAGTCCATTTCCATTTGTTAATCGTTGCTGAAGAGCGTTTGTGTAATTGCCTAAACCAGAAAAAAAAATGAAAGCAATTAAATATCATTTGGCAATTAATTTAAAGTCTTAAAAACAAACACATATATCGAGATATATTTTAAGACATTAGAAAATAACAGCAGTGCAAAATAAACTTAAAAGCGCACCCACCGTTGGTATTTTCATTCTGATCCCCATTTGGCGAAATACAACCACGAAAATATGCAGCAGTTTCTTGTTGTTCTCTCATAAAACTCCGTTGCCGTTCTGCTCTTTCTCGTCGTCTTCGTAAAGCAGGTGTAACACCAACATCGTTGGCTAAGCAAAACAATAAGTCAGTTAAAAAAAGCAGTGCCAAACCACGCAGAGGTTAATAAAACGCTGTTTTAAAACAATAATAGCTTACGGTACTAACCTTTGTTATTTTCCTTATAACTTCCGTTTAAGTGAACGTCGTTTGGGCCAGCAGACGACTGCGAACTAGAGGATTCATCATCATCTTCTGCGTTTGCTTGCAGGATCAAACTTTTCTTGATATTAAGAGCCGAATGAACAGGAGTCGTGCCCGTTGAATGTCTGCGACTTTTACGTCGATCGGCGGATTCAATTACGGATTTTCTGCTCCTTAATGTTTTTCTTACACTTTCGTCTAAATGTCTTAACGGCGTGCCTTTATCTTCTCCATCTTCATATTGAAGAACCGCTTCATAAATTTGAAATTGCTGAAGCAAGTCTAGATCAGTTCCGGGTTTTGACATATACCTTTGTATAATTGCTTCGATTCCTTGCTCTTCTAAAGAATCTGCTTGATCATAGTAGGTATCTTGGTCAGGAACGCCGTTCAAGCATTTATTAATTAAAGTCATGGCATAAATTAAAAGCTCGGTATCAGCAGAATCAAAATCCTTTAATAACTTCATAATGTTGTACCATGGTAAATAGCCTTGCGAGCAATCCACTGCGTGAACGGCTTTAATTAGTAACATGCAATTTGTTTCGGTGTATTCCACAAAAACAAGCAACAGTTTTAGCGCCGTTTTAACAACTAATCGAAACTTGGAAGATATTAGACTAAACAGCCACTGTACTGTTTCATTGTGTTGAATTACTCCATTCATACCATCTACGTATAACATAACTTGTCCTAAAGCTCGTAGAATATAATTTTGATAATTTTGATCTGCCTCCGAGCCAACTTTGATGAGACATGCCAAACCATCATTTTGTACGAATTCATGTACTAAATCTTTATCCTCTTGAAAAATTTGTTTTAAAGAAAATAAAGCTCGACGGAGTTCACGGCCTTCAGACGTTAAGAGTTTTTCTGAAACATAGAAATTAAAACACATGAACTGGCAGTAGACTTTCCATTTAAAAAGTAAAAATATACATCGTACTGAGGAAATACAAATGAACGAGGCAGCTGGTATGCCGTGAGTCAATTTGATGCTTAGATATCACCGCAAATATTTTTAAAATAATCAGAACAAATTATAGAGCAACGTTGAAGCTATAATTTCATAAATTGCTTATACATTGGAGATGCAAGATCAATATTTATACGTTTCATAAACTATAATAAGAAAACAAATATCATTTACAGATGTCGATGAACTGTTGTAGCAAATATTTGCCTATTACTACCTAAAAAAAGCAACAATAACTATAATTATTGAAAGATAAGTTACATAACTTGCCCCATGAAAAAAATTAATATACATCACTAAAAAAACTTGCAAGATAATCAACCACAATTTTAGTTAATAGAAAAATGTAAATTATATCCACAATTAAAAAATATATATACGATACATATGTACCTATATGATCAACTATATTTGTGCATATTTATCAGATATGATATTTATGGACATCTGAATGTCTAAAATCTTCTCATGGATAGTCTCGTCTTTTATCTTAACTAATTGCTAATCTATAAACTAAAATTTAAATTGCAATGCAGACTAAACTATTGCGAAACCTGTTGAATGCATCAAACATGTACACGATTAATAAGCTTTTTTAATCTAAAACCAATAAGTAAAATGTGTTCTTCCAATATTTGATGTTAATAGCAGATCTCGAAACAATATATTAAATCGTGGCTTTGGAAACATCTAATATTACGTCCAGTATATTTTTTGTGTTACATAATTACAGTTTAAGTGGTTTTATGGTAGCCACTTTATAAAACGTTGCGACTTTTACAGTTTTATTACAAATTAATGAAATGAAATATAGACACATAATATTAAACAAAATGATAGCTATTGAACCAGTTTCCATTTAATTACGTCCTGTAAAGTTCTAATACAACTTTTTATACATTGGATTCTCATAGCAGATCGACTATATTAGTAAGTAATTTATGACTAATAAATCTATCATCATATTTGTTTAAATTTAATTTTCTTTCTGTTAACAAGTAAAAATAAATGAAAAAGTAATTACTAGACATAATTACATTAAAATTAAAACCTGACATAACAGTGACGTCGTTTGAAATTGCTTTCTTAATAGCTTTAGCTTTTAGAATGAAATAAAATATTGTTTGTGACACAAAAGTACACAATAGCTATAAAAAAGTGGCATGCAACGTTTCGTCTCACTGCTTTGTACTTGTCGTTTTACGTTAAATTTGCGTGCAAATATGCTTTAATGAGATACTTCGTACATCTGACAATTTCCGATCGCTTCTTTTAGAGAACACAAATAGACTTGTCTTCTTAGGTACGTTACTATAAGATTAATCTGTGAGGTATAAAAGAATTCGCCCTATTATTCAGATGTTCCCACGGATGTAATTCCATTGTTTTCCAAGTAAAACAGTATACATTTTCAGAGAGGTCAATGTCGCGAAAACAGGGGATCTATTTTTTTAATTATGGGAATCTCCGGTTTTACTTCAACTTGTTCATGCTACACTAAGATATTCTTAAATGTAATTAGTTGTCCGAGTTTTTAAAAATTTATTTATTTTATTCAATGTTTTTTGAAACATCAAACAAGTTCAAAATAACGTTGAATATTTATTTTTTTTAAATTCTCTTAAACGAGTCAATTTAATTCAGTGTGACAGTCGCACCCCTATACATTTTTAATCCTAAAAAGAACCCCTATAAACCGTATATGGTTGTGAATCGCAGGAAATTCTTTATCAAACGACATTAAAATGTTTTTTTTTACGATGAAATATATCTGACGATGTCAAATGTTGAATGTTAAATTACTGAAAAAATAAAATATGGAAATTTAACGCAAAATTTCATATTAAGAATATTTTTTAATTTCAGACAACTTATATTTAATCATCGAAATAATATTTTAACGTAACTTTCTAGAGAGAATTTCCCGGGATTTACAAAAATTAAGGTTTATAGGGGTTTCCTCATAAAATGACAAAGTGCGACAGTCAACCCGAATCACCTGATGACAGCAAAAAATATAAAAAACAGCAACATGGTTTAAACCTGGGACCCGAACCGGAACTGGAACAAAAACCGGAACGAACCGGTGCTTTATTAATGAACCGTGAACCGGAACTGAACCTTTTAGTTGAAAAATCATAAAACCTCTACATCGGACCGAACAGAAGGTTTAAACCGCTTCAACCGGTTCACACAACGGTTCGGACCAATTATATTTATTACCTAATGACATTTTACGTTATTTATTTTTGTAATTTTGATTACATTTCACTAAAAATGGAAAAATTTTAGACAATTCAATTTATAATAGGTACGCATCGTCATTATAAACGTATTTGAATAATGTATACTTTTTTAAATTTCCTATTAAAAACAAATTAAGCATTAAACCGGAACCAGAACCAAACCGTTGCCGCCGAACTGGTTACGGAATCATTATAAAATAAAAACCGGTGGCTCGAACGTAAACCGAAAAGTTAAAATTTATCGAACCGGTAACCGGAACTGAACCGTTATTCTTTGCGGATTGGGTACCTTAGTATAAACTTTTAAAGGAATTTTTTTTATAAAGTAATTAAAATTTGATGCTATAACATAGAATTCTACACTGCAAACTAAGTTTACGAAATATATGGATAAAGTAGGCTAAACTTTAATTCACTTACTACTTTAGTACGCTAAAAAGTACTTGGTTTTTTTTTTACCCTCCAAGGTATAAAATAAAAACTTTAAGTACCACAGACGAAATTACACTCTTAAAGAAGTAACATAAATGTAAATTATTTAAATATTGCAACAGCTACCGTAGTTCATATAAAGAATAAAATATTTATGTAAATAATTTTATATATTAAAAGTACGAGTGCAGCTGATTAAGTCAAAAAAATGTATGAAAGTAAACGAAAACGCAAGTAACTTGAACATGATATATTTTTATGTTGTTTTATAAGCCGTACACGTTTATGGTACCTAATTTGGTTGGTACGGTGTGGTCTCCATTCTTTTAATACTAAATTCTACAGAAAATAAATCTCTATAATTTGTCCTTAATTTATTTATACGCTATCATAAAATAATAACTTCCCTTTCATAAAGTGACGTGAACTTTTTCTTCATTATTTTTATTCCGATTCATAAAATCACTTCAAGTTTCATTACTTTTTTTTTAAGAAGTCGTGTATAATATATAAATAATGCCACGACTGATAGTATAGAAGACACTAAAATGAGTACATAAATATTAATAATTAACAAAAAACTGTTTTAAATTTTAAATAACTTTCTCAATGTATAAAATAATTGTTTTTAAAACAAATTTATAGTTCATTCGGCTTTAACTACAATTTATTGATTAATTTACGAGAGAGTTTTAAAGGGCGTTTAAAAATGTTACTGACACTTTGACAAAAAAACCTAATTTTAAAGGAATATGTAACAAGATGCGACCAGGTGGTAATTGTCTTGAATAGGTATAGGTACTTAAGGAATAGTGTCTATTTGATTTCAAAATTGTTTGAAGACTAATTTGTTAACATCAATAATAAAAAATACGTTTTAATATTCTTAATAAATATAATACTACCTC